>CM062292.1:208568373-209035964 GCA_031216915.1 Pictodentalium vernedei
ATATTACATAAATGGTTATGGGCAATCTATTCTAATATTACTTATTATTTGTGATAGGATTGTTGAATTGATAAATGGAATTAGCCCCAGGCTATTACATGGAAGGCTGATTAGAAGGACATGATGTAACGTTATCTAGATAAATATATGTGGACAAGTTTGTAGTTGTCAGTAGCTGATAAGTTTCATGGATATTAACCCTGTGATACAGGGACCATTTGGATGTTGTGAGGTGATTCATACCTCTTAAAATCTTTTGTCTGAGAAAAATAGGCTCAACCGCTGAAAGTTTCCATGCTTATTTCGATGATACGAGTAAATTCCGTTCTGCATTAACTACCTGTTGAAAACTAAGATCGAAGGTATGCGAAATTTCCGTACTGCATTGTAACCCTTGTTTTGCGATTTTAGGTCTCTTATCTTTATATAGATCTGCCCTCTTATCCAAGCTATTTCGAGGGGCAGAAATGTCAAGGTGTCGAAATTTTCGACAAGGTTAATAATGACATGCCCGTGGAATAATCGGATTTGCTGTGAAAACACAGTCAACCTGTGAATTAATTAGTTGGCTCGCTCGCCCTAATGTCTCTCGGAGATAATTTATCGCATATTTCACAAAAGATGAGATATACAAAGTCCATTTGAACTTAACCTGACTCATGTGGTCGTCTTTGTTTTATATTACAAACATTACGTAAACTGAACGACAAACAACAGTGAAAACGAAAGTTTATTTCCCAGCTAGACTTTTTCCTCAGCTCGGGCTACACTTTTTAGTGTGTTCCTACTTCAAAGGGGCGCTATGAAAAACACAGTTGGGTGGGTCCATCAACCTTAACATAGAAAACACAAATGGGTGGGGCGAATTGTTGCTCATCATTCATTTCATTTGTTGTTTGGACACTGTACAGGGAATAGTTTGCAATGGTAAATGCCTCGTTATCTTGCCCTCTGAGTGTGTGACGTTTTGACCCAAAATGTGTGACGTTTTGACCAAAAAGTATGTGACGTTTTGACCAAAAGTTACTTATTACTGTTCAGGTGTATGGCTTCAAATAAAAATTTCAAACTGGCTCACGTCATGAAAAGACCCAATAAAATAGACAAACAAAACCTTTCAAAAGCTACCTGTGAGCAAATAACATGTCCAGAAGACGCATATAAATAGGCGCTTGAAGCTTGAAAATACTACTGATTTGAAGAAAAGAGATGAAACTGTTTCATCATAGAACTACCCGGGGATTCTTGCAGAAGGTGCAACCATACAAGAAAATATTTGTGATTACATTTCCCCTTGTTTTTTTTTCTGTGTAATTATTTTCCGATGCACTATTACTTTAGTTCTGTGTCAAAGTGGTTCAAAATTTGTGAACGTTTCTCTTAATAGGGATCCTTGTGTTCAAGCATACAGTAACAAGAGAAAGTGCAAAGCGTGCCAGCTTAGTTTAGAGGAAGAAGTTTCAAATTGCTCTAACAGGGGTGTCTGGAAAGCATGCTTCAGAATATGGAATCCTCAATATTAAAAGAAGAAATAAGCGATTAACTATTATATGCACTCACCTTGACCCGCGGACTGATGCTAGCCACCACTACCCACCCGCAAGTGAAATTCGTGGAAGAAAACAGTGGGCAGGTATATTGGACGAAAAAGCTTTATTTAAACATAATAATGAAGCATCAAATATAATTTCGGGTAATGCAAAAATAGCATCAGGTGCTTTGAGTATTCTTCCGAGTAAATTATGTCGTTTATAGCGATATAAAGCTGGTCAAAACAATCAAGGGCTTGGCCCTTTTTCCGTTTCTCAAATCGATTACTATGTAAATGAAACAGACAGAACTCCAAATTTTCGACACAGTGGGGCGACCACCCTGGTCCCTATTTCTGAATCTAGGATAACCCGCCCCACCAAGACAAAACCCCTTGGAAAACCCCCCACTGACAAAACCCCCTCACGACACCCCCCCCCCCCCCACCTTAATTGACTTCTTGGACATAGCCCCCTCATATAGCAAAAATAAATGATAATGAACACAATTTAATTTTTTTATTTCAATTTTTTTTTTTGAATTTTATTTATTTATTTTTTTTTAACAGAGACCCTGGAACACTTCATTCTACAATGCCCCAGATATGTGCCCAGTAGAACAAGACGTCTTAGAATAGTAACGGAAAAATGGGATGAAGAGATATTATTTTTATTATTATTAGCCGATAGAAACTAGATTTAACATAAAATTAACAAAGGGAATCTACAAACATGTCTTTCAACTCTTAACTGGCTCAGTACTTTAAATATATCTTTCATGAAATCTAGTCATGACTGCTAGGAAGCAGCCATGACTAGATTCGATGAAAAACTCAATGAAAAGTTGACTTAAGAAATGATCATTTTTTAAAATTTTTTTTATTAGGGTTTAACGACACATTAACAGCCAGGGTCATATCATGTCGGTGACAGTTTTACAGGTGGAAGAAGCCGGAGTTCCGGGAGAGAACCACCGAGCAACGACGAGCAGCTGTCAGCTCTCCAACATCGTAACTCTGAACTCTGCGCCGCGGCACAGGCAGGGTTAGATTGGTTGAAGACATGCACACCATCGACGTGCAGTACGCCTTAGTACACAGCGTCATCGTGCCCCCATATAGGCAATCAGGGTTAAGTGCCTTGCCCGAGGACACAACGCGGGAGCACGAATCAGTCGCTTAAATGGTCACCCATCCAACTACTAACCGCGCTCGACGTTGCTTAACTTCGGTGATCTGACGAAAACTGGTTACCGCGACGTCACCGCCCCCCCCCCCCCCCCCCCCAAATGATCAGTTAAAAAGTGGATTCAATTTTATTTTCACCATATTCTATAAATAATATTTGGGAAACGACACACTTAAGCTTGACGCTTCCGGTTGAATCCCTCGTCTTTACAGTAACTTGAAAATTGTTACACTGTGTATGTCAGTACAGTGGAACCCTGTTAATTGAATAGCCACTTTGCCAATGAAAATTATTCAGTTAACAAAAGGTTTCAATTAACAGGGATTGTGTCACTTCCTGTATTCTAGAGATAAACTTAGCATTTATTCTATTATATCTTGATTGACAGAGCTCCATGAGCTCTGTCAAACAAGATATAATAGATTAATGCCTGTATTGGATGTACTGAGACCAAATAGATCTATAAACAAAGGATAACTGGGGAAATCAGGGTAATTTCTCGACAGGTTACAAGATTTTTTATTCAATTAACAGGAGTTTACTCCATAACCTATATTGAGTTAACGGGTCAAATTAGTATTGGAGGTATGGTAAATGGTTTTATGTTGGGGGATTATATTCAATTAACAGGGTTATTCAGTTAACAGATATCCAATTAAGTGGGCTCCACTGTATTTTGTATCATAATTTTTTTTGTTAACAATGAAATAAGAATAAATATTGTTTAAACTAAATAATATTTCTTGTGAGGGGGTTTTGTCTTGAGAGGGTTTTATCTTTGAATGCAGAAAGTGAGGGTTTATTTTCTGAGAAAGTGTTGTCTTGAGGGGTTTTTGTCCTGTTACCCCCCATTTCTACACCACTTCGTCAATTGACACTGATGCGTTCGAACAGAATCCTTTCAGTGTACGTCTTTTATGAATGCAAGAAGTCATCTCAAAGCCCATTTTTCCGAAGAGAAGTCAAGGACGCTTACAGTTTGGCACATGCCATGTTGGTCCTTGGCGTCGCTCTGGAACATGGAAGTATGAGAAATAAGTCATGGAATTATCAATGCTTCACAGGAACATTTGAATAAAAAAAAAATAACTGCTGAACAGATGGAAGCCTTTCTTTCACTCTGAAAACTTCCCTACACGAGATATAATGTAAGACCGTCAGTCTAAAAGTAAAGACAGTGACAAGTCAAGACTCGAGGAGACTCGCAAAGTTCATTTTGACAGTGACAGAATAAGTTCAATAACCGAACATGAAGTCGTATTTGGTTTGAACTTAATTTCCGAACTTGTGAAAATCGTCTTGTAATCTTTTAGTGTTGGCGCGTGTCAAGTCGACAACTGTTAAAGAAATACTTCTTAGGTCGCCTTTGCGCGATGTCTTTACCCGTCGTTTGGACACGATCAGGCGAAATGCTACGGATTCTCCTTGCAGCTTTACTTCTGAACAAAATGGTTTGGAGTTGGAGATCTAGTGGCAGTAGCAACACAAACCTTGTTGAGAACCTTGAAAGTAAGTTCCAAGTTAGTGTCCAATTGTGTGGGGGTGGATTCATGATGACAGCTGGTCTTTGATTTTGAGACAGCATGTGGTTTCTGGTAGTTTCGTCCCAATTCCCGTTTGCCCCGGGTCATTTTACCCCCGTAATGGGGCGAAATGACATGAATTACCTTCAAATAAAATATATATGAAGTTATTTTTTATTTTACTTATTAAAGTGAAAAATTCATATTTCCAAACAAACCAATAGGAATGACAATATGATCAGCTCATTTATCTCCAGAGTGTGATTAACAGTTCCTCGGGTATGTTATTGTTGTAATCGAGGGGGTGGGGGAGTGGACAAAGTGTGTGTCACAACGTGGGGGGGGGGGGGGGGGGGGGTACCCAGGTGTAAAAAATGTGTTTTCTCCAGATCATGCAAATTTTATTTATTCATTTTGATAGTGTATTTTTGTCTCCAAACAGCTTCACCACGCATTGTATCTATTTGCATATCAATCGTAAGGCATTCTGAGCAGTAGCCTATATATGCATCCAATGATAGGAAACTTGGATGATTGTTACTGGAACTCATGTGAAGACAAGTGGGTGTCCTGTGGACAAAACATGCATGTATTTTTTCCAAACTGTGTCTACTTTGACAGCAGTACATGAGTTTTCATAATTTATGTAACCAGTTTTCGCATTCAAACTCATGTAATGCACAGATATTGCAGAAAAAAGCAGATATCCTGGATATTACCTTTGTATGCTGTTGTGAGGTTACAGTTGTTACTCTCATGCGTACCCTAACTGTCTAGAGCTAACTTGAGAGTTGTGACAGCAACCAAAGTTCACCATTGTGCATTCCACCACACTGTCCAGCATAAGAAATCTTTGATAAAAACAGTTATATGCCTTCACTCTTTTGCAATCATAAGAAAATAAATAAAACTTTGATTGTTTATTGATTGGCATGAAAATGAAAGAAAAGGAAACAATAAAACCATCTGCAGTTTGTCATCACATCAACTTGCTGCTGATAAAATATCACTCAACCTGATTCAACATCATAACAGAAATATCATTATTCATATATTTGTTACTGCTAAGGAATTACCTTAACAGATCTGGTGTCAATTTTAATTAGTAGAGTGCAAAAAAAATTTCCTGCTCACACAGGACCCAGAGTTTTTTCATCAAATATTGCTCTCTCACATTTCATTGGATTAAAAATTAATATAAAAGAGTCAAGTGTTCTTTTGTTTTGCGGTATATGTTTTTATTTCTGTTTTTTCGACAAACGTTCCTCTGCTAAATTGCTAATATTTCTGAAACATGACACCATGTTGTTTGTTTACAGAAGAACGTGCAATGATCGAATAGTCTTGCGCTCATTAAATATGCTAATAAGCCAGTCATGTGGGTCATGTGAGATAGATATCTATCTCGCATGGCCTTCTCACATGGGACATGCATAACTTGCCCAGGAAGTGGGGAGAGAAAATGTTTGCAAGTAGCATCTCCTAGTTGAGTCAGGAAATGGATGACTGAAATGCAATCAATAACTTGAAGTTTAGACATTATTTACACACATATCATGAAGGCAAGTGATTAATTGCTCCCAAGTGAAACAATTAGGAGATAGGGCTGTCACGATTTTTTAATTTAGGAATCGATTAATCGTTGCAAATAATCAATAATAATCGATTAATCGTACCTAGATGCTCCCCCTCCTCTTTTTGAAGTCGCTAAAAATGAAGTTCAAGTCAGTTGACCTACCTCAAGTAAACAACGAAGACGATCCTCTTTTAGGTACATTCAAAGCTTTGATGTTCTGAACTTTTAAACCGTCAGTGTAATAATCTATACCAGTCATCAGTTGTGAACTTCGCGACTAATGACCAGTCTTGATTGTTAACTGACGGTTCAAAAGTTCAGAACATCAAATCTTTGAATGTACCTAAAAGACAATTGCTTCTACAGTTAAAACTAGAAGTCCTGTCATGAAATGCGCACAAATAGCATGTTGATATGCACGTTAATATACGCGTTATGGCCCAAGTAAAGCTATCAAATTCTGTACATATGGCCTGTGCACAAGCAATGTTTCAGCCAATGGACCTCCGGGTAACCCGGAGGTCCATTGGCAGAAACATTGCATGTGTTTGCTTTGAGTAACCAAGAGAAACTGCCGTGCTTTGGATGCCATTCGATATGGCAATTGCACGCAATCCCAACGCGCAATTAAGCCTAGATAAGCGCACTATTCATGACAGGACTTCTAGTTTTAACTGTAACAGCTTCTTGATGTTTAACATCGACATTCTTGACCTTTTACCTTTAGAAACAATAGTTTTTTCATCAATTTTCTTTTTAATTATTAAATGTCTTAAGCGGGGTAAAATTTACCGATTCTTCTACAACGAAAAATACTAATCCATTTCGTTATGACTGATCGAAAATTGATTGATCGATTAATTATGACAGCCCTATTGGGAGAGTGAGAGCGACCACTCTCCTTTCCTGGCAGTCCCTGCTTTTGTCAGTAATGAACAACAAAGAAAACAATTCCCATTCCTGTTTGCTTTGATGTCCTGAAAGAAACAGATTGACTATGAGGCTGTTTTGAAAGCTATAGTTGACAAGCTTGGCAGTAAGCATTCAGTAGACAACTTTGTGCTGGACTTTGAAAATGGTGAATATTATTTTTATGTTACATGTAATTCTGAAACCAGTTTTTCACTGAATGCTGGGAGATTAGGCGGGAGAGTGGGGGAGAAATAACCTGTGAGCTATTATTAAACTTTCAGTCATCACCATGTTGCATTGTGACAAGCATTCATCACTTCTAATACACATTTTTAGCTTTACTTGACAAAGTACTGGAGCCCGCAGCCCGAAAACCTTTAGCGCAGTCTGCAGGTCATATTTATGAAGGGATTTCATTGTAACTTAGTAGGATGACTCCAAATAATGTCTAAATGGGAACGTCCCCTTTTGATCGCGATCATTCAGCCTTGATGGCTGCCCGAGCCCAAAAACCTTTAGCATAGTCTATAGGTCGTATTTATGGAAGGATTTCATTGTAACTTGTTAGGTTGACTCCATATAATGCTAAGATGATGACATCCCCTTTTGGTCGCGATTGGTCAACTGTGACGGCTACAGGTGCCCGAATCCCGAAAACCTTGAGCACAGTCTACATGTCACATTTATGAAGGGATTTCATTGTAACTTTGTTGACTTCATATAATGTCTAGATGAGAACATCCCCTTTCGGACACGATTGGGCAACTGTGACGGCTACAGGGCCGAAGCCCGAAAACCTTTAGCACAGTCTACAGGTCATATTTATGAAGGGATTTCATTGCACCTTGGTAGGATGACTCCAAATAATGTCTAGATGAGAATGTCCCCTTTTGGTCATGATCATTCAGCCTTGATGGCTTCCCGAGCCCAGAAACCTTTAGCATAGTCTATAAGTCGTATTTATGGAAGGATTTCATTGTAATGCCTAGATGATGGCATCCCCTTTTGATCGTGATTGGTCAACTGTGACAGGTACAGGGGCCCAAAGTCCGAAAACCTTGAGCACAGTCTACAGGTCATATTTATTAAGGTATTTCATTGTAACTTTATAGGATCACTCCAGATGATGCCCAGATGAGAATGTCCCCTTTTGGTTGTGCCCGTTCAACCAGGATGGCTGCCCGAGCCCAAAGCCCCAAAACCTTTAGCACAGTCTACAGGTCATATTTATGAAGGAATTTCATTGCACCTTGGTAGGATGACTCCAAATAATGTCTAGATGAGAATGTCCCCTTTTGGTCACGATCATTCAGCCTTGATGGCTTCCCGAGCCCAGAAACCTTTAGCATAGTCTATAAGTCGTATTTATGGAAGGATTTCATTGTAATGCCTAGATGATGGCATCCCCTTTTGATCGTGATTGGTCAACTGTGACAGGTACAGGGGCCCGAAGTTCGAAAACCTTGAGCACAGTCTACAGGTCATATTTATTAAGGTATTTCATTGTAACTTTATAGGATCACTCCAGATGATGCCCAGATGAGAATGTCCCCTTTTGGTTGCGCCCATTCAACCAGGATGGCTGCCCGAGCCCAAAGCCCAAAAACCTTTAGCACAGTCTACAGGTCATATTTATGAAGGAATTTCATTGTAACTTGGTAGGTTGACTTCATATAATGTCTAGATGAGAACGTTCCCTTTTTGGATGCAATTGGGCAACTGTGATGCCTACAGGGGCCTGAAGCCCGAAAACCTTTAGCACGGTCATATTTATGAAGGGATTTCATTGTAACTTGGTAGGATGACTCCAAATAATGTCTAGATGAAAACTTCCCCTTTTGGTCGCAATCATTCTGCCTTGATGGCTGCCCGTGCCCAAAACCCAGAAACCTTTAGCATAGGTCATATTTATGGAAGGATTGCATTGTAACCTGTTAGTTTGACTCCATATAATGGCTAGATGATGACATCCCATTTTGGTCGTGTTTGGTCAACTGTGACGGCTTCAGGGGCCCGAAGCCCAAAAACCTTGAGCACAATCTATAGGTCATATATATGAAGGGATTTCATTGTAACTTCGTAGGATTTCTCCAGATTATGCCCAGATGACAATGCCCCCTTTTGGTCACGATCATTCAACCATGATGGCTTCCCAAACCCAAAACCCGAAAAACGTTAGTACAGACTATAGGTTGTATTTGTGAAGGGATTTCATTGTAACTTAGTAGAATGACTCAGTATAATGTCAAGATGAGGACGTCCCCTTTTAGTTGAAATCGGTCTACCGTCATGGCTTCACAGGCCTGAAGCCCAAAAACCTTTAGCACAGTCTACAGGCCATATTTATGAAGGGAATTCAATGTAACTTGATAGGGTGACTCGTTTTGGAATAATTTCACTGTAACTTGTTAACTTTCGTTGACATACGTTAACTGTGAGGGCCACATACATTAACTGTGAGGTCATATTAACCCACCCTTCAGTTCTTTAGTACAGTGTATGCCTTATATTATTTTTATTAAAAACATAGCATACAGGGAACAGAAATTAACATATTCCCAATTATCACAATTCTTGTCTTATTTCATAATCCTTTCATAAACATTGAACATTATCCTTTTCATTAGTTCAGCGATCTGAACGTAGTGGCTACCCCTCTACGTTCAGATTCTTCCCATTCAATCCTATAGAAAAAGTTCCCATCAAGTTTTTATGGGAACTAAAAACTCGAAATTAGGAATATATATCAAGCTTTCGCCCTTATTACCGGCTGCAATCGATAGTACACGTATTTCCTTACATTTGGGAAGAGTTTATTAATCCAAACTAGGTTTTATCCTTTAATTGTCGTCATTTGTGTACTCGTGAGGCGGCGACGGAGATTTCAAAATCGTTCATGTTGTTGTTTAAATATAAAACAGTAAAAACGATAACCCGGTAATGGCGCCGAAACGAATAGACCTTTTCATCGATGCGGAATAGGAAATTTGATCTCATTCGCGCAGAGGAGGCTATCAAACTCGGTCGCATTCGCACAGAGCAGATTGTCAAACCCATTCTGCACAATTGCGATCGAATTTCCTATTCCGCATCGATGAAAAGTTCTATTCGTTTCGGCGCCATTACCGGGTTATCGTTTTTACTGTTTTATATTTAAACAACAACATGGCCGATTTTGAAATCTCCGTCGCCGCCTCACGAGTACACAAATGACGACATTTAAAGGATAAAACCTAGTTTGGATTAATAAACTCTTCCCAAATGTAAGGAAATACGTGTACTATCGATTGCAGCCGGTAATAAGGGCGAAAGCTTGATATATATTCCTAATTTCGAGTTTTGAGTTCCCATAAAAAGTTGATGGGAACTTTTTCTATAGGATTGAATGGGAAGAATCTGAACGTAGAGGGGTAACCACTACGTTCAGATCGCTGAACTACCTTTTCATCAAACACAACACACAGACAAGTTAAGCTACAGTGTCATTGACACTTTCATTCACTTTTTTCTGCTGCATGGCAAACAATTGGAGCAGTGTTCCCAAATGTAATTATTAACTAGGGCTGTCGCGATTATTCGATTAGTCGACTAACCGTCGACTATTGAAGTAGTCGACGTTTTTTATTTTTAGTCGATCGTCATTCATTTTCAAGGTGGTACACGTCTACTACACGTTGGGGCTAAATTGCATTGTTTTGTGAGGTGAATGATCAATGAAGGTGAATAACTTTAAATATCTAACCATAGTTAACATTCATATCCGGAAGACTGTATGACTGTCACTGACTGTGTAAGAAAGAACACTCACAGTTACTCGAGAAGAATAGATTCTTCTGAATTTCTCCAGTCTTGTACACACGAATGCACCCATTGGAAAACCCAAAGCGCGGAAGTGACAAAATTATGACGAAAGTCAGAACGTCAGATCACTTCTCAAAGTTCGGAATTTCAGACTAAGATCCAATTTTAACAACTGACGAGGGAATGCATAGATCTCAATGTTCAAAATTTTGAGAAACTTATTGCAGAAAGGAAACATATGCAGGAACGTTCTTTGGTAAATTCATTTTAATTCATCGGCTTCAATCTAGTTCAAACTTGGACCCACAGTCAGTAATATTATTTTTGGGGTTGGTACGTCCTACAGGACGTACCAACCCCAAAAATTATATTACGGACTGTGGGTCCAAGATTGAACTACATGTAGCTTCAGTCGGGACCGATTTGTTGTTATGTTCCCACAACCCCACTTCGTCTGAACACACTGGTGCCATTGTCATTTTCAGAGTTTTACGAACAGAAGAATGATTTGCTAAAAAATCATGGGAAGCGACTATTAATCGACTAACCGTCGATTACTGGTCACGATTATTCGATTACAAAAAATGATAGTCGCGACAGCCCTATTATTAACCCTTTTACTGCCATGCACACTGTAGCCATATATGGAGGACCTCTATGTACACATGTATGCGGGGAAGTTTAATAAAATTTATGACATACTTGAAACTCTATCATATGATTAATTGTTGGAAGGTGCTCTCTCTGCTCTTTCCAGCAATTAATCAGATGGTAGGTTTGATCTGCACATACCAGAATGTACAGATAATCACCATAAAATAGACGACAATAGTCTCTTTTGCCAGTGTAAGTGTTAAAGGCTGTGTCTTTCATTGGACACAGGCACTCTGGAGGTATTTGCAGGAATTGGGATTGGCAAGATCCTACAAGGAGGCAATGTGGTGGCTGATTTGGAAAGAGTGAATAGAACAAAGTATAACAAATCAGAAGAAAAGCTACTTGGAAGGATTTTGAAGAGGAACAAATCATCTTAACACAATTTCTCAGAGTTTATAGCAGTATGTACAATACAAGTCAAAATAAGTTGCAGCATAACCACAATAAACTAAGTACATGTATACTGCTGCTTCTGCACTGATAAAATCAGAATCTGATATCATTTTCTGGAAAGCTCTTAGTGAGAACTTTCCAGAAAATGATGTCACATTCTGGTCTGATCAGTGTATGAGGAGAAAGATGCATACTTTATAGTGGTTATCCTACAACTTATTTTGACTTGTACCATATGGCGAGATGTCAAGGGGGAAAAGAGAAAAACACTGAACAGGAAACTAATTGATTTTTGCTATTGTTGAATTTCACAGTTACTTTGTTATTGTTAACTGAAAATTAATTTGATTGTATGGACTTAATTAGTTGTAATAAAACAGATTAGGATAATAAACAATAAGCAGTTTTATTAAAGTTCTGTTATTATTTTGTTCCCTTGTCAATTGAAATACTATTCAACCCCGATTTAGTGAAATCTCCTATCCTATATTTTCCACAATTTGCTCTTCATTAATATTTGAGTCCTATTATTATTCTGTATCTTTGTCAATTGAAACTTGTGTGAAAAGTCTGTTATTTAATTTTTTACTTTGATACATATCAAAGTAAATACTTATAAGACAGACTCTTTGCTAAAGTCATGACCCAAATCTTTGAAATACTGCAACACATTGAACACAACCCCGATTTAATTGACTTATTCCCATGTTTTGACAAGAAGATTAACTAGAATTCAGGGGTGAAATGGAAGTGGGACAGAAGGCTTTTTACAAACTACATGGGCTTTGCCTTTTTGTGAAGCTGGAGTTGAACAGCCCTGTGAAAAAATCTATAAGGTCTTTTAATAAGCCTGCAAACGTCACAAGTAGTTCAACAAATTGCAGCTGTGCTTATTCCACTTTTATATAGAGCAGCCTCTTTTCTAGTAAAGCAATCTTTCTAGAACATAGCGGCTACCCCACTACAATCAGATTCTGTCCATTCAAATTATCAGCAATTTTTCGATAGATTTATGACTTGGATGTTTGGCAGCAAAATTAGAACTATACATGTATGTCAATTTTATGCTCCTATTACTGTCTGCCATCTAAAGTTGATATATTTATTTACATGTGTGCAACTTAGGTTAGCATGAATCTGGATCAGTTTATACCATAATGTGAGTCTGACACAGAGTAACTACATTGAACTGCATAATGATTCCATATTTGTTTGTTTTCAAATAAGTTTTTTAATGAGGCCCCTGACCATGCATATCGATTTCACAGACACTTTTCGGCTGCACGCTTGCAAAGAAATGAATGGCATGGGTATTTGCCTATGCACATTCCAGCACAATTGTAAAACCGAAATGGTGATTTGACATAAAAGACAGCAATCACACTGTTCACCTCACGATACACAATACTAGTAAATAAACAAAATCTGATTCAGTCTTTTCTAAAAACACTATCATAATGTGAATAAATAATTGCTCTATTGCTGATACAGTACGTGGAGAGTGGATTGTAACTAAATCACCCGCGGAGTGGAGTTATCACCCAAGCTATAACTTTCAAATTTTGTACATATCGACAAAAAACACAAGCCATGTTTCAGCCAATGGACCTCCGGGTTTAACCCGGAGGTTCATTGGCTGAAACTTTGCTGGTGCTGGTTATGCTTTGCAACAAATTTGCAATTATTGCTTGGGTGGAATCTCCACTCTGCGGGTGATTTAGTGACAATACACTCTCCACGTACTGTAGTACTAGTAGGTAAGAAAGGCATGCAATGAATAAATATTTCTTTTTTTTCGTGACCAAAGTTCCTGCAAGTTTTGGATGCGAAGATTGCAGAGAAATTGAATGGATGAAAATGGATGAAAACTGAACGAAGTGGGGTAACTGCCATGTTAAGATCACCGAACTACCTCTTTTCTACCTAAATCAGCCTCACAAATCATTTTGTAGGGACACCTTGTCAGCCCTGGAAAAGTTTTGAAAAAGCAATGCCTGGTAGCACTGGTTGTAGTTTTTTTCACTTTGTTCTTTGTGAAGTGGTATTTGGGTCTTTTCAGTCTCATCGAAAACTGCTGCCCCAATTCCAATCAAATTTTATCTGAGTGATGATTGTGGTGGGGCATTGCAATTTCATTAAAATCAGTGTGCTCCCCTCTTATGGCCATAATGGGGAGGGGATGGAAAAATCATGCCAATTTAAAAAACCTTCTCATGGACCAGTTGGTGTGATGACTAGAGCTGAAACAGTTAAGGTATTTTCTTGATTGATTAATCACATGGATTAACTTTGGTTAACCGATTAATCACTTGTCCAAATAGATATCTGAATAATTGCCATACCACTGATGATTTACAGCAGGAACCCTTTACCCAGCGTAACAAACAAAACCGACTAGGCCTATATACAAAAATCTCCATTCAAATTTATTATGTTTTCAATTTTTTCTCAAAAACATAGCTTATGACAACCCCATTGGAACGAGCTTGTTGAGCTCATTCCAATGAGGGGTCATAAGCTATGTTTTTGAGACAAAAATTGAAAATCTTTAGTAATTCATGAATTTATTTTGCAAGTATTGTCTGCCACCCGCAATGGGTAAAGGGTTGAGAATGACCATTTCTAACTACTGATACAGTATTATGATCATGCAAGTAAACAAGGATGTCTGCAAGTAACTTGCATGCTTTACTCTGTCTCATATAATTGATGTGAATCAGTGTGACAATGTGTACCTGTTTTGGAGCAAGTTTGTTCCCTTGTTAACCCATTTAATACAGTAGTTCAAAAGTAACGGTTAATCGATCAATTACTTTTTGGATCGATCAAGGTGTTGATCATTGATTAATCAATCGGTTAACTGTTTCAGCTCTTGTGATGACTTGACTTTTGAGGTACAATGTAGGTGGGAGTTTGTTCAAACAAAGTTTAACACTTTACGTAATGAATCGATAGCATCTGTCTGTGTAATTTGCAAATTAAGCAGTTGAAAAAAATTAATTTTTCCAAAAATTTCCACAAAACCATATGTGACTCCCGCATTGGATCGACCTTATCAAGCTCATTCCAATGGATGGTTACATGATGTGACTTTGTTGAAATATGTTTTAAAATTTGAAAAAAACAATACTTAGAATAATAAATTTTGATATCCTATGCATTGGGTAAGGGGTTTAAAGAGGCAATATGTATCATTGTAATGCAGTGTGCAAAATTTAAAAAATGACCCTAACTGACTGACCGTTCACGTGGTTTGGAGATGGCTAACCAAACGCTCGGCTACATAAAAATTCTTGGGAAATTGCCTTTTTGTCAATAACAAGTACATGTATTCATATATTGCGTGGAGTTGAAATAAAAATAGCCTCTAAAGGCAAAAGTCTAAAAATCAAATCTTATCAAGACACAAGAAAGACTGGTTAACTGATAGAGTGCTAGAAGCCCAAATTTGGGCTTTATTCTGAACTGCAGGTACTTAAAGTTCTGTGGATGTCCTTCATATTATCTTGGAAGTAAAATTACTTTATCTCCGTCGATTTGCATTGTTATAATTTATGGGAGAGTGCCAAAAGGCACTCTCCCATTAATTGTAACAAGACAAAAAAATATGTGAACAATCTTGAGGATGAGAAAAAAATTAGCACTCTCCTAGTTAAGTTACTCAGACTTTACCATTCAAGATGCAAGTTTTGGCTAACCGACCATCCATTTGCATAGATTTAAATTTTCATAGCCACCACACGAACGAAACAAGCGTTCTCATCAAATTTTGCACACTGTAATGGAAGGGGCAAGTTTGTTTGCCCATCTCAAGTTTTCAGTTTTCTGAATGCCCAGGCAGATTTGAACTCCATTATATTGATATAGATAGGTGGCATGTACTTATTGAATTCTGCAAAACAAATTAGCCACATCCTCTGTGGGACCCTCACAGATTTAAACAGAACAACAATTGAAACAATTTTTTTCAGAAAAAAACTGTGTGCAGTACAATAAGTGATATTTTTTTTGTTTCTTATACTTTTTATTGCAGATACAACAGAAGACATAGCAATACAAATTTAAAAAGCCAAATCATTTATTTTCAACCTACTCACAATTGTATACAATTGACTGTAATTTAAGTGCAAACCCTACTTTGGAACTTAACTTAAGCTAATACTTTTTCAAATGAATTTGGAAGAGTAGAAGAGTGCAAAAGCACTATAAAGAGATCGAAAGGGTCGAGCGAGACCGGTGCTCGAAATTACAAGTACTCTCCCTGCACACCTCTTGCATTAACGTTTACATGCGCAACTACCGTGAGGTCAGTTCCTTTTTTTCTGCCATCTTGCATGGTCGGATTTTTGTGAATAGTGCTTATTGCTTCTCGTTTCTCCGTTGCTAGAGATATTGTTACAGTGCATTACTCGATTTTATATCCTTTGACTCAAGCATTAAATTATATTTATTTTCTTATATTAATGCTAATTTTAGCTTGTATTCTCACTGTGTACTTTGTTTTTTTTGAGTTCGAAAACACGACCCGTGTCGATTTGGTTTCAACCGGTGAGAAGTCATGTTATTTGGTTGACTTTGTGGAGTTTTCCCCTCTAAATTCATTTGTCACAATCATTTGGACATGCCTAAAACTATTCCTTGTCCTTCTTGTTTGCAGGTGAAACATGTTGATGATGTACATGTACATAGTTCTTGTGTCACGTGCAACAGTTGCTCTCAGGCCAATCCCTTTGGTGTTTGTGGGGTTTTGTCATCCAAATTCTGGTCTTCCATGAACAAGGTGGTTCTGACCCATGCTAGAACACCTCGTTCTCGGGGTAAAGGTAGCTGTGTCTCCCCAGATATTTCCGAGAGCGCACATGGTGATTCTGTCATGCTGGATGTTGGACATCCTTTTACGGTAACAGATACCTCCACAACAGTTGATAATGGGATGCCTGAAGTGGGGACTATGGTCTCCCTTCCTTTTGTTTCCAGTGGTCACCCCTGAAGTGATGGTTTTCATCAAGACGAGTTCTTCCTAGGTCCACTCGGGCACTCTCTCCGATTTTCCACTTACATCATCTACAGCTGCTGAGGAATTTGTTCATGCTGCTCCTATTTTGCATAGTCTTCCTTCCATCTCTTCTGGAGATGGTATACATCCTCAGGGGCCCGAGGCTGTGTCTGGTGTGGTTTTGCAGGGCTCCCAGCCTTCCATGGTTTCTTAGAGAAGCTGTACGGGTTTGTTGGCTGCCCCATCTCATCTGGCTAGGTTTCCTGGTTGGAATGCTCTGTTGCTTCAGCAACGATTCCGCGCCCCTTGTTGGGCGAATCGTTTGTTGTTCCGCCTTCCCCTAGTGGTGACCCGACCAGTAGGATGGAGCTGGGACATTTGCAAACCAGGCCTTCTGTTTCGCAGAGGCCAGTGATGGCTCCTGTTAGCTATCACTCTTGGGACCTTCCTTAGGTGACTTCTCACTGTGTCCCAAGTCTGATTGTCGATTGGCACATGTTGTCAGTCTCGGGGATAGGCAGTCAGGGCCTTCTGTTCCTCAGAGGCCAGTGGCAGTTTCCTGTCACTCTTGGGACAATTCTCCAGTGTTTCCTCACCACGTCCCATCAACCGATCGATGTCCGCTGTCGGTCTCTCTAGAGGATTTACAGACAGGGCCTTCTGTTTTGCAGAGGCCAGTGACGGCCCCTGAGCGTCACTCTTGGGACTATCCCCTGGTGTCTTCTAACCGTCTCCCTACTCTGTCTTCTGATCGACATTTGCCGTCGGTCCCTTCTGAGGAGTTGGGCTCTTCTTCCAGAAGGGTTCACTGGGAAGACACTCTGTTGGGCACGGCTGCTCCAACGGATTCTCAGGGTGAGCTGAGGCAGGCTGTTCTGGTGCTTACCCAGTTGCTTTCTAGCAACCCTCAAGTTGGCTTCCCTGTGCCTCCTGAGGTGCAGCCTCTTTTGGTTTGTCGCAGAGATTTCTTGCCTGTGCCTTTGGATGCTGCCCAGCATTTACAGTCACTGCCCTGGCTTCCTATCTCCTGCCAGGGGCGTTTGATGATGCACAGGCGCCATTGCATGTTTTGTCTCAGGCTCTTATGAACCTGACACATGCTCACGCCTGCAACATGGCTAATTTGGAGATTGCATGCTGGGATCCAGTGCTGGACACTTCTCCATCTCTTCCTTCTGAGCAGTGTACTGTTCTGAGGTCTGCTTCTTCTGTTGGACTTCAGCTGTCTGTGACGAGGTTCTTTGACATTCAAAGGACCAACTTTTATTACGGCAACTGGGCCAACCTGCTGCAATGGGCGGTGGTCATCTCAGGCCCACGAAGTGCCCAGCTGCATCGGCCTCATCGGTTTTGCAGGCTGTGCCATCGGCTATGTCTGTTCCTTCTGCTCAGAAGAAGCGTCGACGCGGTCAGGCTCACTGGCAGCCTCAGGAAGGAAAGTCTCAGGACTCTGTTGCTTCATGAGGGGGTGGTTTCTCCTCTCGGAAGGCCCTCGTTGAGGCCGCAAATGAAGGTCCTCACCTTGGTTCGCCTCCATTCGGGGAAAGGCTTTCGCTGTTTTTCGACCGTTGGACAGAGATAGCATCGGATCCTTCGGTCCTCGAGTCGTCCAATCAGGTCTGCGACTGTCCTTCCATCAGCACCCCTGTTTATCTTGGGTGCTCCTCCCGACTTGGGTCCCTTCCAATCCTCAGCGTTGTCACCTTCTAGTGCAGGAGATCAACAATCTCCTCTCCAGAGGGGCGATTGAGGTGGTCAGAAACACTCTTTCTCCAGGGTTCTACTCGAGACTTTTCTGAGTGCCAAAGAAAAATGGCCAGCTTCATCCTGCCATCGAGTATCCTGAACGAGTCCATCACAGCACCTTGTTTCAGCATGGAGACTTTCAGGTCGGTTCGACGGTCGATTCATCAGGGCGATTTTGCAGCCAGTATCAACCTGAAGAATGCCTTTTTCCAAGTGCCCATTCACCTGGCGTCACGGAAATACCTTCAGTTCTCGTTTCGGGATAGTATCTTTCAGTTCAAAGCTGTCACATTTGGTTTGAGCCTGGCTCCTTAGATCTTCACCCGACTGATTGTCACATGTGCTCGCTTTTCACTGTACTCATTCGGATGTGATTTCGTCAGCCTACCTGGACAACATCCTTCAACGGCACCCCAATGCTGCCGTTCTGGAGTCCGATGTCTGGTGGCTGCTTGGTCTGCTAGTGTTACTGGGTTTCCGAGTCAACTGCGAGATGTCAGATATGTAATTTCATCATTTGGGCATGGATTTTGACACTTTTCACAATGTCTTGTCTGTTCCCAAGGCTCAGGCGTTGATCCTTTCCACCTTTACTCTGGACTTTCTCTGATCCTCCTCGTTCTTGGCCAGGACTTCCCTTCGGTTGCTGGGCCTTTGCAGTTTGGTGACGAATCTCATTCTGCTGGGTTGCTTGTTTGTCCGACCTCTCCAACACAATCCTCTGGACCTGGAACTCACTATTCCTTGGTCCTTGCATTGACACCTCTGCTCTTGGACCAATGTTTCCTGGTTGTCTCAGGGTGTTCTGCCAGATCTTCCTCAGTCTGATCGCATCCTCACAGTGGATGCCAGCGATCAGGGTTGGGGTGCGACGTTAGATGCTCTTGGTCTGTCTACTTACTGCGAGTGGGACTGAGAGCAGGTGGCCCATCATATCAACCAGAAGGAGCTCTTTACTCTTCTGTTGAGTTTTCAGCAATGGATCTCTCACCTGTCGAATCACACAGTCCGGCTTCTTTCGGACAATTCAACAGTGGTGGCCTACATCTGGAATCAAGGAGCCATGCATTTGATTTCCATGTATCGGCTATCTTGGGATCTTCTGCTGTTAGCATGGTATGTACATGCTCGGCATATCCGCTGGCATCTCAATGTCCTAGCTAACTCCATGTCCTGGCGAGACAGTGTCCTACCCACCGAATGGATGCTGCATCGTTCGGTGTTTCAGAAAATTTGCGAATGGTGGGGTCGTCCTCTTATCGACCTTTTCACCACTCATTGGAATCATCAGGTAGCAGCCTTTGTCTTCCTTTGTCCAGATCCAATAGCTTTTGCAGTGGATGCTCTGTCTCTCGACTGGACAGAGTGGGTCAGCTATGCCTTCCCTCCTGCACAGATGCTTCCTCATGCGCTGTCGAAGATTCGTGCTTGCAGTACTAGTTGCAGGGTCATTCTGATCGCTCCTCTGTCTCCACAGAGGGTGTGGATCAATCAGCTGTGCCCTCTGTTAGCATATTGACCAATTCGTCTTCCTCCACACCATGATCTTCTTTCCCAGGGCCGGCTCAGGAAGTACCAACAACCTGGCAAGCCTGTCCTTTCGCGCCTGTCTTTTATCTGGTCCATTCTCCGGCGTAGAGGTTTTTCGAGATGACCAGTGGAGTGCATCATGGCAACATTCCACTGGCATGACTTATGCTGCTAAGTAGAAAGTTTTCTGTCGCTGGTGTGCAGCTCAATGTGTGGATTATCAAAATCCATCAATCACTCAATCAGATTTTCTGGTATACGTTTTTTACTCCAATGGCCTTCAGCCTGTTACCATTAAGGGCTATAGGTCTATGCTGTCAGAAACTTTTTCTTTGTGGGAAAGAGGTGCATCGGTCATAATCTCTCTCCAAATTGCTTCTGCACTTTTCTCTGAAGAGGCCTCACGTTTTGCATTTTACACCCAAAAGTAACTTGGCATGGGTGTTGCATTCTTTGGAGTGGGCACCGTTCGAGCCTTTTTCTGAGACCGATATGCATTTTCTCACATATAAGACTGCTTTCCTGTGTTTGCTTCTGCCAGACGTGTCAGTGAGCTTCTTGCACTTTTTGTTGAATAGGCTCCCTTTAGAAATGAGCTAACAGTGTAACCTTCACTACTGATTGCTCTTTTCTGGCCAAGAATCAACTTCCTGATTCTGTGCCTCCTCCCATCTGCATTCGGGCACTGCCTCCCGTCGATGGCCAGAGGCCTCTTCTTTGTCCTGTTTGTGCAATTAAGACTTATATTTATCGCACACAATTCATTCAGAGGGGTTGGAAGAGATTCTTTCTTTTTCTCATTCATGGGAGGCAGTCTGTCTCTTCCCATTCTATTTCCAGGTGGATATGACTCGCAATCAAGCTGGCTTATTCCATTTTGACTGCTCTGGATCTTCTTTCGAACTGGTTTAATGCTCAAGAGGTTCATGCCATTTCTCCATCCTGGGTGTTCTCCAATTCTGTTTTGCTCAGGAATGTTATGAATGCAGCTTACTGAGGGAATGCTGCTACTTTCTCTTTTTATCTCTGCCACCTACATTTATTTATTTATTTATTTATTAAAGTTTAATGACACTTTAGCAGCCAGGGTCATATCATGTCGGTGACAGTTTTATGGGTGGCGTACCCAGAGAGAACCACAAGCAACAACGAGCAGTTGCCAGCCCCCCAATGTCGTAACTCAGCACTGCAGCACAGGCAGGGTTAGATTGGTTGAAGACATGCACACCATATGCAGAATGCCTTAGTACACAGCATCACCGTGCCCCCATGTAGACAATTGGGGGTTAAGTGCCTTGCCCAAGGACACAACACAGGAGTCCGAATCGATCGCAGCCACCTACAACTGCAATCTGGGGACCTTTTTTATTTAGGCCCTCCAGTTGCTGCTAAGACTATTGTTCACCCTCGTGATTATGTATTTTTTCAGGTTGTTGCACATTTTTTCGCGCAACCTTGTTTTCAGATGCTTCACACAGCATCCTCATTTCGTTCAGGATGCTTTTCAACACTGTGGTGTTGTGTTTTAGCTTCTGTTCTTTTCAGCGGGTTTCCTGCTCTTTCTCCTTTTGCAGGTTTTGCTGTCATTCTCTACTCTCCTTGCATTTCTTACAGCTCCTTTATTGGTGGTATTGGTTATGTGATTTACCTCCTCCTATTGTTTATTCAGCCAATTGTAAACAATTGTGAGTAGGTTGAAAAGAAATTAAAATTTTTTAGTAAATTTTGTTTCTTAACATACCTACCACAATAGTTTGCCATAGGCCCACTCTCCTAGGGGATATCTGTGATATCTTTGCTTCCCCACTAAATCACAAAACTTCTCATTGGTGGAAATTCAGAATTGACGTCACGGTAGTTGCGTATGCGCATGGTAATGCAAGAGGTGTGCAGGGGAGTACCTGTAATTTTGAGCACCGGTTTCGCTCGACCTTTTCAATCTCTTTATAGTGCTTTTGCACTCTTCTATTATTCAAATTCGTTTGGAAAAGTTATTAGCTTGAGTTAAGTTCTGACGTAGGGCTTGCACTTATGTTAAGCCAATTGTAAACAATTCTGATAGGTATGTCAAGAAACAAAATTTACTAAAAAATTTTAATTTCGTTATCAAGACCTTGAGTTCCTGAAGTAATGGCAACAGTGTACAGAAAAATAGATTTTTTTTAGTTCATTTTTCTATCAACAAGAATATCTTGCTTGCATCTGTTGGGTCAGAAAAAAAATAAAGAACAGAAAAACAATAACTGATACAGTAATTATCAGTTGTCAATAAATTTTGATACGTTGCTTTATTTTGATATGTTGCTTTTTCAGAAGTTAAAAAAGACAATAACCATTGTGATTAGTTAAGAATTGGGATAGTTTATGGTGCCATTTTTTTTATTCTGTTTTACTTGAAGTTTTAACCCTTTACCCAACATGATGCCCAAAACTGCCCAGCACTATTCACAAAAATCACCATTCGACTGGAACAAGCTTGTTGAGCTCATTCCAATGAGTGGTCATAAGCTATGTTTTTGACTCAAAAAATGAAGATTAAGAGTTTTCAAGAATTCTGTTTGCAAATGTTGTCTGCTTTTCATGTTAGGTAAAGGGTTAATGGCTATGTGATAAGCATTAAGATGATAAGATTCAATAAATTTTGATACTATAAATGATATTAAAATGGGCCTTCAACAAGTTCAAAAATCATGGTGATTTTGCAAAAATTGAGAGAGTTATTAACAATTCCTTTATTCCATGGACTTAAAAATTTATTGTTCATGTGTATACAGTGATAGGGAGCGTGGTGGCTCAGTAGGTAGAGGTGCAGGCTGCAAGCCGCGATGTCCTCAGTTCGAATCCCACCTGCGGCAACCACGTTGTGTCCTTGGGCAAGACACTTCACCTCCATTGCCCGCCTGGGGGCACGGTGACGTTGTGTACTAAGGCATACTGCACGTCGATGGTGCACTTGTCTTCAACCAATGCTAACCCTGCTTGTGTGGAGTTAGTATGTTGGGGAGCTGACAGTTGCTCGCCGTTGCTCAGTGGTTCTCTCCGGGTACTCCAGATTCCTCCACCCGTAAAACTGTCACGGTCATGAATAGCCATTGTGCATAAATATGTGACCTTAAACACCAATAAATAAATAAATATACAGTGATAAATTAAACAGTACATACAATACATGTACATGTAATTATCAGATTTCAGTAATCTTTTACAGTGTACTTGCCTTCAATCAGTGCTAACCTTGCTTGTGCAGAGTTAGTATGTTGGGGAGCCTGACAGTTGCTTATCATTCTCTCCACATAAAAAACTGTTCAAAATGAGGTTACCCTGACTGTTGAAAGTGTCATTAAAATGCCAGGAAATAAGTAAGTTCTTTATTTCCAGGCCTGAGCTGTTCTAGCGGGTAAGTGTATCGGTGAATGTCCTTTAACCCTTTACCCAATGCAGAGAATATCAAAATTTATTATTTTAATTATTATTTTTTTAAATTTTTCAAAAAGATTTTCACAAAACCATATCATGTGACCCTTCATTGGAACAAGCTCAATGAGCTTGTTCCAATGAGAGTCACATTATATGGTTCTGTTGAAAAAAGTTTTCATTGCAAATTACATGGGCGGATGAGGGCGATTCGTTGGGTAAAGGGCTAATCAGGTGGACGAGTGCCAGTTCTGAGATGAACTGTTGATATAAGCATACCATACTCGATGTGTAGCTGCTGTTACTTATTATCCATACAAGTTTAGTGCTAATAATTCTACAATATCAAACTTGAACGTCTTGTTTTTAGCTCACCTGACTGAAAGTCAAGGTGAGCTTTTCTTATCACTCTTCGTCCGTCTTGGGTCCGTCGTCCTGCGTGAAGGTGGTGTTTGAGCCTCTTTCTCCTAAACCACTGGCCACATTTTAATTAAATTTCATGTAAGTAGTGGTTATATAGGGGCATTTTGATTTTTATGCGAATTAGGTTTCGGCTCATATTGAGCAGAGGGGTGGGGAAAAAATGGCCAAATTTTTTGAAAATCTTCTTCAAATGAACCACCAGTAGCAGAGACTTGATATGTGGTATATAGAGTCCTTTTGAGGTTTAGAATCAAGTTTCTCCAAAACTACACAGCACAGAGAATTCTTATTTTGTATAAAGCTTACTTTTATCCAGTAGAATAGAATGGTTTAAAAAAATCCCTAACGGTTTGATCACAAGGTACTTTTTCAGGACTTTGAAAAAGTGCTGAGTCAGCACTTTTTAACACTGTAGGCAATGGGAAAAACATTAAAAAATCTTCTTCTCCAGATCCAGCAGGCAGCATCTTTTGATATTTGGTATGCAACATTGTAGGGTGGATCTGATTCAAGTTTGTTCAAATTGGCCCCCTGGGTTCATATTTGGAGTCAGTATAGGAGCCTGATTTAGAACTTAGTGCATTTCAAGCAAATTTCTTAAAAAATCTTCTTCTCCAGATCCAGCAGGCAGAATCTTTTGCTATTTGGTATGCAACATTGTGGGGTGGCTCTGATTCAAGTTTGTTCAAATCGGCTCCCTAGATTCATATTTGTGCTCACTATAGAAGCTCGAATTCGAACTTAGTGCATTTCAGGCAAATTTCTTCAAAAATCTTCTCCAGATCTAGCAAGCAGAATCTTTTGATATTTGGTATGCAACATTGTAGGGTGGATCTGATTCAAGTTTGTTCAAATCGGCCCCCTGGGTTCATATTTGGAGTCAGTATAGGAGCCCGATTTCGAGCTTAGTGCATTTCAAGCAAATTTCTTAAAAAATCTTCTTCTCCAGATCCAGCAGGCAGAATCTTTTGCTATTTGGTATGCAACATTGTGGGGTGGCTCTGATTCAAGTTTGTTCAAATCGGCTCCCTAGATTCATATTTGTGCTCACTATAGAAGCTCGAATTCGAACTTAGTGCATTTCAGGCGAATTTCTTTAAAAAATCTTTTTCTCCAGATCCAGCAGGCAGCATCTTTTGATATTTGGTATGCAACATTGTGGGGTGGATCTGATTCAAGTTTGTTCAAATCGGCCCCCTGGGTTCATATTTGGAGTCAGTATAGGAGCCTGATTTCGAACTTAGTGCATTTCAGGCAAATTTCTTGAAAAATCTTCTTCTCCAGATCCAGCAGGCAGAATCTTTTGATATTTGGTATGCATTGTGGGGTGGATCTGATTCAAGTTTGTTCAAATCGGCTCCCTGGATTCATATTTGGGCTCACTATAGAAGCCTGAATTCGAACTTAGTGCATTTCAGGCAAATTTCTTAAAAAAAATCTTCTCCAGATCCAGCAGGCAGAATCTTTTGGTATTTGGTATGCAACATTGTGGGGTGGATCTGATTCAAGTTTGTTCAAATCAGCTCCCAGGGTTTATATTTGGACTCAGTATCGGAGCCCAAATTTGAACTTTGTGCATTTCAGGCAAATTTCTTTGAAAATCTTCTTCTCAAGATTCATCAGGCAGAATCTTTTGATATTGGGTATGCACCATGCTTAGGGGGTGAGATTCAAGTTTGTTCAAGCCAAGTCCCTGGGTCCATATTTGGGCTCACTGTGGGAGCCCGAATGATAACTTAGTTCAAAATGAGGAATTTTCTTTAAAAATCTTTTTCTTCAGATCCAGCAGTCGGAATGTTTTGATATTTGGTATGCAGCATCCTTAGGAGGGTGAGATTCAAGTTTGTTCAAGCCATGCCCCATATTTGGACTCACTGTGAGAGTTTGAATTGTAACTTAGTTCAAAATGAGGAATTTTCTTTAAAAATCTTCTTCAGTCCAGCAGTCGGAATGTTTTGATATTTGGTGTGCAGCATCCTTAGGGGGGTGATATTCAAGTTTGTTAAAGCCAAGTCCCTGGATTCATATATGGGCTCCCTGTGGGATTCAATATGAGGAATATTCTTTAAAAATCTTTTTTTTTTAGATCCACTGGTCAGAATCTTTGGATATTTATACCCCCCGCAAACAAAGTTTTGGGAGGGGGGGGGGGGGGTGTATAGGAATCACCCTGTCCATCTGTCCGTTTGTCCATCCTTATAAGCGCAACTCCTCCTAAACCGTTTGAAGAATTTTCATGAAACTTTACCCAATGGAAGAACTCCATATGAAGATGTGCATGAAGCAATATAATTCCGTTCTGACAGGCGTGGGGGGTATCACTTTGTGAGCTTGCTCACAGTACCTCTAGTTGGTATAAGCTTTTCTTAGGAGGAGCAGATGCAACGTGTTGAAATCAATTCTCTGGGTTGATATTTAGGCTACCATGTCAGGTGAGCGCCCACAGGCCCCCTGGGGCCGCTTGTTTTTTTAACCGGTTACTTAACACTACTTTGCTGGCTATACGGTATTTTTCATAAACAACTTAGTTAGTTTTACTTTGATACCTCCAAATTCATGGAGTTTGTTCCATTGTGGAGTCAAAAGCCATGATTGGATGCAAACTTACAAATAAAAGGGCTTGATTTCTTTGAATGGCAGTTCGGTATTTTAGAATCAGGTTTTTTGTTGATAATTATACCTCCCCTGCCTCACCCACAATGAGTTGTGGAGGGAGGGGCAGTATACTTTAATCATCTTGTCCTTCCATCTGTCTGTCCATGTATCTGACCATCTGTCTGTTCACCTGTCTGTAGACATAAGTTTGTCCAGAGATTTTCTCTGATGTTTATAGGCGAGTCCCTTTGAAACTTGGTATGCATGTTCATACCATGGGAACCTGTGCACCTGCCATTATAGTTCCAGTCAGACTATTTTTTCCATGGTTATGGCCCTTTTCGACTTAGTAAAATTTGCTACTAGGTCTAAATTTTGTCTGGAGATTTTCTCTGATGTTTAAGGCCAATCCTATTGAAACTTGGTATGCATGTTCACCACCATGGGAAACTGTGCACCTTTGATTATAGTCCCGGTCAGACTATTTTTGCCACAGTTATGGCCCTTTTTGACTTAGTAAAATTTGCTACTAGGTCTAAATTTTGTCTGGAGATTTTCTCTGATGCTTATGCTTTAGTCGTATGCCAATCATTGCAATGTGTGTGTGTGTGGGGGGGGGGGGGGGGGGGGGTGATATGCCCATCCATGGACAGTCACACCTCTAGTTTTATGAAGTGTGAATTTGAAATAAGTCTTTTTAAAACAGGTGTAATACATATATAGTTTTACAAAGGAGTATGCCCCTGAAATCAGTTAAAATCATGACAAATTGTTACACTAAATTCTAAAATTATAACCTGAGTATTGAACTCTGTTTGCACAATGTACTGTGATAAGCAAGAGACGACACAGTTTAAACACCAACATTTTTTAAGTTTTCTGTTCAAAGTGCACAGAAATTTTGTGTCCATTCATAAAAATTTCCAACTGATAGCAACATGTTTTATTTAATTTTTTCCCCATGAGAACTCTGGTAAGAAGAGCAGTGTTTAATTACTGTGTAAACTACATGTAGTTCTGTTTTACTGGTAAAAAATTACTCCGGTAACCATTGCCTGGGGTGATTGTCATCTATTGTGGGCAGTGTTGTGTTGTGGTCATGATATAGCACCAGATACTGAGAGTGACCTTAACTCTCGTTTCCCTGGTCATGACACTTAATCCCAATTGCCCATGTGGGAGAATGATGCCACAGTGCACTAAGGCATTCTGCACATCGATGGACTGGCACTCATGCCTATGCTGCTTGTGAGTCTGAAGGGGCCAGTGAGTTGGAGAGTCCAACAGTTGCTCACCACTGCTTTGTGGTTCTCTCCTAATACACTGGCTTCATATGATCCTGGCTGTTGAATGTGTTGCTATAGCCCCAATAAATAGATACATTAATATTAAACTCCCATTAAAATTATATTAACCCCTTAACCAACATAACGATAAAAACTGGCCAGCATTATTCACAAAAATCACCATTCAATTTTCATTATTTTTTTCATTTTTTTTCTCAAAAACATCGCTTATGTACCCTCATTGAGCTCATTTCAATGAGAGATCATAAGCTATGTTTCTGATGCAAAAAATAAAAAGAAATAGTTATTCAAGAATTTTGTTTGCAAGTGTCATCTGTCTTTCGTGTTATGTAAAGGGTTAATAATATTTAAAAGAGATTTACATGATAACCCACATACAGTTATTTGGTAAAGTTGTATATATATTAATTTGCTTGTCAAAATGCGATCATGTTGTTTTACATATAACAATTTATTGGAAGGTGCAATCAAATTGTGCCAATAGAAGCCCACATGAAAATGTTTATTTGCTTTTATTAGAATATGAAGCACATTAACTGGGTGTGACACCTAAAAATACTGTTGCAGCATTATTCAAAAGAGTCCATATCTGGGTTTCCGGTATAATGAGTTAACAGGTTAAATTTGTTCGAAAGGTATGGTAAATTGAAATGCATTTCAGATGCATTGAAACTACATGTAATGGTGCAAAATTTCAAAAATGACTCGACTGACCGTTCACATGGTTTGGAGATGGCTAACCGAACACTCCCTAAGTAAAATACTTGGGAAACTGCTTTTTTTAGTCCCCTACCGGCATTGCCGGAGGGGACTATAGGTTTGCACTCTGTCCATCCATCAGTCTGTCAGTCTGTAGGTCTGTCAGTCTGTAGGTCTGTCAGTCACACTTTAGTTTTCCGGAGTTTTTTTGGAAACGCTTCAACGGAATGATTTCATTTTTGGCAAACTACTATAGAACGATGAATTACAGATCAAGTTTGAGTTTCATGCTGATTGCATTATTCTTGTGTGAGTTACGGTCCTTGGAAATATGGGAAAAAGCACCAAAATATCAGTTTTCCGGACTTTTTTTGGAAACGCTTCAACGGAATGATTTCATTTTTGGTAAACTACTATAGAACAATGACTTACAGATCAAGTTTGAGTTTCATGCTGATTGCATTTTTCTTGTGTGAGTTATGGCCCTTGGAAATATGGAAAAGTGCCAAAATATCAGTTTTCCGGACTTTTTTTGGAAACGCTTCAACGGAATGATTTCATTTTTGGTAACCTACTATAGAACGATGACTTACAGATCAAGTTTGAGTTTCCTGCTGATTTCCTTATTCTTGTGTGAGTTATGGCCCTTGGAAATATGGAAAAGCTCCAAAATATCAGTTTTCTGGAAACGCTTCAACGGAATGATTTCATTTTTGGTAACCTACTATAGAACGATGACTTACAGATCAAGTTTCATTTACACTCTGTCCATCCACCCGTCAGTCTGTCAGTCAGTCTGTCGGTCATACTTCAGTTTTCCGGACTTTTTTTGGAAACGCTTCAACGGAATGATTTCATTTTTGGTAACCTACTATAGAACGGTGACTTTCAGATCAAGTTTCATTTGCACTCTGTCCATCCATCCTCAGTCTGTCAGTCATACTTTAGTTTTCCGGACTTTTTTTGGAAATGCTTCAACCGAATGATTTAATTCTTGGTAACCTACTATAGAACAATGACTTACAGATCAAGTTTGAGTTTCATACTGATTGCATTATTCTTGTGTGAGTTATGGCCCTTGGAAATATGGAAAAGCGCCAAAATATCAGTTTTCTGGACTTTTTTGGAAATGCTTCAACGGAATTCATGCTGATCACATCTGGGTTATAACATTTGTATAATTATTAATGCTCATTAGTCTGGTCTGGTAGGGGACATTATATTGCTTCAGCGATACGTGCGCTCTTGTTATCATTAACAAGTATTCATATATTGTGTGGAATTGCAATATATACTACTCAAAGTTTGCTAAGCACCAAATATTTGACACGTCATTGTGAAATTTGCTTGTGACATATTTGCGATATTTTTGCTGGATATGATTGAGGAATGTATTGAGATGGTCCTCAGTGTTTACATTAGCTCTCTTGACAGGCAGACTTTTCGTGACAGTCATAGAAAGCATGTACCCCTTGGTTTTCATGATGTTTTCGTGTACTGTCTACATGTACATGACATGTGTGGGGTATTCAATCTTCATTTCAACACAAACCCTTGTGATTTAATGATTGAATATGGCAAATGCAAATGTAAGAAGACATTTGTCTGAAGCAGAAATGTGGTGGGCTGTAGGGATGGTGGAGAAAGGGGAGACCCATCATCTGGTTGGTGAAGCCCTTGGTGTGCACCATACGGTGATCACCAGAGCCTGTGCAAGATTTTAGTAGAATGGCACACCAGTAAGACAGCATGATGGTGGCAGAAACAGGACAACATCTGCAGCTGAAGACTGGTTTTTGATAATTCAGGCCCGTAGGAACCGCTTTGCCACAGCAACATAGCTTCGCAGTGACCTTCAGAATGCATCCAGGGTAAATGTTTCGACGCAGACTATCCGGGCAAGGTTGCACGAAGGTAGTCTCCGAACGAGAAGATGAGGTATTCACGTTCTGCTGTCCCAAAACCACCGCCAGGCATGATATTAATGGGCCATGTACCACGTTGAATGGACCAGAGAAGATTGGCATCCCGTCCTTTTTACAGATGAGTCAAGGTACTGCCTAGAGCACACAGATAGGCGTTCTAGGGTATGGTGAAAACCAGGAGAGTGATTCCATGCAGCCAACATTGCTGAGCATGACCGCTATGGTGGAGGGTCAATCATGGTCTGGGGTGGCATCAGCTTTGATGGACGTATAGAGCTCTGTGTCCTTGAACGTGGTACATTGACTGCACAACGGTATATTGATGAGACCCTGGATGTCCACGTCAGATTGTATGCAGGTGCAGTGGGTGATAGATTCATTCTGATGAACGATAATGCCCATCCTCATGTTGCCCATGCTGTTGGGGAGTACCAACAGATTGGGGGATTGAGCGTATGGAATGGCCAGCAAGATCCCCTGACCTCAATCCAATCGAACATGTCTAGAATGAGTTGCAGCTTGCAATTTCAGCCCGTCCAGTCCAGCCAAGAAGTGTCCAGGAGCTTGGTGCCATGCTGGTCCAAGAATGGAACAACATCCCACAAAGGACCACCAGGAACCTGATTGGGAGCATGAGAAGGCAGTGTCAAGCTGTAATTAACCCTTTACCCAACGTAACGGCCAAAACTGGCCAGTGCTATTCTCAAAAATCGCCTATTAATTTTAATTATTTTTTTCATTTTTCGTCTCAAAAACATAGGTTATGACCCCTCATTGGAACGAGCTCGTCGAGCTCGTTCCAATGAGGGGTCATAACCTATGTTTTTGAGACAAAAAATGAAAAAAAATAGTTATTCAAGAATTTTTTTTGCAAGTGTCGTCTGCTTTTCATGTTAGGTAAAGGGTTAACAGTAATGGGTCTCATACTCGATATTGAAGCCATACCAGTTCGCTCCGTCAACTTTTTGGCATATTGAAAAATTTCCTCATTTACCAATAATATCCATTTTCCATGGTTATCGTATTCAAAAACTAAAAAATAATGTCGAACACAAATAAAATCTTAATTTCTGTACTTAAATCATTAAAGATATAATTAAATAAAAAATATATACACTTTTCGTTACAATATTTCAGCTGAAACGTAAAACAGGTAGTTGGATGTACTTGGTGCTTAGCAAACTTTGAGTCGTATATATATCCTCTCAAGGCAAAAGTCTGAAAATCTATCAAGACACAAGAAAGGCTGGTTAACTGGTAGAGTGCTAGAAGCCCATATTATCCTGAACTGCAGGTACCCAAAGTTAAAGGCTTCTTATTTTATGGATGTCTTTCTTATTATATTGGAAGTAAAATTACTTCATCTCCATCGATTTGCATTGTTACAATTTAAGGGAGAGTGCCTATAGGCACTCTCTCCCATAAATTGTAACAAGACAAAAATATGTGAACAAATCTCAAGGCTGAGAAAAAAATTGGCACTCTACCAGTTAAGTTGCTCAGACTTTACCATTCGCGATACAACTTTTGGCTAACCGGTTATCCGTTCACGTAGATTTGAATTTGCATAAAAACCACCACATGAACGAAACGAGCGTTCTCGTCAAATTTTGCAAACTGATGTAATGTGTGATGGGAATGTTTTCTAAGCCGTTCTTTTGAACATTTACAGGAAATGGTATTATTAAAACACCAAGAGTTGCAGAAGTAATGAAAGCTGTTGACAGGCAGTACTTTTCCAAATATAATCCATACAAAGACTCTCCTCAGAGTATTGGATACTCAGCTACGATCAGTGCACCACATATGGTAATGTTTTCCATTTTCACTTTAGGGGATATATGGGCAGGACCTAAACAAATCCAAATGAGAATCCTGCTATGGGATCTCAAGTAGTTTTAAAAAATCTTTACGAGAATTAGATTCTGGTTTCTTGCTGAATTTCAAGTCCTGTATGAGACTGATTCATGTACTTCATTGTTGAGTGTTTCTTTGCATTACTAACTCTTAACCTGCTGAGTATTTTTAAAATATTTTTTTTTAATTATTAATGTTGTGAAGCAGTCATGACTAGATTTGATTGAAAATTCATGAAAATTTGACTCAAGAAATCACTGGTCAAAAGGTCGATATAATTTGCAGGGGAAATTTTTGTTAAATGCGCTCAAGTTTTACTTATTTTTGTGGTGAGAGATTTCCAGTCCTGGACAGGAATATCTGCCAGCAGCATGCAAGGAGTTAATTTCCTGCATTATGACTTCTCCTCTATTAGTGTATAAAATTGATGGTCAACAGAGAGGTATTCATGAAAATATGTTTGTGTTTCATAAATTTCTTATCTGGACCCTATAATATTTGTTATATGGGTCTTTAGCTGGGTACACAACTGCCTGTACTCTGTCAAAATATTAAGTACCCTGAGCCACATATAACAAATTGATCATACTGGAAAGTTATCGTAATATGATCCGAAAATGCAGTGATTTTCTAATCTTCTTCCTAGCATCCAAGCATAAAGTAAAATGTAAGCCTATTTATTACCTCGCTTTGTTGAATAATGTTCAAAGAAGGTGTCTAGCTTTTTATCCCTCAAATATTCATGAGACATTTCAGCTGCCGATTTATAATTTTTCTTTGTAGCAACTACCAGTAATTTCAGGATGTATGGTTCACAAAATGTTACTTGATTCTGTACATTTCAAAGCATATGAAAAAAACTTTATTTTTCGACATAATCATCTTCTCGGTTCAATTGCAGGGTTTATCTCCCTTGACTTCACAGAACATTGCATGTACCCCAGCCAAAAAAATAATTCGAACATGTAGCCTGACATGGGAATCAATCACAATACAACAATTTTCATTGCAGTATGACAGTGCAAATTGTACAATACCGTTATTACAGAAGCCAGGCCTTTAAATTCCGCCAAATAGCAATGGTGAATGCTGTTTCCAGATAATGTATTTGTGCCCATATTATGCAGTGTTTATAGATTTGTATGCCCCTGGTAGGGAGGCATCTTGAATCCCGGGTTGTCAATCCATCCGTCCGACTTTATTTCTCAGACCGGAGCCATAACTCTGGTGGATTTCCATGAAACTTTACACAAGGGTAAAGATCAATGGAAGGTCTTTTGCACAGTAATGCCATGCTCGAGTGGCAAAGGTCAAGGTCACAGAAATGTGAAAACTTAATTCTTTCATACACTATTTGTCTGTCCGGAGCCACAATTCTATAATACTTCCATGAAACATCACACTAGAGTAAAGACCAATGGAAGGTCTGCTGCATAGCAAGTTTGAGTGACGAAAGTCAAGGTCACATAAATGTGAAAACTTAATTCTCCCACAGACTGTACATAGCAGTTATCCTACAACTTTATTTTGACTTGTACTGTATACCAATTTAAGTGACATCCTTATGTGTATGGTTCTGTTGAGAAAGTTCCAACATATTAGTGGCTGTATTGACCTTATGGAAATAAGGTCAATACAGCTTTTGGCTGCTATGTTCAGATATATTTTATTAAATTCGAAACCTTATGGACTATAGTGAGTACCAAATTCAACACAAAACTTTTCATTCCAGTATTATAGGCCATTTGGCAATAGTTCAAGGGCATGTGGCCAGTCGCTCACTGTAAGTTATGGTTTTCAAATTTTTGTACTGTTTCAGCCATATATTGTTTGGTCAAGTTTCCCTGCCTAGGGCACTCTTCATAAACCAACTGCTGATAAACAACAAATGTTCAACAACCCGCCCCCCCCCCCTCCCGTCCACCCCCACAAAAAAAGAAAGAGAGGAACCGACAACCGGAAAGGGTTTATGATGAATTTGTTGGAAACTCTAAATTTTAGAGGAGCGGGCAACAGTAACCCTAGAAAATTTGGGATAACCTTTTGGAGGAACTTAACTGTTGTGTATCCCTGTTTAAAACACACTTTACTTAGGAATTGAAATGAATTATCTTGCTTTATTGGAGTACGAATGTGGAATGTGTGTGCTTCATACAGAACTTGACATACCCATCGCACATCCATACTCCGATAAAGTGACAGATAATTCATTTCAAAGGTTTTAATTTATTTCGGAGTGTTTGCTTGTATTATAATGTACCCTTACATGCCCGAAGCCTTTGTCATATATATCGTTGCAGTCAGATCAACTTTTGTGCACAAAACAGTTTTTTTTTAATTTTCAACATGGGCAAATACACACAGTTTTGAATACTCGAGAGAAAAACTAGTTAGTACAATCCATGTGGATACTAACCGCCCATCTGTAGCAGTTACAGTTTAAATGCGCCTTGGGACCAGCCCACAATTTTTAGCTCAACTTGACAAAGTCAAGCTGAGCTATTGCCATCACTTCTCGTCCGTCGGCGTATGTACGTATGTATGTATGTATGTACGTTAGTACGTACGGCCACAATTTCCTTTGGCACACCTCACAGGTCGCATTTATGATCAGATCAATTTGAAACTTGGTATGCTTATTTGGGGTGACTTCTAGATGGGAGCTATCGATTTTCTTCAATTTCTGTCAAAAAATGTTGCCGCGGCCAATGTTCTTAGAACTTAGTTTAGTCAGACAACAATATTTCCCTTTGGCACACCCTACAGGACACATTTGTGACTGGATTGCTTTGAAACCTGATATGCTTGTTTAGGGTGACCTCTAGATGGGAGCTATCGATTTTCTTCAATTTCTGTCACAAAATGTTGCCATGGCAAACGTTCTTAGAACTTAGTTTAGTCAGACCTCAATATTTCCCTTTGGCACACCCTACAGGGTACATTTATGATCGGATTGCTTTGAAACCTGGTATGCTTGTTTGGGGAGACCTCTAGATGGGAGCTATCCATGTTCTTTACTTTCCGTCAAAAAATGTTGTCGCGGACATCGTTCTTAGAACTTAGTTTAGTCATAGGACCTCAATATTTCCCTTTGGCACACCCTACAGGGCACATTTATGATCAGATTGCTTTGAAACCTGGCATGCTTGTTTGGGGTGATCTCTAGATGGGAGCTATCGATTTTCTTCAACTTCCATCAAAAAATGTTGCCGCGGCCAATGTTCTTAGAACTTAGTTTAGTCAGACCACAATATTTCCCTTTGGCACACCCTGCAGGGCACATTTATGATTGGATTCATTTGAAACCTTGTATGCTTGTTTAGGGTGACCTCTAGATGGGAGCTATCGATTTTCTTCCATTTCCATCAAAAAATGTTGCCACGGCCAATGTTCTTAGAACTTATTTTAGTCAGACCTCAATATTTCCCTTTGGCACACCCTACAGGGCACATTTATGATTGGATTGCTTTGAAACCTGGCATGCTTGTTTGGGGTGATCTCTAGATGGGAGCTATCGATTTACTTCAACTTCCATCAAAAAATGTTGCCACGGCCAACATTCTTAAAACTTAGTTTAGTCAGACCTCAATATTTCCCTTTGGCACACCCTACAGGGCACATTTATGATCGGATTGCTTTGAAACCTGGCATGCTTGTTTGGGGAGACCTCTAGATGGGAGCTATTAATTTTCTTCCATTTCCATCAAAAAATGTTGCCGTGGCCAACGTTCTTAGAACAGTCTTACAGTTTACATTTAAAAATGCATGGATTACTCTGACGTTGTGCACACACAATGCTGTTATGTTGAAATTTCATCAAATAACATTGGTACCAATGATCTTCAATTTTGCCATTTCATTTATAACTTACCAAGTTCAAGTTTGTCTAGTTGAGCTACAGTGTCATTGACACTTTCATTTATTTGACAAATGGCTAGGACAAAGCAAAAAAATTCTTATAATATGAAAATGATTCATTGTATGCTGGAATACTCAACCATTCATATGCAAGCAAATCAGATATCATTAATATTAATGAAGAAAATTATAATCCTTAGAAAAATTAATCATGCAACATGAAAACCTTCTCAAATTAACTTCCTGAGAAATGGTTCCCATGCAGTGATTATGAATTATGGCTCCCTTGAGTTCAGTTAACCCTTAGGGTCCTACTTCTGACTTTGATCACTTTTTTTTAGCTGCGACGAGCAACTCTATATGTGGCAGTGTTGGTCTGTCTCAGGGACCAGCCGTGAGGGCGACTAGGGCGATTATGTCGCCCTTCTAAGCCCAAAGTTGCCCAGAAAAATAGTCGGGGCGATTACAAGTCGCCCTCTAAAATTGGCCAAAATGAGGAAAGGCTGAACTGAGTGATGCGAGGTTTACATGAAAACGATTATTTTCAAAAATCGAATGTGCTCGAATGTGATAAATTGGCATTTTAATTCATCAAATAAACACCCATTTATTTGAAATCACACGACAATGAATTGTCCATTGTCGCTTTCGGCGGATTTTTTTTATTTCTATTTTGTTGCGTTTCAGTCGGAGCTTCAAGTGTCGAAACGAAAATAGGTGACTTTCGCGACTCAACAAAATAACCCAGTTTGAAAGTAGGTTACGTCGCTTAGGATGCTGGAAATGTATACACAACAGAGGTATTTTATAACACAGTATTTTCATTTCGTTTTGCTGACGACTGTTAACTGTTGGGCTGTCTATTCCCAGAAAAACACAAATGGAATTGAAACACATGAAAAAATGTTTACTGATGACAAGAAAAGCTTTGTACAGGACACAAGTGTGCATGTGGACGATCTTGAAAAAGGGTCCTCCTAAACACCGGAATGACAGGAAATGACGTGGAAGGACACCGGAATGCCATAAAAACGATGCGGAATGACATTTCTTTTACAAAATACTCGGCCCCAGAATATATTTTGTTTATTAACTAACAAAGTACCTCCCAAGCAACCTTCTTACATCTGGTCCTGTTCACACTTTCAGACTTAGGAAATTATTAGCTTAGTAGACTTTGGTGAAAGGCAACCAGAGGAGGGTGCTGGAGGATTGGCACGAAGAAGAGGGGAGGGGTCATGAAGGAGAGGGTAGCAGTGAGGGGATTTTCAGTCAATAATTACATTGTGATTTTTTAACCTGGCACAGATGCATCACAGACAACTGGACCTGGATTATTTGGATGTTAATGGAGGACCACAAATTGAAACTATGAAGGGGTGGGGGGGGGGGGGGGGGTGGTACATGAATATTCTTAATTTTCCCCACTTGCCTATGAAGTCTCCCTACATGACTCTGCAGTCTCCCTATTTTTTCTGGAGGGAGACTTGAAGTCTCCCTAAAATTGCCCCTAGGCTGGTCCCTGGTCTGTCTGTCTGTCGGTTGGTCTGTCACTGAGTTTTTTTGTCACCAACGAGTTTTTTTGTCACCAACGAGTTTTGAAACATCATTGGCGTTGCACGAATCTTTGCAGCTTCAGCACTGTGACAGTGCGCTCTAGTTGGTAACAGAACAGGTGCTCCTTCTCTGGATTAATTCACAAGTTACACTCTAAGAATCTTAGCAGTTGTTTTTAGGCAAGTCCTGGCTGCCTATGAAGGCAGCCTTGACTTGCCTATAAAGAACTGCAAAGCCACAGGATATAGACTGTCAAAGTGCAGCAAAAATGCGTGAAAATCTCCAGACAGGGTTTGCTGATTTAAATCAATTGATATTTTTTAGAAAAAATCATTTATTTAAATCAAAAATTTGCAAATATTCGGGAATATTTTCAAAACAACTTGGAAATGAGCTGAAACAAGATGTAATGCATACTAACTGTTGAAATACAGTAATTAGCCCTTGTGTATGACAGAACTAATCTATGGAGTGGGAATATACATCCCTCTGTGTCTTGATTGCTGGAATGTGCTGTAGGTGAGTTAAATGTTCCTGAATAAGTTTCATAAGTTTATATAATTTTCAGCTAATGTGTATAAAATTATATTCAAGAGAACAGATTTTAAACCATATATATGATTATCTTTTAATGAAGCCATCAAAAATACTAAATCAACTTTTGATTTAAGTATCAAAGGTATCAAAAATGATTTTCAAGAAGTCATTTTCCTTCTAGCAAAGGTGTAACAATGGGAAAACACAAGTTTCGATGATTCCTCTCTATTTCCATCTATGTCAAATGTCTATTCTATGCCAAATATATTTGGTAATTCTTCCCCTCATAACACCTCAAAGACCGAAATGGTCAACACAGGTAAATGTTTTAGTATCAGTTATTTGTGTATTTGTATTTCTTTGAGCAGCCTTTGATACAAACCGCTGCCAATACAATCTGTTTCTATTCTGTGAATAATGTATAGTATGGAAATAAAAATCAAATAAATCGATTTAAATGAAAAAAATCTGTTTTAAATAAAAAAAATCGATTTTTTGAAGAAAAAAAAAAATAATCACCAAGCCTGTCTCCAGTACCCATAAGGGTTAAGGCAGGCACTTTAGAGCTTCCCTGGCCTCAATTGGTGGGTCATAATGGCCTTTCTGATATTTTGAAATAGCCTGGCATGGATTAATCTTGTATCCAACTGATTCTATGGAAAAAGAGAATAAGCATGATTGGGTTTTAAGAATTGTAAGAAGTTCTCATTCATTTATTTTACTTTGTAGCTTTTTGGGTAAGCTTTTGCTCTATTAAGATTGTAGCCATACTAACAGGTTTGTTTTTCAGTAGAAATGTTTTTTGTACCATATGTGAATGCACTTTAATCTTTGAACTTTAATCTTTTTGTAGTACATGAATATCTTAATGTAGAAAACATCCCACCAGCATACCATGATATTGTGTTATTTTAGTTCTTCACCTGTGTAACAGTAAAAACCTTCTGCACTATTTACAAAAATCACCATTCATATTATTTTTTCTTCATTTTTTTTACCTCAAAAACATAGCTTTTATGATCCTCATTGGAATGAGCTTATTGAGCTTATTCCATCAGCTATGTTTTTCTATCAAAAAAGAAAATTTTTACTTATTCAGTAAATTTGTTTTCCTGTGGAAACAATGGGAATCTATGTTGTACTGGTAAAATAGGACCTGGTCATCAATGCCTAGGTTGGAAGTCCTCTAACATGGGCAATATGGGTATAAATGACTTGACTTTATATCCATGTTGCAGTCATGATTAGCCAGAAATATGTGATCTTAAACACCAATAAATAAAAAAATTGTTTTACAAATGTGTGATATTTGTGTTGATTAAAAGGTTAATAAAGTCAATTTATTTTACACCAGTCAAGTCAGAAAATAAGCAAACTGTCATCTGTAAAATGAGGTCCCCAGAAGGTGAACTTAGTGATGCTACCCTGCACAACAGGGTAGCATCACTAAATTTACCCTCTGTGAACCTCAGTCTGAATCAGGGTCTCAAAACTAAACAGAAAGAGGTACCCAGAGCATAAATTGGCTCACTATATGGGATAGTATCAGCAAATTACCCTCTGGGACCTCATTCTGCAAACATCAGACTGCTTATTTTCAGGCCTGCACCCAGTTGACTGTAAATTACCAAGAAAATGTTCAAGTTGTGAAACTCAATACCTCCCAGGCAGGAGATACTGAGAATCACTTTCATAGCTGCATAACATTTAAAATCTGAACTCTATATCAAATTATTCAGATTGTCACCAATAAAACTGTTCAACTTTCAAGGAAAATGTTGTTTCGTGGTGTTTCTCTTCTTATTAAATTTATTATCTAAAAAATATAGTGGAACCCTGTTAATTCAATAACCACTTTGCCAGTGAAAATTTTTTAATGGGTTGAGTGCTAGAAGCCATTATCACGGCTTCCAAAAAAATGAGAGCACCAGAGCAAATGCCAACATTTTCCTTGCTCATGTAAAAGTCATGTTTCATATTCAGTCAAACGCAAATGATATTTTGTTTATATAAATTGGTTTTATTACAAATTATTGGAGAGTGTCTGTTGGCACTCTCCAATAATTTGCAATAAACAAATTTTGAAAAACAAATTTAGACCACCCAAAATAATCTAGCCCTCAACCAGTTAACAAAAGTATTCAGTTAACAGGGATGTGGTCACTCCTGTATTCTAGGAACAAACAGAGCATTTAGTCTAGTATATCTTGTTTGACAGATCTCCTGGAGCTCTGTCGAATAAGATATAATAGATTAAATACCTGTACTGTATTATTTGATGTACTGGGGCTAAATGGGTCATTAAATCTGGAAATTTGGTGATTGTCAAGATAATTTCTCAACATATCTCAAGATTTTTTATTTAATTAGCAGGACTTTACTAACATATATGTAATATGGTAAATGATTTTGTGTTTGGAAGTTATATTCAATTAGCAGGATTATTCAGTTATGAGATATCCAGTTAAGTGAGCTCCACTGTATTAGTGAACAAACATTTACAGGTTCAATTTAAGAATAACCAATACAGCAGTGGAATGGTTAAACAATGATTAGATGATTTGAGTTTTGAATGATTCGCCATCAGCTCTTTTGGCTAAGCCTTTAATTTTTCTGAATCTCTCAAATAATAAAAAGAATCTTGTGTTTTTGCAAGGATACCAACTGTTAACTTATTGTTCCCTATCATATGTCAATTCAAGTTTGTTCAAATCGAGTTGACCCCCCCCCCCCCCCCCTCGGTAGGGCCACGCCCAAAAAGTGAGCCTAAATCTTAAAAAATCCTCTTCTCATGAACCAGCAGTAGCAGAGACTTGATTTTAAGTGTGCAGTTTCCTTTTGAGGTGTAGACTCAGATTTGTTCAAGAGAAGTTTGAGGGGATATATTTGCCATCGTTATGGGAGGGGCAAGAATTTTTGCCCCACCCAAAATTTATATTTTCCAAAACGAGAGGCTTATTTGAACCAAATTTGATATGGGGACTTATTGGGTCATAAGGAGTTAATTTATGCCAAATAAAATTTTCCCGTCACCCCATGGGAACTGCAGAAGTTAAAAAGAGAAAAATTTTAAAATGCCCATATCTCCAAAACTACATGGCACTGAGAATTTTTATTTGGTGTGAAGCTTCCTTATAACCATCAGAATGGAATGGTAAAAAAAAATTGCCATCAGTTTTATCATAGGGTACTTTTCTTATCAACCTACCTCAATTGTTTACAACAGGCTTGCACTACAGTGGAAGAACCTAACTCGGATAAAATACTCTCTATTTTAATCTTTCCCAAGATTTGGGAAAGAAAAGTGGTGTAAAAACACCACGAAAAAATAAGCCAAAACTGGGCCAAGCGCCATCGGCGCACACCCAGTATGGGACGCTCTTCCATAGTACAAATCCCTGACTTCCGTCACAGTGCGCAATGCATCAATTCGTCATTCTTTTTCTATCCGAGGCACGAGCAGGATGTGTTTCCGCCATATGCATTATGAAACAGTGATAATTCAACTCGTGGATAATGGTTTTCCTGTGACTGGAATTATGGATCTGAAGATCGTATAATAACAGGACTGTGTTTTATATATTCTCGTTTATATTTTCAACCACATTCTCATTGTTTATTAATTACTATTCCGTTTTCGCGAATGTTTTGCGACATCGTGTCATCGCGATTCGACAATGAATTTTTTCGGTTGATAAAAATTTTTATTGGAGTCGGTGTCGGCCGTCTGGGTTCTGCCACCTTCTCTCGTAGTTGAGGGTGTTCTTCTACTTTCTGTTTCTGTTGAGTTCACCTTTTTCTTCTACTGCTCTTACCTCTGTTCTTTCCAGTTCGGTTCCTTTAGGGCAATTCCTTTTGCCCTCGCCACTGGTGCGTTCTCGTGTCCGTTTCGTCCACACACGCGGGTGGTGTGGAATGCAGTCGTTTCGGGAGCTTCCCGACTCGACCACTTCTGATGTGAGTTTACCCCCTCTGTGGGGGATGTGCAGCTCCTCCCGCACCCGCGGGGGGGGGGGCACTGTCGTTTCGGGGCCCCCCGACTCGACCACGTCTGGTGTGAGTTTGACCCCCTCCGTGGGGGATGTGCAGCTCCTCCCGCTCCCACGGGGGGTGGTGAACGCTTTCGTTTCGGGTCGCCCGATTCGACCACGTCTGATGAGAATTGCTCCTCCTCCGTGGGGGATGTGCAGCTCCTCCCGCACCAGCGGGGGGTGGGGACCGCTTTCGTTTCAGGGTTTCCTGATTCGACCATGTCTGGTGAGAGTTATTCCCCTTCCGTGGGGAATGTGCAGTGTTTTACCGTGGTGGATACTGCGGGAGCTGTTGGTTTTCTGGTGTAGAGATGCCTGGTTCCGGACTATGCGCCCTCTCCAGTCGACATCTGAGGCTGTCACTAGGGTTGTGACTCCTCCTTTGGAGGCTGAGCTTGGTGGCTCTCTCCGCTTTTCCGCCAGTTCCAACAGCTCCTGTCGTATCTGCTGCTACTGCTGTTCCGTCTACAACGTCATGGGCACCGTTTTTAGCCGGCCTCGGCTTCTCCCTGCCAGGGTCTGCAGGGATGTCTGTAGTATGGTTGTGGGGTTTCGGCCTCAGCCTTCCCAGACTTCCACTCAGCGAAGTCAAATGGGGCTGCCGACTGAACCCTATACTGTGTCCTCTCAGCCAATGAGCACAGTAGTTTTATACCTGCAGTGGTCTGCTGCGGTGTCTGGTTGTGTAGACGTGGGGGTATCGGCCTCAGCCTTCCCTGACTTCAACTCGGCGAAGTTGGAAGTGGCTGCCGGCCGGACCCTCTCCTGTGGTCTCTGCGCCGTCGAGCACCACAGTTGTCATTGGTTTCGGTTGTTCTTAGTGGGACACTATGAACTCCATGGCGTTTCCGTCCCTCATTCTGGTCACACGACCAGTTTTGGGGGTCCAACGTCTTTTGTGCAGCCTGGACCTTCTGCCCTGCAGAGGTCAGCGGTGACTCTCATGAGTTCCTGCTATGTTGATCCTCGGGGTGTGTCACACCCCTATACACGTCTGGCTTCAGACGTTTTCGGCTGCCGCCCGTCGTCCCATGTCGGGTCTTTTGGAGGATCGTGACCCTTCACCGGTTCAGAGGGTCAGCGGTGAAGCCACTTTGCCGGTTCGTTCCCCTGTCGAACCGGCCAGTACGGGAAGTGAGCTTAGGGAGGCCCTCTCCTTACTCACTCAGGTTCTGTCAACGAGCCTTCCTGTTGCTTCCAGCGAGGCAGCGAGTGGTTTCCAGGCGCCTCCTGTGGCGCCGCCTCCCGGGATTAGAAACAGGCCGCTTTCTGATCCCCTGGTGTTCCGACACCATGGGAGGCGTCGGCTGGTTTGCCCACGATGGGCTATGTGTCTTCCGACTCAGGGGAAGAGTCAGACATGTTTGATGTCGAGAGCCAGCAGTCTTCGGACTTGGGGGCAGCTCTTGATTTCGTGTTTGGGTTCCTTCCGGATCTCAAACCATCTAACCAGTCAACAGTGTCAGCCAGGCCGCGATCATCGGTCGCGCGCCAACAGTCTATGGAGCAACCTGCTTCTGGGCGTCTTCGACCGTGCCCTTCGGTACAGTTGGTTGAAGCATTTTCAGCCTTGGACTCCAAGCTAAGTTTCAAGGCTATGAAGGCTCCGTTCTTCACCAGGGTTGACACCTTTTTGCCTCCAGCGCGTTATCGTTCCTACGATTCCGCCAATCCGTCGGTCTACCAGACTTTGACGGTTTGGGATCAGGACTCCAATTCCCTCGGGCTTTCCAAGTCCAAGTCTGCCGTCATTCCTATGACGACTCTGGAGTCCACATTGGGCTTATCGAGAGAGATGCTTGATATGCTTTCTCTCTCCGATCACGTCGTCTCAGCTTTTGCTGCCTATCTGCCTTCAGATAAGATTGACGAGGTACAGGCTCCTTTGCGTGTGCTGTCCAAGGCGCTCATGCATCTTACTCACGCGCATGCCTGTAACACGGCTAATCTGGAATTAGTTCGAAGGGACTCTGTGCGGGACACAGGCCGATCCCTTCCTGAGGAGCAGTACGCTGCTCTTCGATCTGCTTTTTTGACAGGTCCGCAACTTTTCCATGATTCTGTGTTGACGGTCCGGATGACGTCCTACGTCATTCCAATGATCAGCTGCTGTTTCTTCAGCTTGATCAGCCTTCTAGGGTAGGCACGGGCCGTTCCAAGCCTAACAAGTACCCTCTGCTTCCTCTGCGAAGCAAAAGGGGCTGATCCTTCTGCCACCGCTTCTACTTCTTACTCAAGGGGTAATGGTAAGCGTCGGCAGTCTTGAGGGAACTCCCAGGATTCTTCATTCAGTAGAGGTGTTTTCTCCTCTCGCGAGCCTTGTCGGGGTTCGCAGTGAAGGTCCTCACCTCGACTCGTCCCAGATTGGAGGAAGGATAGCAGAGTTCGCAGACCGTGGGCCACCATCACATCCGATCCTTGGATGTTAGATGTTGTTTGGTCCGGGCTGCGAATATCCTTCCGACAGCACTCCACTCTGTCTGGGGTGCCTTTTCCAACCACAGTTCCTTCAGACATTTTACGTCTGGAACTTTTGTCCACGGAGATAGACAATCTCCTGACAAAGGGGGCGATTGAGGTCATCAAGAACATTAGGTCAGGGGGTTTCTATTCCCGCCTGTTCTTGTTGCCGAAGAAGGATGGCCGACTCTGACTGGTTCTCGATCTGAGTTTCCTGAACCAGTCTATCATTGCTCCCAAGTTCAGCATGGAGACTTTCAGGTCGGTCCTCCGTTCAATTCACCAGGGAGATTTCACTTCCAGCTTCGACCTGCGAGACGCTTACTTTCACATTCCGATTCATTGGGAGTTACGGAAGTATCTCAGGTTCATTTTTCTGGGGCGAGTTTACCAGTTCAAGGCCATGCCTTTCGGCCTCAACCTGGTTCCTTGGTCTTTCACCAGACTGATGTCGCATGTGATAGCTTTCCATCGCATACAGTCCAGGGTGACTACTTCGGCATATCTGGACGATATCCTCCAGGGGCATTCCAATGCTGCCTTCCTGGAGTCGGATGTCGCCACTCTGTTGAGATTGCTCACGTCGCTACGTTTCAGAGTCAACGAGGAGAAGTCGGACCTGGTCCCTTCTCAGTCGTTTTATCATCTGGGGATGGCTTTCTGCACACAATTCAATTTGGTGGCGCTTCCCCAGGCCAAGGCTGTGATTCTCTCAGCTTTTGCTCCGACTCTGTCCCAGTCCACATCCGCGACGGCTCGGAGTTTTCTCCGGCTAATCGGTCTCTGCTGTTTGGTGACGGATCTCATTCCTCTAGGTTGGCTGCGTGTCAGACCTCTCCAACACTTTCTGCTCAGTCGTTGGAGGCTGAATGTAGATTTTCTGGATCTGGTGCTTCAGTTTCCAGACTATCTTTATCCCTTTATCCTCACCTTCTCCTCTGGGCGGATGTCAAGTGGCTTTCGCAGGGTGTTTTGTTGGACTTCCCCACGTCCGATCGTGTTCTGACGGCAGATGCCAGCGATCTCGGATGGGGTGCGACGTTGGATCCTCTAGGTCTTTCCATTCATGGGATGGTGGACCAGGATCATGCAGCTCTACACATCAACCAGAAGGAGCTTCTTGCTCTTCTGCGTTTCAGGCAGTGGATCCCTCACCTATCGAATCGCCAGGTCCTTCTGTTGTCCGACCTTTCGACGGTGGTTGCTTACATTCGGAACCAGGGCGACACGCACTCTGTTCCAGTGTACGAATTGGCTTGGGATCTTCTACTGCTCGCTCAGGATGTCCGCGCCAGGGTGGCTGTTCGTCACATTCCCGGTCGCCTGAACGTCCTAGCCGACTCCCTGTCCCGTCGGGGCAGGGTCATTTCCACCAGGTGGATGCTCCACATGGCGGGTTCCATCGATCTCTTGTGACTAGTTGGAACCATCAGGTGGACACTTTCGTGTCCCCGTGTCCAGATGCTCTGGCTTTCGCCGTGGACGCTCTGGCCCTCCTTTGGGATGGTCTTGTCGGCTACACCTTCCTACCGGTTCCGATTCTGCCTCAGGTTCTCACCCAGATATGAACCTGCAGTCGTCGAATCCTTTCGATCACACCCGTCGCTTCGGTGGGTGTGGATCATTCTGCTCCGCTTTCTGTTAGCGGCGGTTCTGGCATGTCTCCCTCTACCTCGCGACTTTCTTTGCCAAAGTCGCCCAGGAGGTGTTCAAGTTGACCCGACTTCATTGTGCCTTCGCACATGTCTTTTATCGGGTCCTGTCTCCTCCGTAGTGGTTTTTCGAGACACGCAGTGGAGTTGGAGTTCTTCAAGGAGGCACTCACTCCACTGGTTTAGCCTCTGTGGCTAAGTGGAAGGTTCTTCTGTCGATGGTGTGTGATCACTCTGTTGCTTCTGTCACTCCTTCGATCACACTGCTTGCTGAGTTTTCTGGTATATGTTTGTTTCTGGGGGTCTCCAGCTATGTGTACTTGTCCATGCTTCGGAGACATTTTTTCCTATGTGATACCTCACTGTTTCGACACTCATCCTTGCCTCTCCAAGCGTGTTCAGCTCTTTTCCTTGAAAAGGCCTTGGACTTTGCAGTTTACTCCAAGATGGTCACTTTCTTGGGCGCTGCTCTGCTTGGGGGTGGGGGCGTTCATGCCTTTATCCTGGATGAATATGCGTTTTCCCACATGCCAGATCTCTCCTGCATCCATTTCTTGATGGACTTGTCTTGATATTCGTGCAGCTTCTGCTCGTCTAGCTACTGGTGATTGTATTACCAATTGTTTTTTCTGCCAGGAGGTGCGTGCATTGTCTTCCTCTTTTAATAACTCTGTCATGTTGTCGGATGACTGATGTTAAACTGGCAGCCTTCTGGAGAAATGCTACATTCTCCTTTTCTCTGCGACAGTTGCAGGAGCCGACAGAGACCCTTGGGGCCCTCTTTCTTTGGCTCAGGATGTTGTCTATCCAAGCTTTTCAGCTTTTTTCAGGGTTGGTTCCAGCTTTGTGCTGTTACTGCCTTTTCTGTCTGTGCGTCGCACTACACCATACGCCTCATCTTTCATTGGCTTTTCTAATGTTTGTGATGCTATGGTTTGATAGGCCTAGGGATCTCTTCCTCTGTCCATGGTCCCAGTGCTATTGAGTTATGTGTGGGTTGGTTATGTGATTCCCTCCAGCCTTTTGTCTATTCAGCCTGTTGTAAACAATTGAGGTAGGTTGATAAGAAGTATAAATTTTATAGTAAATTTCCTTTCTTATTATACCTACCGAAATTGTTTACATGGAGGCCCTCCCGTCTTCTTATTCGGGTAAGAATCCTTCCTCCCCGCTGATCACATAACTCCTGTGTTGTTCGGAATCAAAAGAATGACGAATTGATGCATTGCGCACTGTGATGGAAGTCAGGGATTTGTACTATGGAAGAGCATCCCATACTGGGTGTGCGCCGATGGCGCTCGGCCCAGTTTTGGCTTATTTTTTCGTGGTGTTTTTACACTACTTTTCTTTCCCAAATCTTGGGAAAGATTAAAATAGAGAGTATTTTATCCGAGTTAGGTTCTTCCACTGTAGTGCAAGCCTGTTGTAAACAATTTCGGTAGGTATAATAAGAAAGGAAATTTACTATAAAATTTATACTTTCGGGACTTTAAAAAATTGCTGAGTCAGCATTTTTTAACACTGTGGATAATGGGGAAAACATTAAAGAATCTTCTTCTCCCAAATCACTGGTCCAAAAGATTTCATATTTCACATATAACATCATTGGAAGATTGCTTCACATATTTGTTGAAATCAATTCCCTGGGTCCATATTTGGGCTCTCTATGGGAGCCCAAATGTTCAAATTAGTGCAATATGAGGAATATTCTTTAAAAATCTTCTTCTTCAAATCCACCAATCAGAATCTTTTGATATTTGGTATACACTATCATACCTTCGGGAGGTGAGATATACATGTAAGTTTGTTAAAGCCAAGTCCTTGGGTTCATATTTGGGCTTCCTCTGGGAGCCCAAATTGTACCAAAATTTCTATTTTTCAAATTGAGAGGCCAATTTGAACCAAATTTGATATGAGGGCATATTGGGTCATAAGTACCTAATTTATGCCAAAAACATTTTTCCTGTCACCCCATGGGAACTGCAGGAGCTAAAAATAGAAAAAAATTAAAACATCCATATCTCCAAAACTACACAACACTGCAAATTTTTATTTATGCACCAACAGGCAACTTTTCTTATCAACCTACTCACAATTGTTTACTACAGGCTTGCACTAAAGTGGAAGTCCCTAACTCGGATAAAATACTCTCTATTTTTTGTCTTTCCCAAGCAAGTTGGGAAAGAAAAGTGGTGCAAAAGCACCAATAAAAATAAGCCAAAACTGAGTCGAGTGCAACCGGCGCAGACCCAGTACGGGATGCTCTCTCCCAAGTACAACTCCACGACTTCCGTTGCCAGTGCGCATATACCGTCTCTAAAGACTCATTCTTTTTAAAATCCGCTTCGTGTCGAGATGTTTTTGCACGCTTATCAGGTTCCACCAGCTCGATGTTTGATGATTCCTGATTCATTATACCACAGTGTATCCTTTGTATTCTCAGGAACAGTGTTTTATATTCTCTTTTCTATTATATGTCCATAATGTATATTTATTTGCTCTCTCTCGAGTCGCGCGCGAATTTCGCGTGCCACGTGGTTCGGACTTAGATTTTTCACAATTATTATTAATGCTTTTTTTGCAAAATTTTCTAATTGTGTTAGAGTTAGGTGTCAGTGGGGTACCACTCCTACAGTGTTTCTTCTTTCTTTTGAGAGTAGTCTTCCTGTTGGGTGGTTCCCGGTCGACTGTCTGGGGTCTTTGTTTCTGTCACCTTTCTCTCTTCTTTGGGGGTGTTCTGTTTTCTCATCTCAACTTCTCTGCTCCTCTCACCTCTATCATGCCCAGGACAATTCCTTGTGGGCAATGTCTGCTGCCAAAGCATGTGGACGATGTACATTCGTCTTGTTCCTCCTGTAATGGGTGTTCGGCCGAGCGGCCGTGTGGTGTCTGTGGAACATGGTCTTCCACCTTCTGGGCGTCAGTAAAACCGTGTCGTTCGTTCTCGTGGCCGTGCCTCCTGCTCCCGCGGGAAAGGAGAACGTGGTCGTTTGGGACCTCCCGAGCCGACTTTGTCTGGTGAGAGTTATTCCTCCTCCGTGGGGGATGTGCAGTCTTTTCCTGTGGTGGATACTGCGGGAGCCGTTGAGTGTTCTGGTGTAGAGATGCCTGGTTCCGGGACTACGGTCCCCCTCCAGTCGACATCTGAGGCTGTCACTAGGGTTGTGACTCCTCCTTCGGAGCCGAGCCGGTGTGCTCTCTCCACTATTTCACCAGCCTCAACGACTCTCGACGTATCTACTACTGCTGCTGGCCCGTCTGCTTCGTTGTCTGTTTCAGCCGGCCTCGGCTTTTCGCTGCAGGGGACTGCAGGACTCCAATACTGTAGACGTGGGATATCGGCCTCAGCCTTCCCTGACTTCAACTCGGCGAAGTCGGAAGGGGCTGCCAGCCGAGCCCATCGCTGTGGTCTCTTCGCCGTCGAGCACCACAGTTGTATCTTTGGATTCGGATGTTCGTAGTGGAAACACTATGAACTCCGTGGCGTTTCCGTCTACTCACTCTGGTCACACGACCATTTTTGGGGGACCAATGCCTTTTGTGCAGCCTGGACCTTCTGCCCCGCAGAGGTCCGCGGTGACTCTCATGAGTTCTCGCAATATTGATCCTCGGGGTGCATCGTACCCCTATACACGTCTGCCTTCAGATGTTTCGGCTGCCGCCCGTCGTCCCGCGTCGGGTGTTTTGGAGGATCGTGACCCTTCGCTGGTTAAGAGGGTCAGAGGTGAAGCCACTTTGCCGGTTCGCTCCCCTGTCGAACTGGTCGGTACAGGCAGTGAGCTTAGGGAGGCCCTCTCCTTACTCACTCAGGTTCTTTCTAAGAGCCTTCCTGTTGCTTCCAGCGAGGCAATGGGTGGTTTCCAGGCGCCTCCTATGGCGACGCCTCCCGGGATTGGAAACAGGCCGGTTTCCGATTCCTCTGGTGTCCCGACACCATGGGAGGCGTCGGCTGGTTTGCCCACGATGGGCTATGTGTCTTCCGACTCTGGGGAGGAGTCCGACATGCTTGAGGTCGAGGGCCAGCAGTCTTCGGACTTGGGGGCGGCTCTTGACTTTGTGTTTGGGTTTCTGCCTGAGCTCAAACCTGCTAACCAGCCGACAGTGTCAGCCTGGCCGCGATCATCGGTCGCGCGCCAACAGCCTATGGAGCAACCTGCTTCTGGGCGCCTTCGACCGTGCCAGTCGGTACAGGTGGTTGAAGCTTTTTCAGCATTGGATGCCAAGCTGAATTCCAAGGCTTTGAAGACTTCGTTCTTCACCAGGGTTGACACCTTTTTGCCTCCTGTGCGTTATCGTTCCTACGATTCCGCCAATCCGTCAGTCTGCCAGGCTTTGACGGTTCTGGATCAGGACTCCACTTCCCTCGGGCTTTCCAAGCCCAAGTCTGCCGTCATTCCAATAACGACTCTGGAGTCCACGTTGAGCTTATCTAGAGAGATGCTTGGCATGCTTTCTCTCTCAGATCACGTCGTCTCAGCTTTGACTGCTTATCTGCCTCCAGATAAGTTTGACGAGGTACAGGCTCCTTTGCGTGTGCTGTCCAAGGCGCTTATGCACCTTACTCACACGCATGCCTGTAACACGGCTAATTTGGAATTAGTTCGAAGGGACGCTGTGCTGGACACAGGACGATCCCTTCCCGAGGAGCAGCGTGCTACTCTTCGATCTGCTTCTTTGGCAGGTCCGCAACTTTTCCATGGTTCCGTGTCGACGGTCCGGGATGACGTCCTACGTCATTCCAAAGATCAGCTGCTGTTTCGTCAGCTTGATCAGCCTTCTCGGGGAGGCAAGGGCCGTTCCAAGCCTAACAAGTACCCTTCTGCTTCCTCTGTGAAGCAAAAGGCTGGTCCTTCTGCCGCCGCCTCTACTTCTTACTCACGGGGTAAAGGTAGGGGTCGGCAGAATCGAGGGAAGTCTCAGGATTCTTCATTTAGCAGAGGAGGTGGTTTCTCCTCTCGCGGGCCTCGTCGGGGCTCGAAATGAAGGTCCTCACCTTGACTCGTCCCAGGTTGGAGGAAGGATAGCAGAGTTCGCAGACCATTGGACCATCATCACATCCGATCCATGGGTGTTAGATGTTGTTCGGTCCGGGCTGCGCATATCCTTCCGACGGCACCCCACTCTGCCAAGGGTGCCTCTTCCAACCACAGTTCCTTCAGACGTTTTACGTCGGGAACTTTTGTCCACGGAGATTGCCAATCTCCTGGCAAAGGGGGCGATCGAGGTCGTCAAGAACGTTCAGTCAGTGGGTTTCTATTCCCGCCTGTTCTTGGTGCCGAAGAAGGACGGCCGACTCCGACCGGTTATCGATCTGAGTATCCTGAACTAGTCTATCATTGCTCCCAAGTTCAGCATGGAGACTTTCAGGTCGGTCCGCCAATCAATTCACCAGGGAGATTTCGCAGCCAGCATCGACCTGCGAGACGCTTACTTCCACGTTCCGATGCATCGGGCGTCACGGAAGTATCTCAGGTTCGCTTTTCTGGGGCGAGTTTACCAGTTCAAGGCCATACCTTTCGGCCTCAACCTGGCTCCTTGGGCGTTCACCAGACTGATGTCGCATGTGATAGCGTTCCATCGCACACAGTCCAGGGTGACTACTTCGGCATATCTGGACGATATCCTCCAGAGGCATTCCAATGCTGCCTTACTGGAATCGGATGTCGCCACTCTGTTGAGCTTGCTCACGTCGCTAGGATTCAGAGTCAACGAGGAGAAGTCGGACCTGGTCCCTTCTCAGTCGTTTTGTCATCTGGGGATGTCTTTCCAAACCAAATTCAATTTGGTGGCTGTTCCCCAGGCCAAGGCTGTGATTCTCTCAGCTTTTGCTCTGACTCTGTCCCAGTCCAGGTCCGCGACCGCTTGGAGTTTTCTCCGGCTGATCGGTCTCTGCGGTTCGGGTGACGGATCTCATTCCTCTAGGTCGGCTGCATGTCAGACCTCTCCAACACCTTCTGCTCAGTCGTTGGAGGCCGAATGTAGATTCTCTGGATCAGGTGCTTCCGTTTCCGGACTCTCTGTATCCTCACCTTCTTCCCTGGACAGATGTTCAGTGGATTACGCAGGGTGTTCCGCTGGACTTACCCACGTTCGATCGCGTTCTGACGGCAGATGCCAGCGATCTCGGATGGGCTGTGACGTTGGATCCTCTCGGTCTTTCCCTACACGGGATGTGGGACCAGGATCAAGCAACTCGACACATCAACCAGAAGGAGCTTCTTGCTCTTCTTCTGAGTTTCAGGCAGTGGATCCCTCACCTGTCGAATCGCCAAGTCCTTCTACTATCCGACAATTTGACAGTGGTTGCTTACATTCGGAACCAGGGCGGCACGCACTCGCTTCCGATGTACGAGTTAGCTCGGGATCTTCTACTGCTCGCTCAGGATGTTCACGCCGGAGTGGTTGTTCGTCACATTCCCGGTCGTCTGAACGTCCTAGCCGACTCCCTGCCCCGACAGGGCAGGGTTATTTCCACCGAGTGGATGCTTCACAGGGCAGTGTTCCAGTCGCTTTGCGATCTCTGGGGACGTCCCCACATCGACCTCTTTGCGACTCGTGGGAACCATCAGGTGGACACTTTCGTGTCCCCTTGTCCAGATCCTCTGGCTTTTGCCGTGGACGCTCTGTCACTCGATTGGAACGGTCTAGTCGGCTACGCCTTCCCGCCGGTTCTGATTCTTCCTCAGGTTCTCGCCAAAATTCGAACCTGCAGTTGTCGAATCATTCTGATCGCTCCCCTGTCGCCTCAGCGGGTGTGGATCAATTAGCTCCGCTCGCTGATGGCGGCGGTTCCCGCTACGTCGCGACCTTCTTTGTCAAGGTCGCCCGAGGAGGTTTCACGTCGACCCGACTTCATTGTGCCTTCACGCATATCTTTTGTCAGGTCCTGTCTCCTCCGTAGAGGTTTTTCGAGACGAGCAGTGGAGTGCATTTCTTCTTCAAGGAGGCACTCCACTGGTTTAGCTTATGCAGCTAAGTGGAAGGTCTTCTGTCGATGGTGTGCTGATCACTCTGTTGATTATGCCAATCCTACGATTTCACAGATTGCGGAGTTTCTGGTATATCTGTTTGATTCTCGGGGTCTCCAGCTTGTTACCATCAAGGGTTACAGGTCTATGCTTTCAGAGACTTTTTCTTATGTGGGGAAGCGCCGTATTGGCACTAATCCTTACCTCTCCAAGCTTGTTCAGCACTTTTCTTTGAAAAGCCCTCGGACTTTGCAGCTTACTCCACGATGGAATCTTTCGTGGGTGCTGCTTTGCTTGGGGGGGGGGGGGGGGGGGGGGGGCGCCGTTCGAACCTTTATCCCAGGTGGATATGCATTTTCTCACATATAAGACGGCTTTTCTGATGGCATTTTCTTCGGCCAGATGGGTTAGTGAGCTTCACGCCCTCTTGGTTGACCCAGCCTTTTTTAGGAGCTCTCCCAACAGTGTTACTTTTACCACTGATTGCTCCTTTTTGGCTAAGAATCAGTTACCAGATACTACTCCTCCTCCTATCTGTATCAGGGCTCTTCCCTCTGTTGAGGGTACTCGCCCTTTGCTCTGTCCGGTCCATGCTATTCGCTTTTATCTTGATCGGACACGCTTCATACGTTTTTTTCTGTCTCTCATTCCGGGTCGACAGAAGATCTCTCCTCAATCCATTTCTCGATGGATTTGTCTTGCTATTCGTACGGCTTATAGTCGATTAGCAGCTGGCGATTGTATTACCAATCGTATTTCTGCCCACGAGGTGCGGGCACTGTCTACCTCTTGGGCTTATTCTAACTCCGTCAAGTTGTCGGATGTTATGCAGGCAGCCTACTGGAGAATTGCTTCTACTTTCTCCACCTTTTATTTGCGCCAGTTGCAGGAGCAGTCGGAGGACCTTTTTGCCCTGGGTCCTCTTTCTTCTGCTCAGGCTGTTGTCTGCCATAGCCATTAGGCTTCTTGAAGGTCAGTTTCAGCCTTGTGCTGTTACTGCCCTTTTTCTGTCTGTGTGTCACACAGGCTCATATGTCTCTTTTCATTGTCCTTTACCAATGATTGCGACATTATGGTTGATAAGCCTCGGGACCTCTTCCTTCTACTTCACAGTTCCAGTGCACTAGGGTTATGTAAGGGTTGGTTATGCGATTCCCTCCAGCCTTTTGTCTATTCAGCCTGTAGTATACAATTGTGAGTAGGTTGATAAGAAATCTAAATTTTATAGTAAATTTCCTTTCTTATTATACCTACCACAATTGTTTACATGGAGGCCCTCCCGTCTTCTTTACGGGTAAAGAATCTTTCCTCCCCGCTGATCACATAACTCTAACGTTTACGGATTCAAAAAGAATGAGTCTTTAGAGACGGTATATGCGCACTGGCAACGGAAGTCGTGGAGTTGTACTTGGGAGAGAGCGTCCCGTACTGGGTCTGCGCCGGTTGCACTCGACCCAGTTTTGGCTTATTTTTATTGGTGCTTTTGCACCACTTTTCTTTCCCAACTTGCTTGGGAAAGACAAAAAATAGAGAGTATTTTATCCGAGTTAGGGACTTCCACTGTAGTGCAAGCCTGTAGTAAACAATTGTGGTAGGTATAATAAGAAAGGAAATTTACTATAAAATTTAGATTTCTAGGAGAACTAGTGGATAGAGGCAAAATAACAAGGAACTGACAAATACAACAAAACTGATTTGAATTGAAAAATTGACTAAAAACTGCTTTTATTTTCAAATTATCTTGATTAATTATGTATACAGCAGTCTAGCCAAAGCATATTTTATGGTAATTGAACATAGGTGGGTGAATAATACGCCTGTTATCAGTATACAGATACAATATAAGTGATGAATAGTTATAAAAATGAGGAACCGGAATGGAGGTGGGGATGGCGGTGGAAATGTTTGACTGCTTTAACTTTGAAAATAATAAATGTTGGAATGACTGCTTCCCGGCCCAAAAATTTGACAGAACACCGTTTGAAAACCACCGAGTCGAGTGGTCATTCCCATATTCTTGCGTGATTATTTTATGACCTAGAGGGGGGTTCCGTAAATGAGTGAACTTGCAGAGTTACCTACTAAATGGGATTCAGCATGATTAAAATTAAAACTGGATCTGAAAAGGTGGAACCGATACAGCGTCGGGAACAGGCAACTAATGATAACTGATTCCCGGATGAAGTTTGTCGATTTCTTTTATGCATTAATCCTGCTGTTGCATAAATACAGATAGTTGCATTAATGAAACTATCTGGATATTTTGTGTGAAGCTTCCTTAGGAACAGCAGAAAGGAATGGTCCAAAAACAAATTGCCATCGGTTTTATCATAGGGTACTTTTCCAGGACTTTTGAAAAAATGCTGAGTCATCATTTTTTAACACTGAGTAATGTGAAAAACATTAAAGAATTTTCTTCTCCCATACCACTGCTCAAAAGGCTTTCATATTTCACATATAACATCTTTGGAAGATTCTTTCACATGTTTGTTGAAATCATATCCCTGGGTCCATATTTGGGCTCTCAATGGGAGCCCAAATGTTTAGATTAGTGCAGAATGAGGAATATTCTTTAAAAATCTTCTTCTTACAATCCACCAATCAGAATCTGTTGATATTTGTTATGCAGCATCCTGGGAGGGGGGGGGGGGATTCAAGTTTGTTCAAGCCAAGTCCCTAGGTTCATATTTGGACTCCCTATGGGACCCTGAATTATAGCTTAGTTCAGTATTTGGAATATTCTTTAAAAATATTGTTTTTTCTGGTCCACCTGTCAGAATCTTTTGATATTTGGTATCAGCTTTTCTTAGGAGGGGCAGATGCAACTTGTTTGAATCAATTCCCTGGGTTGATATTTAGGCTACCATGTCAGTTGAGCGACCTCAGACTACCTGCCCAAATTTTAACTTAGTGCAATATGAGGAAATTTCTTTAAAATCTTCTCCAGAATCATCAATTAGAATTGTCTCATATTTGGTATACAACATCTCTAGAGGGATCAGATTCAAGTTTGTTGAAATGGGATCACTGGGTTGATATTTGGGCTCCCTGTGGGAGATCCAATTTTAACTTAGTGCAATATGAGGAAATTTCTTCAAAAATCTTCTTCTTCAGATCCACCAGTCAGAATCCTTTCATAGTTGGTATACAACATCTCTAGGAGGGTCAGATTCCAAATTGTTCAAATCGAGCCCCTGGTTTATTAATTTGGGCTACCTATGGGAGCCTGAATTTTAACTTAGTGCAATATGAGGGAATTTCTTTAAAAACCATCTTCTTCAGATCTGCCAGTCAGAATTCTTTGATATTTGGTATATAACATCTTAATGGGGATCAGATTCAAGTTTGTTCATTTTGAGTCCCTGGCTTAATTTTTGAGCTCTCTATGGGTGGGGGTTGGGTGGAGGGTGGTGGGGGGAGGGGGTCATGTTAGGTTCAGGTTTGTTCAAATCCATTCCTTAGTGTTTTTCCATAAAATTTGCCTTTCATGACTTCAGTCCTTTGTAGTGTTGATAAACCATGTCTAACTGAATGTGACCCCAAATACTTCTTTTAATCACTTTGGCAGGTGTGTGATTAAGGCCCCTTGGGGCCTCTTGTTTGTATTGGTGAACTGATTTGAACTAGAGCTGAAACGGTTAAGGGGTTTTCTTGATCGATTAATCACGTACATTAACCTTGGTTAACCGATTAATCACTTGTCAAAATAGATAACTGAATAATTGCCATACCATTGATGGTTTACTGCATGAACCCTTTACCCAGCGTAACGAACAAAACCGACTAGGCCTATTTACAAAAATCTCCATTCAGATTTATTATATTTTCATTTTTTGTCTCAAAAACATGGCTTATGACCCCCTCATTGGAATGAGCTTATTGGGCTCGTCCCAATGAGGGGTCATAAGCTATGTTTTGAGACAAAAATTGAAAATGTTTAGTAATTCATGAATTTATTTTGCAAGTATCGTCTGCTATGGGTAAAGGGTTAAGAATGGCCATTTCCAGCCACTGATACAGTATGATGATCATGCAAGTAAACAAGTATGTTAGCAAGTAACTTGCATACTTTACTCTGTTTCATATAATTGATGTGAGTCAGTGTGACAGTGTTTGCCTGTTTTGGAGTAAGTGTGTTCCTTTGTTAACCCATATAATACAGAAGTTCAAAACTAATGGTTAATCGATCAATTACTTTTTGGATCGATCAAGATGTTGATCATTGATTAATCGATTAATCGGTTTACCATTTCAGCTCTTAATTTGAACCAAAATTAGTATTGACTATTATTGGGAGACATATACTTGATTCATGAAAAAATAAATGCCCCTGTGCAAACCAAAGGAGCTAAAAATAGAATAAAATTCAAAAGACCATATTTCCTGAAATACATGAGACAGATACCTGTTACTTGTTAACTGGGTGAGTGCTGGAAGCCCCACATTTGGACTTTATTCTGAAGAGCAGGTACTCCAACTTAAAGCTTCTGCAGATGGGCTCCATTTTATCTTTGGATTAAAACTATCTTGTCTGTATGGATTTTTTTGTTCCATAGGCACTCTTACATAAATTGTAACAAGGAGAGTACATGTGAACAAATTTTGTCAACTAAAAATGATTCAGAACTCTACCAGTTAAGTCTCCTGGGGTAGTAAAATGAAATGGTAGGAAAAAATGCTATCAATTGCCTGGTGAGGGATGCCATAAGGAGCCAGATTGCCCACATTTTTTTAGCAAAATTGATCTCTGATGAATTTTTTGTGTCGCGTTCAAGATTTTTTCACATGGAGTATTGGAACAATTGTGTTGAAGGGTTTGGAAAAAATCAAGCTCATTGAGTTCAAATGAGGCTCCCTGGGACACAACATTGGCTGAAAAAGAGAGAACAAAAATTAAAATACTTTTTTCTTTGATCTACTGCATATGTGTACCTAGTAGTCATTTTAACTGTAATCACAATTATAGAAGAACTGTAATCAACACTATAGAATATAAAATGCAGGAAGAAGTGTGTGAATCATAGTTTTGTGAGATAGATATTTGTTCACAGTGGGTTAAATGACATCTATTTTTTCTCTGCACTCACTGAATTATTTAATTATATTCATGAAATGTAATGTGATAACTCATATTTGAAGACTCTTGTCTCTTGTTCCATGTGATTATATACTACTCACAATTTTCTAGGGTTCACTCCTGCTCATTAACATAAAAGGTAAATGTGAGAAAAATGTGCAACATGCAACTGTGATCAGTCTCAACAGTTCACATAGACTTTCTCCTAACCCTTTCATTTGTTATAACACATGTGCAATAATACACTGTGAGATCAATAATGCAGAAGTGGGTCACCCAAATTTCTGAGGATTTTAACTCGTTACCCAACGTAGACGATATCAATATTTATCAGTTTAAATATTATTTTTTTCAAATTTAAAAAAAAAATTTCAGCAAAACCATTTCATGTGCCATGTGGCCCTTCATTGGAATGAGCTCAACTCACCCATTCCAATGGGGGTGGAGGGGGGGGGGGCACATGATAAATATTGGTTTGTTGAAATATTTTGAAAATTATTTTTTTCAGCTGCTGATTTTGTGTTTTACATGGGTGTATGCATCTGATTTGTTTTGAAAAGGGTTAAACCACTGACAGAACAACTATCAAAATGGTTTTATTCATGTCAAGCAAAGCAGTTTTAGTATGCAGTATTTTCTCCTCCAGCACTGAGCATTTTTTCTGACAGCATTTCCTAATTGTTGGACCAATTTCAGAACATCTGTTGTAGCAAATTGTCATATTCATCAACAAGAGTTTGCCTGAGTTCTTGGAGGGTATTAATTTGGATGAAGGGCTCTCTTGTAGTCTGGAGCCTGTCCACTCATTTCCTTTCCCCTCAACCTAATGTGTCACTAATCTGGCTCAATGGGACATGGCATTATCATCCATTAGGATGAAGTCTGTGCATACTGTCATACATAAGGTTACCCAAAAGGTTCCAGAACCTCATTGCTGTACCATTTTCCATTCTGATTCTCATTCTATGTGGTCATTCAAACTGACACCACCCCACACCATTACTGAGCCATTACTGGTCATGCTCTGCCACATTGACATCAGCCAACCTCTCAATGGCTCTTTTCCATATTTTGGTGCATCTATCCAGAAAGTTTGTATGGAATCTGGTTTCATTTGTAAACAGACATTGGTCTATTGAGTTTTTGTCAAGTTTAGATATATCTGCACCACTCAACCCTGTATTGTCTGTGTCCTTGCAGAAGAATTTAAACTGTGGGTTTTCTGGCATGTAGTCCAACATTGCGGAGTCAGTTCCTGATTGTTTATGTGGATACAGTGGCTCCAGTTTATTATGAGGGTTGCTTTGCAGAGCTGTAGCAGTGATGATTCAGTATGTGAATGCTATGATAACAATGTAAATGACTTAATCCTTTGAACTTTGGTGGTATCTTCCATGTCAGTTCAGTGGCAGTAATTGGAAGAGTCCATATTCATTATTTGAGGGTAGACCAATTAATATTTTCAACATGCAGCCCCAAATCTGCACATTAAAAATATTGATTTTTCTACCCCACACATTCACTTAGCAGCCATCCTACTTGGTGCAATTAAGACGTATCATATTTCTAGCCGAAAAAGTGGCCTCTCAGATTCAAAGAGTTAATGAGCTGTTGTGGCACTTTGACGACATGCACCATGTTTTCTCTAAACTCTATCAGGAGGTCTAAATTGATTCTAGGCCCAAGAGATCACACTTTGGCTCACCCCTAGTCTCTGATATGCTTGATACCACATCCCTATATCTCATGAGTGTTTTTGGAGACTCAGATGTCACCTGGAAGGCATAAGGGATACTGATTTTCACATGTAGACTGTCAATGGGGGTGGTCCACTTTTACAGCCTAAAATCGATCAAGGATGACTGCAAACATGCAACAACAAATTAAAGAGTCAAGGGAGAGTTTACTTATACTATAGTGATTGATTAGAATCATACATTTACCTTTTATGTGCAAATATATCGATGAGTGGGGGTGCTGTGGCTTAGTATGTAGAGGTGCAGGCTGCAAGCTGAGACGTCCTCGGTTCAAATCCCACCTGTGGCAACTGCATTGTGTCCTTGGGCAAGACACTTCACCCCAATTGCCCACATGGAGGCATGGTGGCATTGTGTACTAAGGTGTACTGCACGTCGGTGGTGCACTTGTCTTCAACCAATGCTAACCCTGCTTGTGTGGAGTTAGTATGTTGGGGAGCCGACAGTTACTCGCCATTGCTCAGTGGTTCCCTCTGGGTACACAGGCTTCCTCCACCCGTAAAACTGTTGTGGTCATGATTAGCCATTGTGCAGAAATATATGACCTTAAACACCAATAAATAAATCAATGAGTAGTGGTGATCTTTACCAAATTGTGGGGGCACGGTGGCGTCATGGTAACCAGTTGTCATCAGATCACCAAAGGTAAGCAATGTCGAGCGTGGTTAGTAGTTGGATGGGTGACCATTTCAGCGACTGATTTGTGCTCCTGCATTTTGTCCTTGGGCAAGGCACTTAACCCTGATTGCCTACATGGGGGCACGATGACGCTGTGTACTAAGGTGTACTGCACATTGATGGTGCGCGTGTCTTCAACCAATCTAACCCTGCCTGTGCCGCAGTGCAGAGTTCAGAGTTACGATGTTGGAGAGCAGACAGCTGCTCGTCGTTGCTTGGTGGTTCTCTCTGGGTACTCCTGTTTCCTTCACCCGTAAAACTGTCACTGACATGATATGACCCTGGCTGTTAATGTGACGTTAAACCCTAATAAATAGATAAATAATAGAAATTGTGAGTAGTATTGATTATCTCAACTGGTAGAGTGCTGAATTATTTTGGGTCATCAAAATATGTTCACATATCTTTCTTTGCCTTGTTACAATTAATGGGAGAGTGCCAATATGCACTCTCCCATAAATTGTAACAAGGCAAATCCTAACAGACTAAATAATTTCACTTCAACATTGATATGTAAAACATCCACTGAATATGAAGCCTTTAAGTTGTGGTACCTATTATTCTGGATAAAGCCCTAATATGGGCTCCCAGCACTCTACCAGTTAACTGAGAGACCTAGTTGATGATTATTGTCTTAGGTCTTGCATCAGTCCAGTTTAATTAAAGCTGTGTTCTCACTATAGATTTGTATTGTATGTCTTTTATCGAATGTCTTTTGTCGATCCATTTTGGTCGAATGTCAAAAATCTGAGGGCTGTTCTCACTATAGACTTTTGACGTACGATTTTTCTCCGGAGGCTCGTCGGACGTAATCCCTTCAACAAATCAAAGGAGTCCTTCGATAAAAAGTTGAAATTAAATATGTTTGATTGTTTCAGCAAAAATCTTATCAGTCATAAATCAAAAGAAAGTCATCTGTCTTGCATGTTCTCATTATCGATTTTTGTCGATCGACACCAACTGTGGCATTTACTGGAAAAATTATATGTTAAAAATCTATAGTGAGAACACAGATTTATGAAATGCAAATTAACTAGCAGATTCTTGGATGGGTGACCGTCTGAGCGATCCATTCGGACTCCCATGTTGTGTCCTTGGGCAAGGCACTTAACCCTGATTGTCCACATGAGGTCATGAGGTCATGATGTCGCCGTTTACTAAGGCATACTGCACGTCGATGGTGCGCATGTCTTCAACCAATCTAACCCTGCCTGTGCAGAGTTACAATGTTGGGAAGCTGGCAGCTGCTCGTCGTTGCTTGGTGGTTCTCTGGCTTCCTCCACCCGTAAAACTGTCACCGACACGATTTGACCTTGGCTGTTAAAGTGTCGTTAAACACTAATAAATAAATATAAATAACTGGCAGATTTGAATGAGGAGTTGTTTTTAGATTATGTGAGGTCAGTTTGAATATAGGTTGTTTTTTAATCCTTTACCTAATGAATTGGTCGTATCCATTCGTATTTCCCGCAGGAACCCCGGGAGTAAAGCAGTGCCTGTTCACTGCGGTAAACTGGCTCTGTTTTACTGGTAAAACAGGACCCAGTCACCAATGCTTGGGAGGTGCAAACCCTCTCAAATGGGTAACATGGCTTATTAACGCTCACCCCTGGTCTTTAGTTGATACTCATGTTGTGGTCATGATTAGCCATTGTGCAAAAATATGTGACCTTAAACACCAATAAATAAATAAATCCATTTGTGTAATTTACGAATTGAGCAGTTAAAAAAAAAAAATTTTCATATGTAATGTCATATGACCCCTCAATGGAGTGAGCTTGACAAGCTCGTTCCAATGAGGGGTCCCAAGGTATGGTTCTGTTGAAATTTTTTGAAACATTTGAAAAAATATTATTTAAATTAATAAATTTTTGATATTGTCTGTTCTGTGTTAGGTAAAGGGTTAAACCATTCTTGTTCAATTTAGTAACAAAAAGCTGAATAAAAAAAGTATTCAGTTCAAAGAAACCAAATTTGTGTTAACCCACAAGATTAATTTTTCTCAACTTTTCACAACTGCTTCATAGTAGCTTATCTTGTGGAGGACTAGATTATTTTTGGTGGTCTGATTCTAAAATATACCATAAATATTTATGTTTTATCACAAAGTAATAGAGAGTGCCCACATTCACTCTAATAATTTGTAATAAAACAAATCTATATAAACAAAATATTATTTGTATTTGACTGAATATGAAACATGTTCAAGGAAAATGCTGTTTAAGGTCACTTTCAGCAACTTTAGCTATCTATCATTACGTGTACACTCCATATAAAAAAATTATTCCAATATCGACTGAGTGCGTTATGTATGATTATATAACAGCAGTTATTTACTCATTAATCAGTGTTGATTGGGAAAACACCTCGCAATTTACATAATAAGTTTTCTTCACTAAATCCTTTTTCTGTGCCTGAAATATTTTTGGAGAGAATTTTCTGGATCAAAAGAATCCTTTAAATGTGAAAATCGGTCCAATAATTCACGTTTTGTGTTCTAATAAATCTTTAAAAAAAATGTGAATTTTGACGATCCATTGAAGCAGTGTGGCTCTTCCATCTATTGGATTTACATGATATAAAATAGTCTGAACTCGCTTAATCGAGGTCATTGTTGTTGAAAAAAACATTCTGATTCTCAACCGAAATGGACGGGTACAGATAACTACACATTTTTCGTTTTGAACATACTGGCAATTTATCTGCTTTTCGCCCGGGATATAACATGACAATTCGCCCAAATGTTAAATTAAAACACATTTTTTATTCTATCTGACAGCCGCTATGGAACCCCAGACACGGGGAGATTATCTTCAAAACACGGATCAGATCCAATTTGGGTAAACCCGATCCGTGCTTCTCTCATCTTTTTCCTGGAGCTACTTCAAAACACGGTATCATAATTCAACTCGGGACCATTCCGATCGATGAAGTGTGTCCCCACGGGAACGAAATGACGCCACCCAGGAATACATTACTTGAGTTTATGGTCATGAGAACAACGTCGTGACATCTTATTCAACACGGGGAATCGGTCATATCAGCGGTGACTGATATTGGTGATAAAACGAGTTTTGGCTCCCATTCTTTTTTTTTCTTTTTTTTTGGAGGGGGAGGGGGCTGATTTTGAAAAGATTAGAGCCAAAACGCATACTCTATTCAATTCGGCGAAACTCAAACCGTTCTCACCCTAACTCGGTGGTAGTGTTGCGGCATCATACTATGATGTGGATAATGAAACAGTCCACCAATATTAGCAACAAATAATAAAAAATAAATAAAGCTTGATGAGACGCGTGTTCATAGCTAATATTATTGGACTACTTGATCAAGACATCGTGTTAAGCACTAAATATCCAAAGTTTCAACTAATGAAGTCTCTTATTTGTAGCTAATATCATTGGACTCGAGACCGCACAAGCACTAAATTTCAGGAGATTTTAAAAATGTTTCCTGTGAATATTTTTATATTTGGGGGATGTGATATGATGAAACATAGCAAGTGTTTCGTTTCTTTTAACATTTTCTTGGGGATTAACAACAAACAAAGGATTTAATTTAACACGCCACTGAACAGAAGTAACTAATTGAGCATAATTGTATACTGGTATGTCATATGTTCAACACCTTTTCTAAGGCTAATTTACTTATTAATCTGTCAAAGGGCCGAAGCATTTGAAGCATCTATTGAAAAGAAACCCATGCTAGCTGGGGAGAATTATTATTACTAAAACACCAACATACAGACGACAGCGTCTGGCCAAAATGTTATCAGTCTACCCAGTTTCCAGCCACGAATTAAACATACTATTTCCAAGAAAAAACGTACCAAATGCTAGGAAGATAAATCCGGTGATCCAATAGTCTCAACCCGCCTACAGGACCAGGTGGAACTTGCAAGATAAATTCTTTAATAACAACTAAAAATTTGAATTTTTTTTGTCTCAAAACAGAGCTTGGGACCCCTCAATGGAAAGACTCAAAATCCACTAGCTCGTTCCAATGAAGGGTCATAAGCTATGTTTTTGAAACAAAAACTTAAACATAATAAAATTTGAATGCAGATTTTTGTATAGCCTGAGTGCTGGCTAAATTCGGCCATTGGCGTTGTGAATTTAGTGAATTTCCATATTTTGTTTCAGTCACATAGTTTATGGTCCCTCATTGGAATGCTCCCCTCCCCCGTTAATGAGGACCACAAGCTGTAAAAAAAAAGGAAAATATATAAAAAATTTTAAGGGAGAATTTTTCCAGGCGCGGCGGATCAGATTTAAAAGTGGAGAGATTATACTGTCGATCGTTGACTCACGGAAGGCATGAATACGCCATGGTTACGAGGGGGGGGGGGGGGGGGGGAGTTTGTGTGTGTTATGGACGTGGGAAGCAAATGTGGGCAAAATCTACGTTTAAGGGGCAAATACCTACCCCTCCCCCGGCCCCCAGTGACGCCACCAATTTTTCATGCCTTTTTCAGATATTGGAAGTTGACAAGAAAATCCCATGTGGGTGCCTTCCACTTCCTAAACTGCACTATAAATTTGTTTACCGTAGGCCATGATTCGTATGTCTCTTGCTTCTAAAATTTCATGATTCCGAAGACTGAACTTAATTTGAAAAATCCACCCGAGTTGTTACGAAAATGACCGGAAGGAGTAGATGGATTTATTTATTAATTCTGTTTCATTCTCAATTTAGTTCATCAAAAATAATTACTGAGGTAAACGTGAAGCAGCTTATCTGCAATGATATTAAATCATATGCCGAGTTAGTAATGATCCCGAGTCTGAAAAATATAGGGGCCGCACTTCGTAAAGACAGGATGCATCTCCGAGACTGTCACATTATTGTTCTAAAAAACATAGCAACGCACAGAATTTGTTTTATTTTAAAATACTTCCTCTATTTGGTAATTTTATTTAAAAATGTCTCGATGAAATGTTTCGAGAATGAAGGTGGACAAGATCATATTCAATGGCGATAAACTTACCTTCAATTATACAGGGGGGAATCCAAATGACATATCGGCAAAACATTTTATTTTAATACGGAAACAAGTTAAATATCTCGAAAAATATTGGGCGAATTGTTTAAATGCGGACATTATTCCGGGGTACAATGATCTGGAAAAGACAGATATAACATTTTTATGTCATTATTTTATGAAATGCAGGTTTTAGAAATTCACTGACTGAAGACCAATATTGCTAATCAGGTTCAGACTCTGGAAGAAATTTCTCGTCCAGCACTAATTGATTATGTAATGCTTCTCTCCTAACCGCACTTGGGTACCCCACTTTTCTACACTAAAAGTGGGGTACGCGAAGTGCGGTTTTATATGGAGTGTACACGTAATGTTGACAACAATATAGGGATGAAGTCAAGTTTAGCCTATGCTGCTCACTTTAGAGGACTTACACCCAGGCATTAGTTCCAGGTCCTATTTTACCACAGTAAGCAAGTACTGCACCACTTTCCAGGGTCACCACAGGAAGGTTTGAGAGCTTGATTGTGTTGATGTGCTTCATAATCTAACAAGAAAAGTATTTTATTTGTATGGTTTCATTCTGTTAGAACTTACCAGAGAGTACCTGAAAGCACTCTCCAATAATTTGTTACATTTATCAAACTTATAACTAAAGTAAACAAATAATCTGTGATCAGATTTGATTATAAAGTCAAAATACACAAGTACTACAGATGCTCAGAAACACAGCATCAGTTTCTCCCTATTGCAGAGAAAGATCAATTTGAAGTCCTGGTTGCAATATATTGTGTGCAGCTAGATGTGGCAAAACCTTCCATGCAGAAATCATCACATTTTCCACTGATTTTTCAGTTATGTTGGTCCTAAATTTGGATTTCCCTTTCAGGTTACTATAAAATTAGTCCTCATTTTAAAACTTCTCAATATTTATTCAAGAAGGTTTTTAAAATCATAGTGACATGTGGCTGCTGAAACTTGAATCCTAATTTTTGGGGTCAATATTCTTTATTTGCCAGTTTATATATATGCAGTCCATTCATCATAAAGCAGCATAGAATGTGACTGCGTCCAAATTATTTGAGGAAGATTTTTTTTATTTATTGGTGTTTTTTTAAGGTCACATATTTCTGCACAATGGCTAATCATGACCACGACAGTTTTATGGGTGGAGGAAGCCGGAGAGAACCATCGAGCAACGGCAAGCAACTGTCAGCTCCCCAACATACTAACTCCACACAAGCAGGGTTAGCATTGGTTGAAGACAGGTGGACCATCGATGTGCAGTAAGCCTTAGTACACAGCGTCACTGTGCCCCCACGCGGGCAATGGGGGTGAAGTGTCTTGCCCAAGGACACAACGCGATTGCCGCACGTGGGATTCGAACCGAGGACCTCTCGGCTTGCAGCCTGCACCTCTACCTACTGAGCCACCGCCCCCCCCCCCTATTTGAGGAAGAACTAGAAGTTTGAGTCCTATATTAGGTACCTATGTAATATCGGGGAGTAATTTTAGCAGTATCACACTGCATTTTGCAATGCAGTTTTAGCATTTGGTGATTCCCAATATGGCTAACATTACCAAAAAGCAGTACCAATGTTTGACCTATGCAGGGTTACTCTACTGTCTGCGATGGTCCCGTAAATTAACCTCAGCTCTAAAATAGTTGGAGAAAACAAACATGTACTGTAGTTATGTTAACTTACTGTAGAGAGTTGACTTACTGAACTGTTACTGAAAGATAAAATAATTGTTTCTGAATGGTTAAGTTATTAATTATTTTGTTTATAATATTTCAGCATGCTCATGCCTTGGAACTGTTAAAAGATCATCTGTATCCTGGGGCTAGAGCACTGGATGTAGGGTCAGGAAGTGGATATCTGACAAGTTGTATGGCTTTAATGGTAAGATTGAGATACTGTTGGATGACAATAATCACAAGAATAATTGCATGAAAAGAGAGGGTGTCTTTTAAGACAGAGAGGGTGTTTTTTAAGAAATCTCTTATTCTTGGAGTTGGTTGATTGTACATTAACCCTTTACCCAATGCACAGGATATCAAAATTTATTATTTCAATTATTGTTGTTTAAATTTTTTTTAAATATTTCAACAAAACCATATCATGTGACCCCTCATTGGAATGAGCCAGATGAGTTTTGTTTTTTCAACTTATAAATTTGAAAATTAGGCAGGCAGTTGCAGCCGATTTGTTAGGTAAAGGGTTAATTTGTCTGAAAAAAGCAAAATAAGTATTTACAGAAAGTGAAAAAAACAGTATTTATTCTTTCATGAAAAGAAACCTAATTTATCAGGGCTTTGTGGGAAAGAAGCATGGTCATACTCGTGCTTCTAAAAAGAAACAGATTAGAGATAAAATATGCACCTGTCAACACTGTTTTTTTTTAAAAAGGACTTATAATTAATATTAACTTTTATTCACTTACCAAGAGTTTAGTCTGTCACCCCAAACTAGTTAACATGTAACCTAAACTTGATTAAAGTTCTTTTCTTCTCGTCTCACATACTGTTCTATTGTTATTGGAGCACTGGCAGTGTTGGAAGTTTGTTTCATCATTGCAGACAGTCCAGTTGTACATAGTTGCACACATTTACAACATTCAGTCAATAATTAGTCAATATGGAAATCAAAAATGTAAAATATGCATTCTGTGTTAGTGACAATGTAATTGCAGCAAAATTAGGAAAAGTTTAATTTGATTCAACCTCACTATAACAGTTGTGTGGTTGTTATGGAGTTAAACCTGGAACAAATTGGTAAAATATCAAAACTGGTATCATTCAATGAAGTAGATTCCATAGAACAGGATGAAAAAATAGTCTGCTAAAAATTGCTTTGGAAAAATATTTCATTCAAGATGGCACCCAAGTTGGCCACTGAAAGTGGGTAAATGCTTGTTTGTGCCATTTATGGGTCAATCTCTCTCATTAGAAGCATAAATTGTCTTGCAGAAGGACAGCAAATGACACAGAGTATTATCTAAATGTTTCTATAGGGTATCGATGGTCCACGTCCAAGATTATTTCTGAATGGTTAAGTTCAGTGGCCGAAAATTGTAAAACCCCAATTTTCTTTTTTTTTCATACAAAAATTCACTTGAAATGAAACTCATGCACATTGAGCGACTAATGTGACCACTATTCCTGAAAATAAAGAAGTTTAGTAAAGGTGAGCACCTGGCCTTTAATGCTCGATATTCAAGTAGTCTACTCAAAATTCAAACTATATGCTTCATCCTCCAATGTGACAACTTGCAGATCCACCCTTAAGATGTGAAAATGAGCAGCACGTTCAATTGGTGGCAAGTTGGATGTTCGACTATTTGAGACCATGTCCATGAATTTAGCATACCTCAAGATTGTCAAGGTATCTGATGTCTTCCACTGTATAGTTTTTAAAAAGTTGTGCACCAGCAATGCCAACCTCATCCTCTGTTGAAGTAACGTTCTCAGTTGTTGATGCCAAGGCATGTACTGAACTTGAGCTGTCTACACGTTTCGACAGATTTGTTTTTCCAAACCCAATCATTGCAGATTTGGTGTCACAACTGCTCCAGGCATGTGTAAAAAGAATGTGTGCTTGCTTCACCTTCCTGGACTGTTCTAGAGGAGTAAAAAAATGTATTGCAAGCATAATTCAAGTAAACTTTCTTGGTATTGTCCTGGTTCCAGTAATGTTGGTGAATAGAATATCAGTCACCTTATAATTTTATGCCCAGGAAGGGAGCATTTTAAATCTTGGTTATCTATCCATCCTTCTATCCATATGGCTGTCCAAATTTGTAAGTCCATCTAGAAAAATGTGTCTTAGTTACAGTGTATACTCAATAATGGCTAGGTGGATTTCACAAAACTTCACACAAGGTGAAGGACAATGGGAAGGTGTGTTTTGAAGCATCACTGGGTCTAAATGACAAAGGTCAAATTTAAAGACACAATTATAAAAACTCCCAATCTTTTTATTTTTGGAATTCTATGTTTTGCACATTATTTCCATATCATAAGCATATTAGCCAAAGATGGCATCCTTCCTGAGAGTTATTTAGTTTTTGAGTAACTAATTCAACAAATGTGAACATTTCACTTGTGCATGTGGGGTATAGGTTCGAGATCAACACTGGCTGGGTGGTCAATGTTTGTCTTGTTTTATGTGAATGATGATCATATGTTCTTAAAATAATTTCCCACCCAATTTGTGCAGACCTGGAACACTACAGGGTTCCCAATCAAATGAAAAGTCCTTGAATTTTGACCCCTTTTTAGCTTACCTGATCGAAGCTCAAGGGGAGCTTTACTAATCACTTTCTATCCATCGTCCGTCCATCTGGCATAAACTTTACATTATTGACTTCTCACAAATTGAACCAAATCTGGTTTGCATCTTTCTTATCATATGTCAATACAAGTTTGTTCAAATGAAGTTGCCACGCCCACAGGGGGCACCACAAAGGACATAACTCTGATAGCACCCATAAAATACAAAAAAATCTTCTTCAGATCCAGTGGTCACAGTCTTTTCATATTTGGTATACATCATCTATAGGGGGGCCAGATTCAAATTTGTTCAAATCGAGTCCCTGGATTAATATGTGGGCTCCCTATAGGAGCTCGAATTTTAACTTAGTGCAATATGAGGAAATTTCTTTAAAAATCTTCTTCTTCAGATCCACCAGTCAGAATCATCTCATATTTGGTATATATCATCTCTAAGGGGGCCAGATTCAAGTTTGTTCAAATCGAGTTCCACGGTTAATATTTGGGCTTCCTATAGGAGCCTGAATTTCAATTTAGTGCAATATGAGGAAATTTCTTTTAAAATCTTCTTTAGTTTCACGCGTCAGAATCTTTTCATATTTGGTACACAACATCACTGGGGGAGGGGGGGTGGGGGGGAGGGGCTGGAGTCAGATTCAAGTTTGTTCAAATTGAGTCGCTGAGTTAATATTTGGGCTCCCTCTGGAAGCCTGTATTGTAACTTTGTGCAATATGAGGAAATTTCTTTAAAAATCTTCTTCAGTTCCAGTCATCCAAATCTTTTCATATTTTGTATACATCATCTATAGGGGGGCCAGATTCAAGTTTGTTCAAATCGAGGCCCTGGGTTAATATGTGGGCTCCCTATGGGAGCTTGAATTTTAACTTTGTGCAATATGAGGAAATTTCTTTAAAAATATTCTTCAGATCCACCAGTCAGACAGAATCCTTTAGAATCCTTTAACATTTGGTATACATTATCTCTGGAGGGGTCAGATTAAAATTTTGGGTCTGGTTTGGACTTCGAAATTTTGGACCAAAATGTGAAGAAAAAAATTTATCGATTAAAAATTCGTTTTTTTATGTTTCGTTCAATTTTGGGACAAAAAAAAAAATTAGCCTGAAAATTTTGGGTCTGGTTCTGACTCCCAACATTTTGGACCAAAATTTGGAAAATGTTTTTGGTATTTTTTATGCGTTCTGTCCAATTTTGAGACAATTTTTTTTTTTTTTTTATTGCCCCCCAAATTTTGGGTCCGGTGTCCCAGTCTTTTTGCCCCCCCCCCAGTAAAATGTCCCCCCGGGGCAGAAAAAAAAAAAAACCTGGGGGGGGGGGGGGGGGGAAGAAAAAACTATTTTTTTTTTTAACCCCACCCTGATTTTTTGGCCCCTTCCATCTGAATTTTTTTTTTTTCATTTTTTATGTCATATTATTTGCAAATATGGCGAGAAAAACAAAAGATTTCTGTTTTTTTCTCCAATTTTGACAATGGTCATAGGGGGTAAATGCAGAACAGATAGTTAATGATGAGATTTATGGAGATGACAATAGATTATGACTCAGCCAAGCCAGTAATCTGTTGCTTTGAGGAGGATTATTGAATGCCAATTAGTGTGAGGATTAACACGTCCTGATTAGAATAACAATTATAATATTAGGTTTATCCTGCACCTAATCCATCCAGAAACCAGTTTCTTTAATTTCTTAACTTCCTTCTTGTTTTTCCAACAATTTTCACAAAACATCAGCCAGTGTTATAAATAATGCTAACTGAAAGAAATATTTCAGCATTCAGTCTTCAAAGGGGCGGTCTCTCAAGACAGGTCCATTATGGCATAAAAATACAAGTTGGTACCAGATTACAGTGGAGTCATTCATTCACACCTCTGACTTCAGAGTGAGAACTACCAATTAGACATGGATTTCCTGCCTGAAAAAATCAAAAACACCTTGCTGGTGCTGGATGCCAGCTCACTTCTCAACTGGAATGTCCAAGTTGAGAGTGACTGCGTCCAGCTTACCATTAAGTACGAGACAAAGCCCACCTCGGGGAGTGGTAGCACCTTTCGCGGGTCAACCCGCACTGGTCCACCTCAGAGAAAGGGAAAGGAGACTACCACCTCGACACCCGTGGTAGCAAAGAAGCCAAAGACGAAGAAGAAGTCACCAGCCACCAAACGTCGGAATGCCAGACGAATGGAGGCGTGGATCGAGCGGAAAAAGGTTGCTACCGAGGAACAGGAGACAGAGAGGGTAACGACTGTCGACTCACCTCCTAAACCTGCATCACCAATCCCAAACCGTACCTCTACACCAAAGAGGTCGGAGGGAGAGGAGAAGCAGGAGATGGAGGAGGGAGGTGATGGAAGTTATCCAAACTGTACCTGGATCTCCAACCAACCCTATCCAACCGGACCACAATTCCAGTTCGACCTCGGACTCCGAGTACGAAACTGTGAAGGCAGCAGACATGTCCACAGGGATGTATATTGAAAGCCTGGATGAACGAGCCATTGAGCACTTCGGCGAGCTCAAGTTGGATTTTGACGGCACCACAGATGACTTCTGGGAATACTTAAGAACTCAGGAAGGATGGGCGGATGGAGCTTATGACTTTCTCATAAACAAACCTGAGCACTTGGACGCAGCCAAGGTGCGCAATCCCTGCTTCCACAAATGGCTGCGACTAAAGACAGCAAGATCAGGTAAATCAACAACTGCAACGCCTTCTCCTACACAGCCACCACCAGCTAAGAAAAAGAAACAGAAACGGCACAGGCGCAACTGAGTACCTGAACCCTCTCCTCCCTTGCCACGCTCAAACATACAAAAATCTAACATACTGTTACCGAGGGTCGAAAGGGGCTTGTCCCCCATACTGTCCTGGCGCGCCTTTGGCGCGCAAAATCATTTCGTTCGAAATATTTCAGTTCAATTATTTAAAGGTCTCAATATTCACTTTTAATCCACTCTGCTCCTAATATGGCAAGAAAAACAAAAGATTTCTGTTTTTTTCTCCAATTTTGACAATGGTCCAAGAGGGTAAATACAGACCAGATAGTTAATGATGAGATTTATGGAGATGACAGACAGCAGGCCTGTTATATATTGCCCATATTTAGTGTCTTTGGTGAATATAAGACTTTAATAAATATTTCTAGTTTTTTTTCCCTCCCCCCCCGCCCTGTCATATACAAAATAGTCTGTGTCTCAGGGAATTCCTTGTCGCCAAGAACCCTGCTCCTCAAGCATAGTTATGACTGCTCATAAATAAATACCTCATGTCTTGAATTCCTGAAACCCTGTTGAGTAACTTTAGACAGTGCTGAACTGAGGGCTGAGGTTTGATAGAATCATGAAGATTCCTTGTCGTCGTCAGGATTACTGTATTATCAAAACTTTTTGGCATTTGGCCGCAGGCCTGTTATATATTGCCCATATTTAGTGTCTTTGGTAAATATAAGACTTTAATAAATATTTCTAATTTTTTTCCCTCCCCCCCCCCCCCAGGATTACTGTATTATCAAAACTTTTTGGCATTTGGCTGCAGGCCTGTTATATATTGCCCATATTTAGTGTCTTTGGTGAATATAAGACTTTAATAAATATTTCTAATTTTTTTCCCCTCCCCCCCCCCCAGGTGTGTGTGTGGGGGGGGGGGGGGTAAAAAAAAAACTAGTCCCCCCCGCCCTGTCATAGCATAGTTATGACTGCTCAGAAATAAATACCTCATGTTTTGAATTCCTGAAACCCTGTTGTGTAACTTTAGACAGTGCTGAATTGGGGGCTGAGGTTTCTTGCAATGATATGACATGGAAAAATTGCCCCCACCCGATGTTGGCCTTTCAACATCAGAATAAGAAAACAAATATCAAGCAGAGGGTTTTACACCATTTGACCAAATCATGTGGCGCAAAAATTTTCTTTTTGGAGGTGGGGGAAGATTGTTGGTGGCCTATTGAAATTTCACACATCCCTCCTCCCCCACTCCACCAACCAAAGGCTAACCATGTCGAGATTAAAAAAAAAAAACTGTCAAAGATAGGTTTTCGTGCCATATTAGCAAATAATACAATAATACGACATTGAAAACATTTCTTTACTGAAATAGGGGGAAGATTTCTGTGGCCTATGAAAATTGCCCCCTGCCTGACATTGACCATTTGAAAAATTAAAAAATTTTCTTGGTCAACGAAAGGTTTTCTCGCCATATTAGCAAATAATATTACCACCCAAAATTGAGAAGAAAACAAATTCAGGTGGGGGGCAAAAAAATCAGGGTGGGGGGGAACTTTGGTGGGGGGGGGGGGGGTAAAAAATTCTATTACACCGGTTCCGACTTTTGGACCAAAAGTCGGAAAAAATTGGATAAATATTTGGGCTCCAAATGGAAGCCTGAATTTTAATTTCGTGCAATAAGATATCTTCAGATCCACCATCCAAATGCTTTCATATTTGGTATACAGCATCTGAGGGGGGAGGGGGTAGTGTTAAGGTGTGTGTGTAAGATTCAAGTTTATTCATATTTGGTCCCTGGGTTAATATTCATGCTCTGTTTGATCGGGGTGCAGTGATATAACAACCCTTGGAAATTTGGCAGTGCTAGTTTACAGTTGATAAAGTTGGAAGCAGTCAGGAAGACCCAGGATAATAATCTTCTGACATGGACACTAAGAGTTACGAATAATTTTATGACTTCATTCCTCTGTAGTGTTGATGAACCATGACTAACTGAATGTGATCCAAAATAATTCTTTGAACCACTTTGTCAGGTGAGCGATTAAGGTCCCTTGGGGCCTCTTGTTTGAAAAATGCTTGAAATTATTTCTATCCTTGAAAAGTACTTGATTCCCCCCCCCCCCCCCCCCCCCCATTTGAAAATTACTTCAATTTGATTGATCTGTAACCTCTGACCTCTGAGAAAAGAAGTTTCATGATAACACACTCTGTATATGCAATGTCAAAAAATCTCTCAGGGATACATCTCTTTTATCTCTATATAGTCCATTGAGTGCAACAAGGTGCACTCAAGGGATGATATATATCTGGCTTGTTGAGCTTTCCAGAAATCAGGTCCTCTGGACTGAAATTCTTTTATGTTCATGGTGTTATGGAAATTATAATAGTCATTAGAAATCATGTCTGAGTCAATGAAAAGTGCTGTATGTGACACACATGGGAATTGCTAATGTAACCTTCAACTCTTTGCATGATGGTGTCTGATATTCCTGTCCAGGACAGGATTTCCCTTGCACTGAAGTAAGTATAGTTTGGGCACATTTAATCAATTTTCCCCCTGAAAATTGCATGAATTTTTTCACCCATTATTTCTGAGCTAATGTAAATGAATTTTTCATCAAATCTAGTCATGGCTGCTTCACAGCGGTCATGACTAGATTTGATAAAAAATATCTTGAAAATACTTAGTGGGTAAAGAGTTAGCTGTCAGAATTACTCGTCAAAGATACATCAACCTTTTTTATCATGCAAGAGATCACAAAGAATGATTAATAAAATAGCTAAACCAAAAGAAGAACTACTCAATGGAGTACGAGAGGGCATAAACTTCAAATTATCTATTGTAAAACTTTAGCCTGACTGGTTTCATTCAATGTGAACTTCATCAGAGGCAAACAGCTGCTCGATGGCAATACCTATATGTTCTGTTCTGGTGGGTGCAAGTTTAGCCGGTGCAGGTTTAGCGGCAAATAGCTGCTTGATGGCAATGCCTATATATACTGTTCTGGCAGATGCAAGTTTAGCGGGTCCAGGTTTAGCGAAATGACCTCTAGTGTATTGGTGATGGTAATAAAATAGCTACTTTCCAACCACCCAACACTGTTTCTGTTTTACAGGTAGGTGAAGCTGGTCTTGCTGTAGGAATTGATCATATTGAAGATCTTGTTAAGGAATCAATTGAAAATGTGTATAAAGACAATACATTAGCTCGACTGCTTGAAAAACAGAATTTGAAATTGGTAGTTGGTGATGGTCGAGAAGGTTTTGAACCTGATGCTCCTTATGATGCAATTCATGTTGGTGCTGCTGCTCCTGAGCTTCCCAAGAAGGTAAGTGAGAATCTAACTCTTTTCCACCAAATCTATCCAGCCATTTTGGAAAAGTGTTGTATATCTGGACTATTAGGTATCCTTGTGTTTTCCTGGGTGTATGGGAATTTACACCAGTTTGGGAACTCATACACCCTGAGGCAAAACCGAAGGGTGTATGAGTTCCCAAACCGGTGTAAATTCCCATACATCCTGGAAAACACAAGGATAACGGATTTATTTCCAAGAATTTTGATGTACTTAATACTTACACCTACATTGTGGGCAAAAACTGACAGAAAATTTGTATTTTGCAAGTTTCTTAAATAAAACCAGACAAGTATGGATGGCATTGGAACTGGCTCAATGAGCCAGTTCCAATGACATCCATATCTGTAATATTTTATTGCACATAAATATTAAATTTCCTGTATTTTTATTTTTGTTCTAACATAACCGAGCAGAAGGTATGAATTAATAATTAAAAATGGGTACTTTTTTAGCCATATAGCCTGCTCTTGTTTCTTCTTGTTTTTACACCGTGGTTAAACACGGTGTAAAAAAAAAAGCCACTGTGGATTGCAATTTACACCATACCTCTCAGCCAATAAAAATGCAGTATTTTGTTTCATTTGGAAATAATATTTATTATCCCCTGCCAAAACGAAGTTTGCAGAGAATCTAGCGATGGGATCTGTTCAATTGTCTGTTTGTCCATCTGTCCGCCCACAACAACTTTGCACCTATTTATCTCGGTCAGTTCTTATCTGATTTGAATGGTCTTTGGTATGCTGAAGGGCCATCATGGAGAAAAGGATATTCACTTGTTACATGTTTTGTCCAATCATTTTTTCTACAGTTATGGGCCTTTTTTTTTGGACTTAGAAAACTTCAATTTTTATAGTTTATAGATGATAACTTTAGTATAGAACTACAGAAAAGAGCCCAAACTCCAACTTGGTCCCCTTTTTAGTAAACCACCTCTGAGTGGGTGTTGCACCTTGTTAATCTACAAACAGTAAAAAATGGTTTTAATACAATTTATGTTGTTTTGAAATGTTCATATAAAATTACATCAAGTTTCAAGAAATTATACTTGTCATTATGTTAGGCAGAAGTGAATTGGTGCCTATTAAACATACAAATCGTGCCTGTTATTGACCATGGCAGGCTGCTTATTTGCAGACTTGTTGGTACACATCAGTTCATATATTAACAGTTAATTGCATAAGAAGTAATCCTTGTTAAGGCTTAAAGAAGATAAATATCAGTTTCTCCAGCCCTCCCTTGTGGTCATTTTAGGTGCCATATGCTTTCTTTTCTATCACCAATACGAACTTAAAACACAAATATTAATTGATTTTTGTCTGATAATTTTATTTTCACTTGGGTAATTTAATTAATCTGTTGATATTTGGAAGATGAAATCCTTAAAGAAGTCAAATTCAAGTTAGGTAAAATGAAGTGCTTGCTAATCAGGCCCTCAGCCCTTTTAACCTTTTCAACTTTATTACTCTGTAATCTCAGAAAATTGGTAATTTTCTGTTTTGTATGAATTATTTGTAATAATGTAATTTTTTGTGGGAACTGTGAGATGTTTGGCAGTGCTTGTTCTCTCAAACCACTACCCCGGTCATTGATAAAAAACATAATAAGGCTATTAAAAAAATATACAGGGTTCTCAGGCACCTCCATCAGTACTGAAAGCTGCCTCATCACTCCCTTTTTATTACCTGGAAATCTCTTCACTATTGTACACTTGTAGGAAAAAAATTGACCAACTATATCTTGTTTGACAGAGCTCAATGAGCTCTGTCAAACAAGATTTAGTTGATTAAATTTGCAACTGCACTATGGGAAATTTTCACTGCTGATAAAAAGGCTTTTTAGAATAATAGTGTAAGTAGTTAAATTTTTAATTACAAAAATTTAAAAAAATAAAAAGCCTCCCTCCCTCATCATGAAATTGAGAGAAAATTGCATGAGAAACAAGAAATTTTTAAATAACAATTTATCTGACACGAGTAAAGGACAACACTTGCAAAAATATTATCTGAATAAGGAAAAATTTTCATTTTTTACCTCAAAAATACCGCTTATTAGTCCCCTACGGGAACCGTAATGGGACTATAGGATTGCACTCCGTCTGACTGTCCATCCATCCATCTGTCTGTCTGTTTTTATGTTACCACCTCTCCCTCCAACATGCTTTAAGCTACACCTTTCATATTTGATACATGGATAAATGATGGTTCTGAGGGGATTTTCAAAATCAAAGATGGCGGAATGGCGGCCATTTTTGTTTTGTTTTTTAAGCTTTTTTTTCTTTATTTTCATGTTACCACCCCTCACTCCAACATGGTTCAAGCTACACTTTGCCTATTTGGCACATGGATAGAGGGTTGAGAGGGGATGATGCACGTTTAATATTTTTTTTTCAAAATTCAAGATGGCGGTATGGCAGCCATTTTTGTGGTGTTTTTTAAGCTTGTTTTCTCTATTTTATGCTACCACCCCTGACTCCAACATGGTTCAAGCTACACTTTTCATATTTGGCACCTAGATAGAGGGTTGTGATCGGATGATGCACATTCAATATTTTTTTTTCAAAATCCAAGATGGCGCAGTGGCAGCCATTTTTGCTCCGTTTTTTAAGCATTTTTTTTTTCTCTGTTTTTATGTTGCCACTCCTTCCTCCAACATGGTTCAAGCTACACTTCTCTCAATTCTCAATTTTTTTGATTCCATTCACCTTTGAAATCCTGTCTGATAACCTGTATTTTACCCAAACGACCCCCCCAGGTCTGACACTCCTGTTTATTGTTGTCATGAAACCCAAATTGTCCCCAAGCCAAACTGTCCCCAGGCCAAACTGTCCCCAATTATTTTACCAAAACTGCCCCCAGGTCTGATACTCCTGCTGACTGATGTCATGAAACCCGAATCGTTCCCAGGCTGAGCCGTCCTCAGTTATTGTACCCAAATCGTCCCCCAGGTCTGATACTCCTGCTGACTGAACTTGGCTTGCTTAGCTGGGGACAGTTCAGCCAGGGGACGGTTTGGGTGAAAATCAACACATACTGACCAATGATCGTAATGATGAAGAAGGCTTCAATGAAGCCTTCTTCATCACTAGGAATGTATTATATAACATGCCCGAGTTACCAAGCTTCCCCAGCAGACGTCAGTAACTTGATGCTTTCTGTAACACAAATGCATATACCAATTCAATCATTATAAAATACTTTAAATAAAGGAAAATGTTTTAATATCTTCCTTTTTAGCTCACCTCACTGAAAGTTAGTGTTAGATTTTGCCATCACATTTACTTTCGCGACTCGGTCTTCTTCAGAACCACTAGCCCAAACCCAAACAAATTTGACATACAATATTTTGGGGGTATCCTCTTTCCAGTTTGTTAAAATGAACTCTGTGTCCCACACTGGGGTGGGGGTGATGCTCCAAAAGCATCAATATCTTCTGAAATCTTCTTCTTATGAACCACCAGTCAGAATGCTGTGATATTTGGTATGTAAGCTCCTTTGGTACTTAGGATACAAGTTTGTTCAAAGAAATTTTCTTGGTCAATATTTGGGCTCGCTACGGGAGGATCCCATTTTGTGCCCCGCCCAGAATTTCTATTTTCCGAACCGAGAGGCTGATTGAACCAAATTTGCTATGAGGTATTATTGGGTCCTTACTACTTGATTCATGCAAAAAAAAAAATTTCCCGCTGTGCCGTGGGAACCTCAGGAACTAAAAATAGAAAAAAAATTCAAACGCCCATATCTCCAAAACTGCAAGGCTCTGAAACTTTTTATTTGGTGTGAAGCTTCCTTAGGACCAATAGAAAGGAATGGTAAAAAAAAATCCCTATCGGTTTTGTCCTAAGGTACAGTTTCAGGATTTTGAAAAAAATGCTGAGTCAGCATTATTTAAACTGAAGATAATGGGAAAAATATAAAATAATCTTTTTCTCCCCAACCACTGCTCCAAAAGCTTTCATATTTCACATATAACATCTATGGAAGATTGATTCACATGGTTGTTGAAATTTAACCCCTGGGTTCATATTTGGGCTCTCTACAGGAGCCCAAATGCTCAAATTAGTGTGACATGAAGGATATTCTTTAAAAATCTTCTTCTCCAGATCCAACAACCAGAATCTTTTGATATTTGTTATACAGCATCCTTAGGGAAAGGAGATTCAGGTTTGTTCAAGCCAAGTCCCTGGATTCATATTTGGGCTCCCTATGGGAGCCCAAATTGTACCTTTGTTCAATATGAGGAATATTCTTTAAAAATCTCTTTCTTCAGATCCAGCAGTCAGAATCTTTTGATATTTGGGGTATATCATCCTTAAGGAGGTGTGATTCAAGTTTGTTCAGGGGGCATTTTTTGTGCCCAGTGGGAGCCAAAAATAGAAACAAATTCAAATACCCATAGCCTTCCCATTTCCCATTTATTCTCAAATCACGGAACACTAAAAATTTATATTTAGTATCCAAAATTATTAGGGTTAACATACACTTTTACTCCCCTGTGGGAACTCTGGGAAGTCCTATTTTATCAGTCTGTGCTTTTCAGACTGATAAAATAGGACCCAGTCACCAATGCTTGGGGTGGAAGTCCTCTAAAATGGGCAACATGGGTATAAACGATCTACAAAACTTGACTTTATCTCCATGTTGTGGTCACGATTAGCGATTGTGCATAAATACGTGACCTTAAACACCAATAAGTAAGTACACGAAAAATTTTTTTGTCTCTGTGGTTCTGATCCCTGATGCCTATACCTGCATTCCTTTTATACAACTTGTTTTCCTTAACCACAGATCAGAGTGCTTTGATATTTGATATGCTATCCCTTTTGGTACCCAAAATTCCAATTTCTCCAACGAAAGTTTCTAGGTCAATATTTGAACTCTCTGTGGGAAGATCCAAATTTTGTGTCCCACACAAAATTTTTATTTCCCGAATTGAATGGCCAATGTGAAAAACAATCTTCTCACAAACCAATGGCCCAAATTGAAACATAGATGGGCCACATCATCTTGGGGTATTCTGTTTTAGTTTTGTTCAAATGGGGTCTCCGCCCTTTTTAGGCATGGTCTTATGCCCAAATATGATGAAATTCTTTAAAAATCTTCTTCTCATGTCCCACAAGTGGGAATGCTTTGATATTTGGTATGAAACTTCCTCTGGTGTTCAAGATTAAAAGTTGTTCAAAGAAAGTTGATTGGTCCATATTTGTGTTCTCCAGAGGATGGGCTCACTTTTGAGCTGCCCTGAAAATTTCTATTTCAAGAACCAGTGGAGCGATTTGAACCAAATTTTATATGTGGCATTAGTTGACCCTATGTACTTAATTCATGCCCCCAAAATTTTTCGCGTGGAACATCTGGCGCTAAAAATAGAAAAAAATGAAATGTCCAATATTTCCCAAACTGCACAGACTAAAGATTATATATGTGGTATGAAGCTTTCTTCTGAGCAGTTGAAACAATTGGACAAAAAAATTGCTGGCGAATCTGTCATATGGTTCATTCAGATTACATTTTCTCCATACCCATAACCCTTACAGTTTAGGACAACTTGGTCCAGGTGAGCATTTTTAGGCTCTCTTGAGCCTCTAGTTTGGTATTAACAAAAGTAAGATTTCATCACCTTTCCCTTCATTTAATGTTATTATAATGATTGGATTGGTCCAGGCAAAAATTCTGCACCACTGAGAGCTGGACTCAACCTTATTTTCACTGGACCGGACCATTACTGGCGGTCTTTGTACTTCTTAAACTACTAACCTGAAATGCAGAGATGCTTATATACTCTGATGTCTTATGTGACAAAAACACCTTATGTCACAAAAGCTCCGTTGGGGACTAATACCACCTCGGTGGTGAAACACTTGTTGCCTTTGATTTGAACAAGTTCATTCAAATCAGGGCTGTAGGCAATATTTTGGAGGCAAAAACTGAATAGATGATTAAATTTGATTTTGCAATTTTCCTTAATAATGCTGGCTGTTTATGGCTCTTTTGTCTCAGAAAAGGGTTAAAGATTGAAGAAGATGAGAAAACCGTATACTGGTATCTGATACTCGGAGTATGTGTATTTATTACAGTGCAGAACATGACACCATTTTGGGGGTGCAGATTGAGTTGTGACATTTTTAGCTTAACTTGACAAAGTCAAGATAAGGTATTGTCATCATGCGTGCAGAAGTCTGTTAGTCTGGGAGTCTGTGAGTCTGTTCACATTTTCCTTTAGCACAGTTTTTATCCGATCATCACGAAAATTTCATATACAGGTTTGAGGTCATGTCTAGATGAGAACGTCCCCTTTTGGTTGTTATCTGTCAACTGTGCTGGCTGCCCGAGCCCAAAACCCGAAAACCATTAGCACAGTCTACAGGTCGTATTTATGAAGGGCTTTCATTGTAACTCGGTAGGATGCCTCTGTATAATATCTAGATGAGAACGTCCCCTTTTGGTCATGATCTGTCAACCGTGATGGCTGCACAAGCCTGAAACCCAAAAACTTTTAGCACAGTCTTTAGGTCATATTTAATATGGAGGGATTTCATTGTAACTTAAACTTGGTAGGATGACTCCATATGATGTCTAGGTGAGACTTCCATATTTGGTCGCGATCTGTCAACCGTGACGACTGCCCAAGCCCAAAACCCCAAAATCTTTAGCACAGTCTACAGGTCATATTTATGAAGGGATTTCATTGTAACTTGGTAGGTTGACTCTATATAATGTCTAGATGAGAACGTCCCCTTTTTGTCACGATTGGTCAACTGTGAAGGCTACAGGTGCCCGAAGCCCGAAAACCTTTAGCACAGTCTATAGGTCATATTTAAGAAGGGATTTCATTGTAACTTGGTAGGATGACTCCAGATAATGTCTAGATGAGAATTTCCCCTTTTGTTTGTGATCATTCAGCTGTGACAGCTGCCCAAGCCCAAAACCCGAAAACCTTTAGCACAGTCTACAGTTCATATTTATGGAGGGATTTCATTGTAACTTGGTAGGTTGATTCCATATAATGTCTAGATGATAACGTCCCCTTTTGGTCTCGATTGGTCAACTGTGACGGCTACAGGGGCCCGAAGCCCGAAAACCTTTAGCAAAGGCTACAGGTCATATTTATGAAGGGATTTCATTGTAACTTGGTAGGATGACTCCAGATAATGCCTAGGTGAGAATGTCCCCTTTTGGTTGCGATCATTCAACCATGATGGCTGCCTGAGCCCAAAACCCGAAAACCTTTAGCACAGACTACAGGTCATATTTATGAAGGGATTTCATTGTAACTTGGTAGGATGACTCAGTGTAATGTCTAGATGAGGACGTCCTCTTTTGGTTGCGATTGGTCAACTGTGATAGCTACAGGGGCCTGAAGCCTGAAAACCTTCAGCACAGTCTACAGGTCATATTTATGAAGGGATTTCATTGTAACTTGCTAGGATGACTCGTTTTGGAATAATTTCACTGTAAATTGGTAACTTTTGTTGATATACATTAACTGTGAGGGCCACATACATTAACTGTGAGGGCTACATTAACCCACCCCTCAATGCTTCAGTACAGTCTACACCTCATATTATTTTTATTGAAAACAGCATACAGGGAACAGAAATTGACATATTCCCAATTATCACAATTCTTGTCTTATTTCATAATCCTTTCATAAACATTGAACATTATCCTTTTCATCAAACATAACACACAGTCAAGTTAAGCTACAGTGTCATTGCCACTTTCATTCCAGCAATCCAGTTGTGAAGAGATCAGTGTGTTTAGTTAACACAAAACCACATACATTTCTCTTTCAGCTTGTGGAGCAGTTGAAGCCTGGAGGAAGGTTGATAATACCTGTCGGTGAGCAAAGAGACAACCAGGTCTTGCAACAGATTGACAAACTACAAGACGGAACTATTCATCAGAAGAACTTGATGGGTGTGATTTTTGTGCCACTGACTAGTAAAGAGAAGCAGTGGAACAGCTGCTGATTTAAACAGTGTGTTGATACAACGACTTGTATAGGGCCGACAATTTCACAAAAAGATTTGTTTCTTTTGCGTGGAGGTAACATGAAACCAAACTCATGCAAATAGTTGATTACTTAACTATTTACCTAATAAATCGGATGCTTCTGTCCAGGCCTGAAAATAAGCAGTCTGACATTAGCAAAATGAGGTCCCCAGAGGGTGAATTTGATGATGCTATCCCATACAGTGGGCTAATTTATCCTCTGGGTACCTCTTTCTGTTTAGTATTGAGACACTGATTCAGATTGAGGTTCACAGAGGGTAAATTTAGTGATGCTACCCTGCTATGCAGGGTAGCATCACTAAATTCACCCTCTGGGGACCTCATTTTGCAGATGACAGTCTGCTTATTTTCTGGCCTGCATCTATCTGCAAAATGTGCAAATTTAGTTGTTGGAAAAAATTTGATTCAAAATTTCAACTAAACTATATCATGCGACCTTCCTCATTGGAATGAGCTCGATGAGCTTGTTCCAATGAGGGGTCACAGGATATGGTTTTGTTGAAATTATTTGAAAAATAATATATTTTGATATCATCTGCATTGTGTAAAGAACATTTTCTGTCATGGCATTTTCAGCCAGCAGATATAATCCTGACTGCCTGATATTCCAACAATATCATAAAGGCATGTCTTTGATGGAGGCCTGCCTTCATGATGTAGTTAGAATATTTTATCAGTTGTGACTCTAGCCATAACAGGCGGAACAAATCAGGTTTACATCCCCATCTCATCTTCACAATTCCCCTTGCCTCAATATACCAAATTGGTCACGAACAGACATATGTGCAATTATCCATATTGGATATTCATTATTCATTAAATATGAAAGTTTTGTGCGCATATTCAATTTGTTTCCGTTGGAAATCCAGTAGTTGCACGAGCCCATTTCAGCATGGCATTTTATTCCGAATTTTCTAGTGATGAACTGATTATCAAAACCTGCTTTGAACCGATTATTTCTCTGCCGATTATGCCGATTCCAATGGTTGAAATAGGACACAGAAGAAAATCTGTTGGTGCCTGTTATACTACAGAATTTCATTGATAAATCACCAATTACAAAAGCTTAATATCACATAATTTCTCAGAGAATGCAATATTAGCCAAAATAATATTTGCATTTTTGAGGGTTCGGGTGAGGGAAGAAGATCATTATTAACGATACAATCACACGATATTGTTCTTTTATAACAATCATCTATCACTGAAAAAAGAGTGTTTTTTCTCCAATTTTAATTTTTTATTGTATTGTGATGCTTGCATAATGAAGTACCACAGACTACCGACTGAACACATTTTATTAGCTCAAATTTGGCAAAGCCAAATTTGAGCTTATGCCATGGCCAGTTGTCCATTTGTCCATCAACAATTCAATACGGCTTGGGCTAGAGGCTGTATTTATGAACCGATCTTCACGAAACTTCTCGGGTACCTTTGTTATGACCGTGGGACGAGAACCAGTGTTTTGGGGTCCGATCTGAAATTCAAGTTGGCCGCTGGCAGCCATTTTGTACAAAATTAGGTGCGATCAGATTTTTGCGCAGAACTTCCATATGAAAGCGCTGATTTGAATAATTTTTTGTATGAATGTTTAGTACCATGGGATACATCACATATAATACAGGTTTTTTTCTTGTGCATAAATTATGCAAATTAGACTAATTTTGATGTTTTTTGGTGTTAATTTTAGCACTGTAAGTGCAAATGCCATATGGCATCGGGCTAGAGGCCGTATTTATGAACCCGATCATTACGAAACTTCTTGGGTACCTTTGGTATCACCGTGGGACGAGAACGAGTGTTTTGGGGTCTGGTCCAAAATTCAAGATGGCCAATGGCAGCCATTTTGTGCAAAATTAGGTGCAATCAGATTTTTGCACAGAACTTTCCTTCCATATGAAAGCGCTGATTTGAATAATTTTTTGTGTGAATGTTTAGTACCATGGGATACATCACGTATAATACAGGTTTTTTTCTCGTGCAGAAATTATGCAAATTAATGAACTTTGATTTTTTCAGTGCGACTTACACACAGTAAGTACACATGTCAATACGGCTCGGGCTAGAATCTGTATTTATGAACCGATCTTCACGAAACATCTTGGGTACCTTTGTTATCACCTTGGGACGAGAACGAATGTTTCTGGGTGCGGTCTAAAATTCAAGATGGCTGCCAGTGGCCATTTTGTACCGAAATTAAGTCTAAGACCTCACAAAGTAGATCTTCTGTTTCTCAGGACATTTTTTGTAAAACTGCATGCGGGCGGGCGTTTTTTTTTTTATTTTTTATTTTTGTAATTATTTCTTTACCATTAAAAAGTTCATGTTCTTGGTTTGTTTTATGTTTTAGGCCTCATAACCTACAGAATAGCATGGGAAGTGGTGTATTACATCCCTTGAGTGCAAGAAGGCTTTGCAATGCTAATTTTATTAACTTGGGTAAAATATCAGACATAAACCATTTGATTTTGATTTTTTTAAGTTTGGATTGGTTATAAAAAGAGAGCATGCGGCAGCCAAAAGGACCATGTGGGAGGGCCTGAGAAACAGATTTTTATTTTTTTGAGGCCTAATCAGTTTTTTGTACACAACTTCTATACGGCTCAGACTATAGGCTGTATTTATGAACCAATTGTTCCAAAACTTCTTGGGTACCTTTGTTATCACTGGAATGAGAACGAGTGTTTTTCAGTGTGGTCCGAAATTCAAAATGGCCACCAGCAGCCATTTTGTACCAAAATTAGTGCAATCAGTCTTTTGTACAGAACTTCTGTATGAAAGTTCTGATTTCAATAAATTTTTGTATGAATGTTTAGTAACATGGAATACATCACATATTATTGTACGGGTTTTTTCTCTTGCAGAAATTATGCAAATTAGATGAACTTTGATTTATTCAGTGCTACTGATACAATGTAAGTACACATGTCAATACGGCTCAGGCTAGAGGCTGTATTTATGAACCGATCTTCACAAAACTTCTTGGGTACCTTTGTTATCACCTTGGGACGAGAATGAGTGTTTCTGGGTGCAGTCCAAAATTCAAGATGGCTACCAGTGGCCATTTTGTACAGAAATTAGGTCCAATCAGTTTTTTGTCACAACTTCTATACAGCTCGTATTTATGAACTGATCTTCACGAAACTTCTTGGATATCTTTGTTTTCACCTTGGGACAGGAACGAGTGTGTTTTGGGGTGCCTTTGTTATCACTGTGCTATGAGTACAAAAATTTTGGGGTTCAGTCAGACCCACCCTGGGACTCAAAGATTTTTTTCTAGTTTAGCATCTGACTGTCACCCACCTTTACAATACTTTACCTATACATTTGTTACAGGCACCGGTCAGTATTTATGTACAGACCGTTACAATACTTTATATGTACTTTTGTTATCAGGTTATTACCTAGATGTTTGTCATTGCTGTGTCACATACTATACATATACATGTCTTGACAAATTGAGCTACAGTGTCATTGACACTTTCATTTTTATGTCCTTGTGAAATTCTAGTTTATCTCCCCCCCCCCCCCCCCCCCCCCCCCCGCACCCATCCACTCAGAGGTCCTCTAACAGTGCTCTCAGTAGTCACAATTAACAATTACAGTATGCGTATGCTCAGAGGGTATGCCATTTGAAACACGGGACGTGGTATTTACATTTCATCAAAATGCAGAGTTATCCGGTGAAACTCTGTGTTACATCAGAGATAACTAACACTGTGTTGGTTGGTGATTTTGTGTGAAAGAGATTAACACAGAAATTGCTACTGTGTTCATTTAAGTGTTTTGTGTGTGAATCATAGAAATCGGATATAAAAAGACTTTTCCGATTTCTATGGTTTGAATAACAACTTACAAAGTAACTGCACAGTTTGCAAGTTGGTGTGCATTAATTTGGTAATAACTGTACATGCAGCGTAATTTTGTGACGATGAGCCACAGAAACTGGCGAAGAGGCAATTTAAAAACTCAGAAGACAAATCTTGTATCCATCAAACCCTACTGGATGGGGCGAAGTTATAGAGACGCTAAACACAGATTCACAAGAATAATAAAACAATCTTAACTGGTAGAGTGCTGGAAGCCCATATTTGGGCTTTACCCTGAAGTACAGTTACCACAACTTAAAGGCCTAAAATTCAGTGGATGTGCTTTGGTTTATCTTTGAAGTGAAATTATTTAGTCTGTTAGGATTTGCCTTGTTACAATTTATGGGAGAGTGCCTACTGGCACTCTCCCATAAATTGTAACAAAGCAAAGACACGTGAACAAATTCTGATGACCAAAAATAATTTAGCACTCTACCAGTTAAATACATTTCCCGAATCTCACTCGAAATTTCATACGCCATTTGCAAAACCCATATACAATGTATACCATTACAAATACTGCGAAATAATGCCTGGACTAGCAACTATGTGTCGGCAGGATATACTCGCAGCAAGTCGATTTTATCGTCTTAGAAAATGTACAGAATTTGCATTCAGCTGATGCATTGTAACGGAAGAAAAAACAAACAAAATAAAACATGTCGACTTAATCAATTTGGATGTACTGTACAGAACGACATTTTAATATTTACAAGAATGTACCAATTGTACAGGCATGCTCCATGTACAACAAACTAAACTAGAAAGAAGACCCTCGATATAAATTTTACAGCATCGGGGAGTCGAGCAGAAAATCACAGCCCTTCTCATAGCAGAACACAAGTCTAGGCTCCTCATAGACTTGCATCCGTATCCGTACGAGGAGGTAATCATGGGTAACGAACTACCAACTTTCCAAACACCACAGCTCCCCCCCACCCCCCCTCCACCACTAGCTTTGCTTTGGAAGCAAAAGATAACAAATGTTATTCTCAGGTTTTGCGGGTGGTCATTATCATCTTCGATCAAGATTTATTCAAGCAATTAACACCAACAGATACTGATTGTGAAAACAATATGAAAATGAAAAAGGTGTTAAAAAACAAAAGTCCATAAAAATATGGGTAATTATTTTATTCATCACAAATACCTATCCCCCCCCCCCCCCCTCCAATCGGGCCAGATCAGTTCAACACACACACACGTTTCCGTCTGGTTTGGTGGTAGTGTTGTTTATAACTTATGATAAGGGTATGCCTACCGTTCACAACTGAACAGCACTTTTTTTTAAGCATACATGTACATTCCCACTCTTTCTCAAGTGGACAGTTAAAATTCACAATACGGTGCTTTTAAATTTCACTCGTAAGTAATCCACAATTAAACACTGTTTAAACAAACCTTAAAATTTATTTATTTTTGAAAGATGTCCATGAAACCTTTCCAACAATCCTTGTAAACGTTAGTGCAGTGTTAAAAAAGGCAGAGACAAGTGAAAAAATGGTCTGCATTCTCGCGCTAGATTCGATTGAAATTAGTTTTTCATTTTCTGTCCATGGGTGGCTTTTTGGGTGAATTGATATTCTGGCGCGGTATACTGTACCTCTATTTGATGGGTTAATATGAAGGGAGACATTTCCAAAGGACCCAGAACAATCAAAAGCATGTAACAACTTTTTATTCATGAAAAATATCTTAAAGAAAGTTTTAGAAAACTTAGTTTTTCTTGACGTTGTGGTCAACTTTCTCGTTCACACCATGACACGCGGTTCGAAAAGTTTCTATAACTCCTCTGTTTTGCACCACACGTGGCTCGACCCATCATTCATGTGATTTGAACATTCCATTCTCTGACACTTTGAATGCCTATGCTTTTGATTGTGAGCATTGTGTAACCTGTCTTGAATCCACCCACAGTACATGGAGAAGGTTTTGGAGCAGAAACACCACCAGAGTGGAATTCCCACACCTACATGTACCGGTCCAGATTATGTTATGTTAAAGAAAACATATCAATTTCAAATGATGAGCTTCGAACCAATTCCAAAAGCCCATCCACTGAACCATAATCATAATGAATTATTGATTCTCAATGTCACATCAGCAACTGAGGATATATCGCCGCAGATGTGGCATTAAGCACCAATTAATATGATTGCCATCTCTCTCATGATTGCCATCCTTCTAGATGAAAACACATGTATGGGGCATGTGTGCATTAATCCTGCCTCAGAGAAGAATTTTCTATTGGGAGGGGGTCTTTACTTGACCACTCTTCATTGGAGAAGGGAGGAAATCAGCATTTATAGATTACTTTGACTCTCCTCGGGAATTCTGAAGGTGTGGGTGCTTGGCTTCCTTCCTCTTCTTGTCGCCTGGGTGGGTGGATCATTGTGTCTGGGCTGCCTTTTTTTTTTTTGCTTCTGACTGCCCTAGCCTAGAATTTGACAAACAACAACACTCTGTCATTCAAGGGTGTTAAGGGGCTCACATACGTCGAACACGAAAACATGTTTATATGAATATGAAACATTAATTTGAATTTAACAACGCATGGGCGTCCGGGGGGATTTTTGTTTACTTTAGGGTCGGGGGGGGGGGGGGGAGGGGGGGGGGAGGGAGTGTTGGATGAAACAAAATTACTGTTGAAGTATTAAGTTTTATGTAGAATTTATCGATTTTTTTAGTACTATACAGTAAAGACAATATTATTTTATTACTAACCCTTGGCCGACCGCTGTTTTTTCGCGGTTTCATGTGAGAAGACCCTGGTTACTTCTGTGCTTCTGTGCTTCCAACCGCCTCCCTATTCCTACATGTATGTCTTTTGTCGCTTGTTCGCTTCCGAGTGTCAACATTTACATGTATACGAGTAGGCTAGTAGAATAATACATGAGATGATGTGCGAGTTATTTAGATTTCCTGGTACCTACATCACAGTGTACAACGACGTTTGTGTCAATGTATAGGCCCGCATGTATTTTTAAGACAATGCATTTGATGAAAAAAACATTGAATCTGTGAAAAGTGGCTCTAAATGTATTTTTAGCTGCGACTAGCAGCTCTATAAGTGTCAATGTCGATCTCTCTGTGACCAACGTGTTTCAAAACTCGATAACTTTTGAAATACTTGATGGAATGACTTTATATTTGGCATGTAAATCTTATTGATGTCTAGCCACTGTTCAATGCATGTGTTGTTCCAAATATTTTTCTTGGAGTTATGGCCCTTGATGAACTTAGAATTTTGTGAGATTGCACCACCCGTCGCAGCTACGGCGTCGATGTCGAAATTTTTCTTGAATATCCTTGAGAGCTTTGTTGCTATCAAAGGCAGCTCGGTTCCAGTACTGTGACATTTGGGACTGACCAAACTGCGAAAATTGTCTGGGTTGAGTTACAATGGAACCAGAAAACAGTGGGAGGTTCATCAGCAATATCTAATTCTTATATATTCCTGATTTGATATTACCTACGCATCGGAGTCTACCGGTGGAAATGGGGGGGGGGTTGAGGGGGGATCTACTGTCAATTGTCGAATTAACTTTCTTTTCTACATCGTGCCATCCTTTATTCTTTTAGTAGATTTATTCACGCAGGTTTTAATTTAATTGTCACCGAGCACAGGATCAATTTTCAATAATAAATAGCAAGCTGTTAAAAGTCCTCAAATCAATTCATCAAACTCAATATACAAGATTTATTTAAATGACATGTACTCGGTGAAACACTGAGTCACTTCAATCAACAGCACGAATAAGCCGTCGCAACTGTTTATCACCATGGACTTGGGCAGCTAATCTTTTACACACAGCAAACGCGGTGTGTAAAAGTCGACACAGTGTTCCACGGAGTCAATTTAGATAAAATCACCTGTCACCGCTCCGAGTGGATGAGATATTATACACTCTGGACGTACTGTAGAAAGCAAGGTGAATGCTATTACCCCTTTCTCATGGTCTTGGAAGTGTGAATTTCTGACTGAATCTTTTCTTTTTGTGTTTGACTATTTCCGAATCTTGTTGAATTGTTATCAGTGAGAAAAGATTGTTTTCCAGTTTTTATAGTAAGAGAAGATTGTTTCAGAATAAACTCTCAATCAATCAGAGGTTTTGTTTATTCTCTTTATTATTATAGACGTTCGTGGTTGTGTTGACAATACAGGCACACACAAAATAATTTTTTCTAAAGTCTGCTGATGATATTGGTATGGCTTTTCCCACCATAAGTATAAAACTTGTGCCAGGCAATCAAACAGTAATCGCAATGCAATGTGGTAATAAATAAAGGATTCAAACTCGTTACACAATATAAGATTTATAAGGTCAGTATCAACCTGTTTGTGCATTTTTTTCTTATCAACCTACTCACAATTGTTTACTTCAGGCTTGCACTACAGTGGAAGTCCCTAACTCGGATAAAATACTCTCTATTTTTGTCTTTCCCAAGCAATTTGGGAAAGAAAAGTAGTGCAAAATCACCAATAAAAAATAAGCCAAAACTGGGTCGAGTGCAACCGGCGCAGACCCAGTACGGGACGCTCTCTCCCAAGTACAACTCCACGACTTCCGTTGCCAGTGCGCATATACCGTCTCTAAAGACTCATTCTTTTTATAACCCGCTTCGTGTCGAGATGTTTTTGCACGCTTATCAGTGTTTCTCCAGCTCGATGTTTGATGATTCCTGATTCATTGCATCAGTGTATCCTTTGTATTCTCAGGAACAGTGTTTTTTATATTCTCTTTTATATTAATTATCCATAATGTATATTTAATTGTTCTCTCTCGAGTCGCGCGCAAATTTCGTGTGCCATGCGGTTCGGACTTATAAAATTTCACAATTATTGTTGATGCTTTATTTGCTAATTTTTCTAATTGTGTTAGAGTTAGGTGTCTCATCGGGGTACCACTCCTACAGTTTTTCTTCTTTCTTTTGAGAGTAGTCATCCTGTTGTGTGGTTCCCGGTCGACTGTCTGGGGTCTTTGTTTCTGTCACCTTTCTCTCATCTTTGGGGGTGTTCTGTTTTCTGATTTCACCTTCTCTGCTCCTCTCACCTCTATCATGCCCAGGACAATTCCTTGTGGGCAATGTCTGCTGCCAAAGCATGTGGACAATTTACATTTGTCTTGTTCCTCCTGTAATGGGTGTTCGGCCGAGCGGCCATGTGGTGTCTGTGGATCATGGTCATTCCACTTTCTGGGTGTCAGTTAACCGTGTCATTCGTTCTCGTGGCCGTGCCTCCTGCTCCCGCGGGAAAGGAGAACGTGGTCTTTCGGGGCCTCCCGAGCCGACCTTGTCTGGTGAGAGTTATTCCTCCTCCGTGGGGGATGTGCAGTCTTTTCCTGTAGTGGATACAGCGGGAGCTGTTGAGTGTTCTGGTGAAGAGGTGCCTGGTTCCGGGACTACGGTCCCCCTCCAGTCGACATCTGAGGCTGTCACTAGAGTTGTGACTCCTCCTTCGGAGCCGAGCCGGTGTGCTCTCTCCACTATTTCACCAGCCTCAACGACTCCCGCCGTATCTACTACTACTGCTGGTCCGTCTGCTTCGTCGTCAGTTTCAGCCGGCCTCGGCTTTTGGCTGCATGGGACTGCAGGAATGTCCGGTACTGAAGACGTGGGATATCGGCCTCAGCCTTCCCTGACTTCAACTCGGCGAAGTCGGAAGGGGCTGCCGGCCGAACCCATCTCTGTAGTCTCTTCACCGTCGAGCACCACAGTTGTTTCTTTGGATTCGGATGTTCTTAGTGGAAACACTATGAACTCCGTGGAGTTTCCGTCTACTCATTCTGGCCTCACGACCAATTTTGGGGGACCAACGCCTTTTGTGCAGCCTGGACCTTCTGCCCCGCAGAGGTCCGCAGTGACACTCATGAGTTCTCGCCATATTGATCCTCGGGGTGCCTCGTACCCCTATACACGTCTGCCTTCAGATGTTTCGGCTGCCGCCCGTCGTCCCACGTCGGGTGTTTTGGAGGATCGTGACCCTTCCTTCGCTGGTTAAGAGGGTCAGAGGTGAAGCCACTTTGCCGGTTCCCTCCCCTGTTGCCTTCCTGTTGCTTCCAGCGAGGCAATGAGTGGTTTCCAGGTGCCTCCTATGGCACCGCCTCCCGGGATTGGAAACAGGCCGGATTCTGATTCCCCTGGTGTCCCGACACCATGGGAGGCGTCGGCTGGTTTGCCCACGATGGGCTATGTGTCTTCCGACTCTGGGGAGGAGTCCGACATGATTGAGGTCGAGGGCCAGCAGTCTTCGGACTTGGGGGCAGCTCTTGACTTTGTGTTTAGGTTTCTGCCTGATCTCAAACCTGCTAACCAGCCGACAGTGTCAGCCTGGCCGCGATCATCAGTCGCGCGCCAACAGCCTATGGAGCAACCTGCTTCTGGGCGCCTTCGACCGTGCCAGTCGGTACAGGTGGTTGAAGCCTTTTCAGCATTGGACTCCAAGCTGAATTCCAAGGCTCTGAAGACTTCGTTCTTCACCAGGGTTGACACCTTTTTGCCTCCTGTGCGTTATCGTTCCTACGATTCCCCCAATCCGTCCGTCTGCCAGACTTTGACGGTTCTGGATCAGGAGTCCACTTCCCTTGGGCTTTCCAAGCCCAAGTCTGCCGTCATTCCAATGACGACTCTGGAGTCCACGTTGGGCTTATCTAGAGAGATGCTTGGCATGCTTTCTCTCTCAGATCACGTCGTCTCAGCTTTGGCTGCTTATCTGCCTCCAGATAAGTTTGATGAGGTACAGGCTCCTTTGCTTGTGCTGTCCAAGGCGCTTATGCATCTTACTCACACGCATGCCTGTAACACAGCTAATCTGGAATTAGTTCGAAGGGACGCTGTGCTGGAGACAGGACGATCCCTTCCCGAGGAGCAGCGTGCTGCTCTTCGATCTGCTTCTTTGGCAGGTCCACAACTTTTCCATGGTTCCGTGTCGACGGTCCGGGATGACGTCCTACGTCATTCCAAAGATCAGCTGCTGTTTCGTCAGCTTGATTAGCCTTCTAGGGGAGGCAAGGGCCGTTCCAAGCCTAACAAGTACCCTTCTGCTTCCTCTGTGAAGCAAAAGGCAGGTCCTTCTGCCGCCGCCTCTACTTCTTACTCAAGGGGTAAAGGTAAGGGTCGGCAGAATCGAGGGAAGTCTCAGGATTCTTCATTTAGTAGAGGAGGTGGTTTCTCCTCTCGTGGGCCTCGTCGGGGCTCGAAATGAAGGTCCTCACCTCGACTCGTCCCAGGTTGGAGGAAGGATAGCAGAGTTCGCAGACCATTGGGCCACCATCCCATCCGATCCGTGGATGTTAGATGTTGTTCGGTCCAGGCTGCGAATATCCTTACGACGGCACCCCACTATGTCAAGGGTGCCTCTTCCAACCACAGTTCCTTCAGACGTTTTATGTCGGGAACTTTTGTCCATGGAGATTGCCAATCTCCTGGCAAAGGGGGTGATCGAGGTTGTCAAGAACATTCAGTCAGTGGGTTTCTATTCCCGCCTGTTCTTGGTGCCGAAGAAGGACGGCCGACTCCAACCGATTATCGATCTGAGTATCCTGAACCAGTCTATCATTGCTCCCAAGTTCAGCATGGAGACTTTCAGGTCGGTCCGCCAATCAATTCACCAGGGAGATTTCGCTGCCAGCATCAACCTGCGAGACGCTTACTTCCACGTTCCGATGCATCGGGCGTCACGGAAGTATCTCAGGTTTGCTTTTCTGGGGCGAGTTTACCAGTTCAAGGCCATGCCTTTCGGCCTCAACCTGGCTCCTTGGGCGTTCACCAGACTGATGTCGCATGTCATAGCGTTCCATCGCACACAGTCCAGGGTGACTACTTCGGCATATCTGGACGATATCCTCCAGAGGCATTCCAATGCTGCCTTACTGGAGTCGGATGTCGCCACTCTGTTGAGCTTGCTCACGTCGCTAGGATTCAGAGTCAACGAGGAGAAGTCGGACCTGGTCCCTTCTCAGTCGTTTTATCATCAGGGGATGTCTTTCCAAACCAAATTCAATTAGGTAGCGGTTCCCCAGGCCAAGGCTGTGATTCTCTCAGCTTTTGCTCTGACTCTGTCCCAGTCCAGGTCCGCGACCGCTCGGAGTTTTCTGCGGCTGATCGGTCTCTGCGGTTCGGTGACGGATCTCATTCCTCTAGGTCGGCTGCGTGTCAGACCTCTCCAACACTTTCTGCTCAGTCGTTGGAGGCCGAATGTAGATTCTCTGGATCAGGTGCTTCCGTTTCCGGAATCTCTGTATCCTCACCTTCTTCCCTGGACAGATGTTCAGTGGATTATGCAGGGTGTTCCATTGGACTTACCCACGTCCGATCGCGTTCTGACGGCAGATGCCAGCGATCTCGGATGGGGTGCGACGTTGGATCCTCTCGGTCTTTCCCAACACGGGATATGGGACCAGGATCAAGCAGCTCTACACATCAACCAGAAGGAGCTTCTTGCTCTTCTTTTGAGTTTCAGGCAGTGGATCCCTCACCTGTCGAATTGCCAGGTCCTTCTGCTATCCGACAATTCGACAGTGGTTGCTTACATTCGGAACCAGGGCGGCACGCACTCGGTTCTGATGTACGAATTAGCTCGGGATCTTCTACTGCTCGCTCAGGATGTTCACGCCGGAGTGGTCGTTCGTCACATTCCCGGTCGTCTGAACTTCCTGGCCAACTCCCTGTCCCGACAGGGCAGGGTTATTTCCACCGAGTGGATGCTTCACAGGGCAGTGTTCCAGTTGCTTTGCGATCTCTGGGGACGTCCCCACATCGACCTCTTTGCGACTCGTTGGAACCATCAGGTGGACACTTTCGTGTCCCCGTGTCCAGATCCTCTGGCTTTTGCCGTGGACTCGATTGGAATGGTCTAGTCGGCTACGCCTTCCCGTCGGTTCCGGTTCTTCCTCAGGTTCTCGCCAAAATTCGAACCTGCAGTTGTCGAATCATTCTGATCGCTCCCCTGTCGCCTCAGCAGGTGTGGATCAATCAGCTCCGCTCGCTGATGGCGGCGGTTCCGGCACGTCTCCCACTACGTCGCGACCTTCTTTGTGAAGGTCGCCCGAGGAGGTTTCACATCGACCCGACTTCGTTGTGCCTTCACGCATATCTTTTGTCAGGTCCTGTCTCCTCCGTAGAGGTTTTTCGAGACGAGCAGTGGAGTGCATTTCTTCTTCAAGGAGGCACTCCACTGGTTTAGCTTATGCAGCTAAATGGAAGGTCTTCTGTCGATGGTGTGCTGATCACTCTGTTGATTAATCCAATCCTTCGATTTCACAGATTGCGGAGTTTCTGGTGTATCTGTTTGATTCTTGGGGTCTCCAGCCTGTTACCATCAAGGGTTACAGGTCCATGCTTTCAGAGACTTTTTCTTATGTGGGGAAGCGTCGTATCGGCACTAATCCTTACCTCTCCAAGCTTGTTCGGCACTTTTCTTTGAAAAGGCCTCGGACTTTGCAGCTTACTCCACGATGGAATCTTTCGTGGGTGCTGCTTTGCTTGGGGGGGGGGGGGGTGGGGGGGGGGGGGGGAGGCGCCGTTCGAACCTTTATCCCAGGTGGATATGCATTTTCTCACATATAATCGGCTTTTCTGATGGCATTTGCTTCGGCCAGACGGGTTAGTGAGCTTCACGCCCTCTCGGTTGACCTGGCCTTTTTTAGGAGCTCTCCCAACAGTGTTACTTTTACCACTGATTGCTCCTTTTTGGCCAAGAATCAGTTACCAGATACTACTCCTCCTCCTATCTGTATCAGGGCTCTTCTGTTGAGGGTAATCGCCCTTCGCTCTGTCCGGTCCGTGCTATTCACATTTATCTCGATCGGACACGCTTCATACGGAAAGGCAGGAAACGTTTTTTTCTGTCTCTTATTCCGGGTCGACAGAAGATCTCTCCTCAATCCATTTCTCGATGGATTTGTCTTGCTATTCGTACGGCTTATGGTCGTTTAGCAGCTGGCAATTGTATTACCAATCGTATTTCTGCCCACGAGGTGCGGCACTGTCCACCTCTTGGGCTTATTCTAACTCTGTCAAGTTGTCGGGTGTTATGCAGGCAGCCTACTGGAGAAATGCTTCTACTTTCTCCACCTTTTATTTGCACCTGTTGCAGGAGCAGTCGGAGGACCTTTTTGCCCTGGGTCCTCTTTCTTCTGCTCAGGCTGTTGTCTGCCATAGCCATTAGGCTTCTTGAGGGTCAGTTTCAGCCTTGTGCTGTTACTGCCTTTTTTCTGTCTGTGTGTCACACAGGCCCATATGTCTCCTTTCATTGTCCTTTACCAATGATTGCGACATTTTGGTTGATAAGCCTAGGGACCTCTTCTTTCTGCTTCACGTTTCCAGTGCACTGGGGTTATGTGTGGGTTGGTTATGCGATTCCCTCCAGCCTTTTGTCTATTCAGCCTGAAGTAAACAATTGTGAGTAGGTTGATAAGAAATCTAAATTTTATAGTAAATTTCCTTTCTTATTATACCTACCACAATTGTTTACATGGAGGCCCTCCCGTCTTCTTTACGGGTAAAGAATCTTTCCTCCCTGCTGATCACATAACTCTAACGTTGACGGATTCAAAAAGAATGAGTCTTTAGAGACGGTATATGCGCACTGGCAATGGAAGTCGTGGAGTTGTACTTGGGAGAGAGCGTCCTGTACTGGGTCTGCGCCGGTTGCACTCAACCCAGTTTTGGCTTATTTTTTATTGGTGCTTTTGCACCACTTTTCTTTCCCAAATTGCTTGGAAAAGACAAAAATAGAGAGTATTTTATCCGAGTTAAGGACTTCCACTGTAGTGCAAGCCTGAAGTAAACAATTGTGGTAGGTATAATAAGAAAGGAAATTTACTATAAAATTTAGATTTTCGTCATACCCATCCCCTCACGCTTTCTTCACTAATCTGCGATCGTCATTTAGTACATCCTTGGCGAAAGTACACGAATAAACCCGGAATCGCCCGATAGATTTGTCCCGTTGCCGGAAGTTATTTTGTTTTACGAAATCTCTCGTCGCTTGATTCGCTGAGATTGGGAAAACAATAGATTGATGACGAGGCCGATTAATGACAATCGTCAGATTATTTTTGCAGCCGATTACCAGGATTGGTAAAAATGAAGCCCTGCTACCTATGGGAGCCTGAATTTTAACTACTTGCAATATGAGGGAATTTCTTTCAAAATCATCCTCAGATCCACCAATCAGATCCACCAATCAGAATCCTTTCATATTTGGTATACAACATCTCTAGGTGGGACAGATTCAAGTTTGTTCAAATCGGGACCCTGCGTTAATATTTTGGCTCCCTATTTGAACCCAGTGTTTAACTTGGTGCAATGTGAGGCGATTTCTTTAAAAACCTTCTTCATATCCACCAGTCAGAATTCTTTCCTATTTGGTATTTTTGGTATATGACATCTCAAGGGGGATCAGATTCAAGTTTGTTCAGTTTGAGTCCTTGGCTTATTATTTGGGCTCTATGGGCAGGGATGTGGGGGGGGGGGGGCATGTTAGGTTCATGTTTGTTCACATCCATTCCTTAGTGTTTGTCCATAAAAATTGCCTCTCATGACTTCATTCCTTTGTAGTGTTTATGAACCATGTCTAACTGAATGTGACCCCAAATACTTCTTTGAACCACTTTGGTCGGTGAGTGATTAAGGCACCTTGTGGCCTCTTGTTTATATAGACAATCTAAAAATAATGTAGGGCCATTTTGTAAATGGACTTATGGGATTGGTTATCATTTGTGAAACATTTTTCCATTCAGGATTTTCTGGCGCAAGAGGCATGAATACGAATCTACGAAATTGAGTGAATTGCAGTGTTCGAAGCTATTTGAAAACACAGCCTCCTGAAAACTCATTCAAGTGAATGAATGTTCTTTTGTCTTGGACAAGTTTAACAATTATGATGACTTGAAAAATTTTTCTTTCCATTGTACTGAATTTTTTAATTTTTAGCTCAACTTTGGCGAAGCCAAATTTGAGGTATTGTCATGGCCCGTCGTCCGTCTGTCCATTCGTCGTGCCGTGCACACGGCTCAGGCTAGAGGCTGTATTTATGAACCCATCTTTACGAAACTTCTTGGATACCTTTGTTATCACCATGGGACGAGAACTAGTGTTTTTGGGTCCGCTCTGAATTTCAAGATGGCCACTGGCAGCCATTTTGTACAAAATTAGGTGCAATCAGATGTTTGCGCAGAACTTCCATATGAAAGTCCTGATTTGAATAATTTTTTGTGTGAATGTTTAGTAGCATGGGATACATCACATATAATATGTTTTTTTTTCTCGTGCATAAATTACACCAATTAGACTAACTTTGATCTCTTTAATGTTACTTTCAGCACTGTAACTGCAAATGCCAATACGGCTCGGGCCAGAGACTGTATTTATGAACTGATCTTTACGAAACTTCTTGGGTGCCTTTGTTATCACCGTGGGACGAGAACGAGTGGTTTTGGATGCAGTCCGAAATTCAAGATGGCCACCAGCAGCCATTTTGTACTTTAGTTAGTGCAATCGGTTTTTTAGAGAGAACTTCTGTTTGAAAGTTCTGATTTGAATAAATTTTTGTATGAATGTTTAGTAACATGGAATACATCACATATAATTCAGGTTTTTTTCTCATGCAAAAATTATGCAAATTAGATGATCTTTAGTTTGTTCAGTGCTACTTCTACACAGTAAGTGCACATGTCAATACGGCTCGGGCTAGAGTCTGTATTTAAGAACTGATCTTCACAAAACTTCTTGGATACCTGTGTTATCACCTTGGGACGAGAACAAGTGTTTCTGGGTGCGGTCCAAAATTCGAGATGGCTGCCAGTGGTCATTTTGTGCCGAAATTAGGTCCAATCAGTTTTTAGCTTAACTTTGATGTAAGTCATATTTGAGCTTATGCCATGGCTAGTCGTCCGTCTGGCCATCAGCAAATCAACACAGCTGGGGCTAGAGGCCGTATTTGTGAACCGATCTTTACAAAACTTCTTGAGTACCTTTGTTATCACTGTGGGACGAGAACGAGTGTTTTGGGTCTGGTCCGAAATTCAAGATGGCTGCTGGCAGCCATTTTGTACAAAATTAGGTGCAATCAGATTTTTGCGCAGAACTTCCATATGAAAGCTCTGATTTGAATAATTGTATGAATATTTAGTACCATGGGATACATCACATATAATACAGGTTTTTTTCTCGTGTGTAAATTATGCAAATTAGATTAACTTTGATTTATTTTGTGTTACTTTCAGCACTCTAAGTGCAAATGCCAACACGGCTCGGACTAGAGGCCGTATTTATGAACTGATGTTTGCGAAACTTCTTGGGCACCTTTGTTATCACCATGGGACGAGAACGTGTTTTTGGGTCCGGTCTGAAATTTAAGATGGCCACTGGCAGCCATTTTGAACAAAATTAGGTGCAATCAGATTTTTGCGCAGAACTTCCATTTGAAAGCTCTGATTTGAATAATTTATTGTATGAATGTTTAGTACCATGGGATACATCACATATAATACGGGTTTTTTTCTTGTGCATAAATTATGCCACTTAGACTAAATTTGATCTGTTTAGTGTTACTGTCAGCACTGTAACTGCAAATGCCAATACGGCTCTGGCTAGAAGCCGTATTTATGAACCGATCTTTACGAAACTTCTTGAGTACCTTTACTATCACTGTGGGACGAGAACGAGGGGTTTTGGGTGTGGTCCAAAATTCAAGATGACCACCAGCAGCCATTTTGTACTTTAGTTAGTGCAATCAGTTTTTTGTACAAAACTTATGTATGAAAGTTCTAATTTGAATAAATTTTTGTATGAATGTTTAGTAACATGGAATACATCACATATAATACAGGTTTTTATCTTGTGCAGAAATTAGGCAAATTAGATGAACTTTAATTTGTTCAGTGCTACTTCTACACAGTAAGTGGTTACAATACAGTGTTTTTTTTCCATTGACGACTGTACTAATCTTTCCTCCTCTACTCATCTTATCAAGCTGATTTGGGCAACCATCTATCCATTTAGTTTATCATCTCATGAAAACAATATACTGGAAAAAAATATAGGTCGCCATGTGAATTTTTCCTTTAAATTTAGAGCTTACTGTACTCCAGTCCAGTTTTGCACTGAATAAAATAGACATATTTTTACCTACCGCCTCCCAATTTTAATCTTCTCTCACACATTTCAGAAGACAATAGTCACCAATATTTTATATCTTTTCCCAAACGTGCACTTTAAAACTTTATTCAGGCTTACAAGCTCAGCTCATTTTCCACCAATCGGATAATTCCAGGAACTTTTATCCTCCATTAAAGGTTGGGTGCAAACCACTAGACGCACTGTTTACCATGAAAACACTGTATAGTAACCAAGTGCACATGCCAACACGGCTCGGGGTAGAGTTTGTATTTATGAACTGATCTTCACGAAACTTCTTGGGGTACCTTTGTTATCACCTTGGGACAGGAATGAGTGTGTTTGGGTGCCTTTGTTATCACTGTGCTATGAGAACAAATATTTTGGGGTTCAGTCAGACCCACTCTGGGACTCAAAGATCTCTTTTTAAGTTTGGCATCTAACTGTCACCCCACTTTTACAAAACTTTACCTATATATTTGTTACAGGCTACGGTCAACATTTATGTAAAGACCGTTACAATACTTTACATGTACCTTTGTTATCAGGTCATTCCCTAGATGTTTGTCCAGTGCTCAAAATAACTTATTATCTATGCGTAGCAAAATGCTACAAGTTTCCAAAAAATGAATAGCATGTTGTAAAAATTACATAGCCATTTTTGTATACCAGAGTTATGTTATGCTGTTTTGTATTGAATTCTTCTAAGTAGATAGAATAGTTTCCATCCATTTCTGGACATTACCAAATGATCTGCAACACATGAAACATTTACTGTGTTTTTTTAACTTAACTACCTTTAAGGGTTGCATGGACTTGGATATTTTCAAATAGCATCTTGGTTGTTCAATAGAGTTCTCAAAATGGAAGCTGGGATTTTTAGTTTGATGGGATTTTTAATGGACATTTTATGAAAATGTTGTAAAAACAGGAAGAATTTAAACCAACAGAATTCATCTTACATATGAAGTTGCTAATAATGCTTGATGGAGAGTTAATCTGAGTTATGCCTGGAATGTTCCACAATCAGAAGTAAAGCACCAGTGAACTAGTTTTCAAATTTGTTTGCAAATATTCATTTACATTTTGCAATACAAGATAATCTACTGCAGTCTAATAGGCTGCAGTTGATTATCTTGTATCGCAAAATGCTATACATAATTGAACATTGTGTAGCTTTTTGCAAGTTTTGCATAGCAAAAAGCAACGCGACACAGCTTATTTTGAGCCCTGTGTTTGTCATTGCTGTATCACATACTATACATGTACATGGCTTAAACAAGTTGAGCTACAGTGTCATTGACACTTTCATTTATACATGTACTCTATGCAATGTTGTACAGCGCCATGGCTGAAGGCCAGTGACCTAAATATTCTGCTATGCACTACATGTACACATTTTTTTAATGGGGAGAGATCAAAGAGATTTTTAATAGTCAGTGACAAATATAGAATAACCGAAAACTGCCAGTGGTCATAATCAGCCAATGCCCCATAACCAGCCAGTTCCAATTGCTGATTCCGATTATCGGTTCATCACTAGAATTTTCTTCATATCAGAAAAGCTTTCAGTATGGCAACCCCTACTGTCCTGACTGTCAACTTGGACAATAGAGTTGCCACACTGACTGTCCATTTTATTTGCTAATAGTATGAAATATATTGTTTTATAGCATGGACATTGAGCAAGTTCAAATATGTTAACTGAAATTAGTTAAAAACATGCCCAGATTCCATTGAAATTGTTGCTGATATTTGAACACTGTGCAACAAAGTAAATCCCTGTAATGTTGTGTGATTATTGAAAGAGTTTTGAGAGATCCCTTCCAACAGTGTGTTAAATAACAACATTCCTCATCCATGGAACAAATCAGGTTTACTTCCCCATCTCATCTTCACAATTCCCCTTGCCTCAATATTCCAAATTGGTCATGAACAGAAATATGTGCAATAATACATATTCGATATTCAGTATTCATTAAATATGAAATTTTGGGGTGCATATTCGATTTGTTTCTTTTGGAAATCCAATATTTGCAGGAGCCCATTTCAGCATCGTATTTTATTTCAGAACTTCTTTCTTCACATCCGAAAAGCTTTCAGTGCAGCATCCCCTGCTGTCCTAACTCTCAACTTGGCATGTATGCCAAATAAGTATGCAAATGGTACAAACGTTTTTGACGATTACCAAAATACAATCAAACAAGGTGAAATTTAAATTTTATTATTTAGATTTAAATATTTAACATGTCACATATACTTTTTTTTATCATGATGTGATTGAGAAAGGTGCTAAAGTGACCTTATATTTAATTTATTTTTATTATGTGATAATGCCATAAATGTGTTGAAAGTGACTTTAGACCTGTGAATTTCCACTTCACCACTACTGTAGGTAGCCAGGACTTGACTAGAAATACTGCCACGGTAAGTTTATTCTAGTCTGGAACACATCGTAAGGTTAAGGTACTTGCTCTGATGTCATAAAGTTCATCTGAGTCAGAAACAGGCTATTAAAGGTTAAATTATAATATAAATATTAAATAAAGAAATGAAAAATAGTGTTATATTTCAGCTTTGTATTGTTAAAATAAACTATTTTTGAATTTTATGCTAGTCATTGACAAATAAATATTTTTGGCAAACTAATGTTTTTTTCATCTTTTTTTGTTATGTTCACCCCCCCCCCCCCCCCCCCCCCCTCCCTTGCATTAGTGTCAGAATTTTGTATCATTTTGCAGTATCTTTTACCTTGGAAGGAAATCAGCAATTCAAAGCATGATATCTTGTTTGAACAGTTCATACAGCTTTGTTAACTGGTTGAGTGTTAGAAGCCACTATGGTGGCTCTATTGAAAAGTACTGAAAGCCACTTTATGCTTTAGCTTGATGTTTAATCAGCAGTAGAAGAAAATATTTTTATATTAAATTGTTTGGATACAATTTATTGCAGAGTGTCTATTGGCACTCTCCAATGAATTGTAACAAAACAATTATTTATGAACAAAATCTTGCAAAACTAAGGCTACTCTTGCTGGTAGATTGTTATCTTTGAAAAAAATACCCATGTTTCAAATCATTTTTGAAAAATAATTTATCACTCAACCAGTTAAACAAGATATATGGTAATGTGCTTTTTCTGTTGTTAAATTTTGCTACTATTGGTACAGGAAACTGGTCTTCAGAATAAGGAAGATTTCTCTTGGCGTGGTTGCGATACATTTTGCTGAATAACAATAAATAAAATTATTTTTGACTTCAACACAATGTTTAGCACATCTGATTGCAAGGAGCTGATTTACCTTGTTCCAGAGAATGATGATATGAAATGTTTTATAAGCAAAAATTTAAGAGTTAAGCTGCCTCAGTGGAGAAGGAGGGAAGTCATAAAAAAGTTACAGGGACATACTTGATTTTTTTTCATTTTGGCACCCACCACCCCTATTTTTTTATTTCAACATTTTTTTCTGCAACATTTTCGGGCTCTGGTCCCCTTTCCAAGAGATATTCAAAGAAATTAAGGAAAAGCTTTGCAGTGTTTCCATGTTTTATGAATGCAATGCATTATGGATGCTATGCATTGCTCTCCTGTTCTATGGGAGATACTTTTGGAAGTGGCCACTGTCAATTTAGCCAGAATCAATGATGTTCAGTTCTTTGACAACAGGCGATTCTAACCAAAATAAATGAGTCCAAAACAAAAACCATCATTGAATTTTTAGCTCGCCTGACTTTCAGTCAGGGGAGCTATAGTGATCACTCACTGTCCGGCGTCCATGAACATGGTGTTTGCTTCTTCTCCTCCAAAACTGCTGAACCAATTTAATTGAATTTGATATGAGGGCTTATTGAGTGATAAGTACTTGATTTATGCAAAAAAAAAATGTTTCCGTCACCCCATCGGAACCATAGGAGCTAAGAATAGAAAAACTTTAAAACACCCATATCTCCAAAACTACATGGGACATAGAATTCTTATGTGGTGTGAAGCTTCCTTAGGACAAAGAGAATGGAATGGTAAAAAAAATTGCTATCGCTTTTATCATGGAGTATTTTTTCGGGACTGAGTCGGCATTTTTTAACACTGTGGGTAATGGAGAAAACATTTAAGACTCTTCTCCAAAACCACTGCCACAAAAAGCAGTCAGATTTCAAATATAACATCTTTGGAAGATTGTTTCACATGTTTATTGAAATCAAATCCCTGGGTCCATATTTGGGCTCTCTATGGGCCCCCAAATGTTTAAATCAGTGCAGTATGAGGAATATTTTTTAAATATCTTCTTCTTCTTCAGATCCACCAATCAGAATCTTTTGATACTTGGTATGCAGCATCCTTAGGAGGGGAAAAATCAAGTTTGTTCAAGCCAAGTCCCTGGGTTCATATTTGGGGTCACTGCGGGAGCCCGAATTATAACTTAGTTCAAAATGAGGAATTTTCTTCAAAAATCTTCTTCTTCAAATCCAGCAATCGGAATGTTTTGATATTTGGTATGCAGCAATCTTAGGTGGGCGAGATTCAAGTTTGTTCAAGGCAAGTCACTGGGTTCATATTTATGCTTATTGTGGGAGCCAGAATTATAACAGTTCAATATGAGGAATATTCTTCAAAAGTCTTCTTCTTCACATCCACCAGTCAGAATCTTTTCATATTTGGTATACAGTATCCCTAGAGAGGTGAGATAAGTTTGTTAAAGTCAAGTCCCTGGGTTCATATTTGGGCTTACTGTGGGAGCCGGAATTTTACCAAAATTTCTATTTTCTGAACTGAGAGGCCGAAAGTACCTAATTTATGCCCCCCCCCCCCCCCAAAAAAAAAATTTCCCATTGCCCCATGGGAATCGTAGGAGCTAAAAATAGAAAAAAATTTAAATGCCCACATCTCCAAAACTACATGGCATGGAGAATTTTTATTTTGTGCGAATCTTCCTTAGGAACAGCAGAAAGGAATGGTCAAAAAAAATTTGCCATTGGTTTTATCATAGGGTACTTTTCCGGACTTTGAACAAATGCTCATCATTTTTAGCTCAACTTTGACGAAGTCAAATTTAAGCTATTGTCATGGCCCGTCGTCCGTCTGTCCGTACGTCAACAATTGGCTATGGCTCGGGCTAGAGGTCGTATTTATGAACCGATCTTTATGAAACTTCTTGTGTACCTTTGTTATGACCCTGGGACGGGAACGAGTGTTTTTAGGTGTGGTCCGAAATTCAAGATGGCTGCCAGCGGCCATTTTGTACCGATGATGCAAAAATCAGTTTTTTGTACAGAACTTCCGTATGAAAGTTCTGATTTGAATAAAGTTTTGTATAAATGTTTAGTACCATGGGATACATCACATATAATACGGGTTTTTTTCTCGTGCGTAAATTATGCAAATTAGACTGACTTTGATTTATTTAGTGTTACTTTCAGAGCTGTAAGTGCCAAGCTGCTATGGCTCGGGCTAGAGGCCGCATTTATGAACCAATCTTTACGAAACTTCTTGGGTACCTTTGTTATGACCCTGGGATGGGAACGAGTGTTTTTGGGTGTGGTCCGAAATTCAAGATGGCTGCCAGTGACCATTTTGTACCAATGATGCAAAAATCAGTTTTTTGTACAGAACTTCTGTATGAAAGTTCTGATTTGAATAAAGTTTTGTATAAATGTATAGTACAATGGGATACATCACATATAATACGGGTTTTTTTCTTGTGCGTATATTATGCAAATTAGACTAACTTTGATTTATTTAGTGTTACTTTCAGAGCTGTAAGTGCCAAGCTGCTATGGCTCGGGCTAGAGGCCGTATTTATGAACCAATCTTTACGAATCTTCTTGGGTACCTTTGTTATGACCGTGGGACGAGAACGAGTGTTTTTGGGTGCAGTCCCAAATTCCAGATGGCTGCCAGCAGCCATTTTGTACCGACGATGCCGAAATCCGTTTTTTGTACAGAACTTCCATATGAAAGCTCTGATTTGAATAATTTTTTGTATAAATGTTTAGTACCATGGGATACATTACATATATTACAGGTTTTTTCTTGTGCATAAATTATGCAAATTAGGCTAACTTTGATTTATTTAGTGTTACTTTCAGCACTGTGAGTGCAAATCCCAATACGGCTCGGGCTAGAGGCCGTATTTATGAACCGATCTTCACGAAACTTCTTGGGTACCTTTGTTATCACTGTTGGACGAGAAGGAGTGTTTTTGAGTCCAGACTGAAATTCAAGATGGCCGCTAGCAGCCATTTTGTTCAAAATTAAGTGCAATCAGATTTTTGCGCAGAACTTCCAAATGAAAGATCTGATTTGAATAAATTTTTGTTTGAATGTTTAGTACCATGGGATACATTACATATAATACAGAGTTTTTCTCGTGAATAAATTATGCAAATTAGGGGTCCGGGTGGGCCTTAGAAAATTTTGGACCAAAATCCAGAAATTAGTTTTTTGTGTTTTGATGCATTTTGGTCAATTTTAAGAAGAAGAAAAAATTTTAGTCTGAAAATATTTTGTTTGGGACTGAAAATTTCCACACAAAAATAATAATCTACAATGATTGGTCTTAATCTGTAGTCCATTACAGTCACCTTGTAATTCTTTTATTATTGTTGACTGGGCCAAAACAAATACTAATTCCTGTCATATTCATTATTCAGTTGTCTTGGTCACAGCAAGTACTAATTCCTGTCATATCCAAGTTGAGCTACAGAGTCATTGACTCTTTCATTTAACACTGTGAGTAGTGGGAAAAACATTAAAGAATCTTCTCCCATACCACTGCTCCAAAGGCTTTCATATTTCACATATAACATCTTTGGAAAATTCATTCACATGTTTGGTGAAACCAAATCCCTGAGTCCATATTTGGGCTGTCTATGGGAGACCAAATGTTAAGATTAGTGCAATATGAGGAATATTCTTTAAAAATCTTCCGATCCACCAATCAGAATCTTTTGATATTTGGTATGCAACAGCCTTATGGGGGAGGGGGGAGGAGATGATTCAAGTTTGCTCAAGCAAAGTCCCTGGGTTCATATAAGGGCTCCCTGTGGGGGCCCAATTTATAACTTAGTTCAATATGAGGAATATTCTTTAAAAATATTTTGCTTCAGATCCAGTAGTCAGAATATTTTGATAGTTGGTATACAGCACCCTCAGGGAGGTGAGATTCAAGTTTGTTGAAGCCAAGTTCCTGGGTTCATATTTGGACTCCCTGTGGGACCCCAAATTCTAACGTAGTTCAGTATGAGGAATATTCTTTAAAAATCTTTTTTTTTCAGGTCCACCAGTCAGAATCTTTAGATATTTGGTATAAGCTTTTCTTTGGAGGGGCAGATGCAACTTGTTCAAATCAATTCCCTGGGTTGATATTTAGGCTACCATGTCAGGTGAGAGTCCTCAATCCCCCTGGGGCCTCTTGTTGAAATTGAAGGAATGCTTTTTCCTTTCATCTGAGTGATCAATGGCAGACTGGACTACTGGTATATCGAAATGTCCTCTTCGTGAAAGGATATTATATCATATTTTCATGGTTTAATAGCATTTCTAACTCAAATGGATGACAAATAATAACAAACATGGCTCGACAAAAGTTTTCTGAAAATCAAAATGGATTATGGTTGCATTTTCAAGCCAGAAAGAATATTACCGGTGAAGGATATTATATCATATTTTCATGGTTTAATTGCATTTCTAACTCGAAATGGATGACAAATAATAACAAAAATGGCTTGACACAAGTTTTTTTAAGCTTGTGGAGAGGATTTATTTCTAAAATATTTTAATCCTTTCCCAAACATAATGGCAAACACTGACTCGTGTTATTAACAAACCTTGTTGATTGGATTTTATTGGGGGGTTTTGTCCAAAAACATAGCTTATTACACCTCATTGGAACAAGCTCATTGAGCTTGTTCCAATGAGGGTTTGTAGGCTATGTTTTTTAAGGAAAAAAGTAACATTTTAGTTGTCCAACAAATATTTCGGCAAGTATTGCCTGCTATTTGGGCTAGGTAAAGTGGTAAAAGAGAAAGCAAATTTTTCATCGATGGGGGCTCTGGGCTATCTATTGAAAGTTGTTTTAGCTCTCCATGGGCACCCTGGGAATTGAAGCAGTGCTTGTTTACTGTGGTAAGCAAGTTCTGTTTTCCTGGTAAAAGTCACCAGTCCTTGAGTGGAAGTCCTCTAAAATTGCAACATTTGCATAAACGATGAACTAAACTTGGCTTTATATCCATGTTGCGGTGACAATAATCCATTGTGCAGAAATATGTGTCCTGGACCTATTGAAGCCGAGAGGCCGCTTTTCCAATCCAGGAACATTATACATGTCAGTCATAATTTCATAAAAGTAGGATGGGTGCTAAGTGAATGTGTGGGGTAGACCAATCAATGTTTTCAACGTAAAGCCCCAAGGCTGTACGTTGAAAATATTAATTGGTCTACCTCCAAAATAATGAATATGGACTCTTCCAACTGCTGCTATTGAACTGACATGGCAGATTCCACCAGGATTGAAAGGGTTAAACACCAATCAATATATAAGTTGTTCACATTTTATCCCAAAACTTAATATATCCGTGCAAAAACTCCACTTTGTGGGTGTTTCTCTCCAAATAACTCTGCCTGTTGTGTCTGTCAAACCATTCAGCATTAGAACAAGAAACTCTCTGTGGGAACCTCTGGCACTGTTCATTGTCTTTACCTTTGAACAGATAAGACCGATTTTTAGGTTCAAGGCATAATTTTGTCCGATTTGTGTCATATTATAAGAGGTTTAAACACAGGGAACTGGTGATAACATAATAACTGCAGCCTGACATCTGCAGACTGCAGTAATTATTTTATCCTCCTTGTATTTTGATATTTGACAGACCGATCTCACTGTAAGTGAACACAAAGGTGATACTATTCCAGGAAATGAGGTTTCAAAGGGTTAAGGATGAAAAAAATTTGAGGACTTTCAAAGACCCTTTCAAGCAATTTTCAAGCACCTTTAAGATAAATTTCAAGACTTTTTTACTTCATTGGTCATTAACCCTGAGAATGATCTTGACCTGCAGTCAGTGTAAACAAATTTATTTGAGAGAAAAGTGTTTGTTTTTTTTACCCTGCAACATAGTCATCGATACAAATCAAATTTTAATCAGTTGTTGTGCATTAATTAGCTGTAGAAGAAAAGTGCTTCAGTTTCCAAGGGACAACTGAAATTCAAGAACCTTCAAAGAAGACTCTACTCAAATTTCAAGCACTTTCAAGTCCTTGAAAATGAGTTTTAAATTTCAAGGACATTCAAGACTTTCAATGACCACAATGAACAATGGCTGGTAATTGAGCTGTGCTTCATATATCTGAGCAGAACTCCATCCGGTGGGTGTTTTATCGGCAAATTACTCTAAACAAGCTTTAACTGAATAGAATATGTTTTCATTTTTGGAATAACCTTTTAAAAAATTTCCACAATCTAGTATTAGTATTACCATTAGTTCCTTGAATTCTGCACTTTAAGTAACATGTACCCAACTTACCCTGTGAATTTTTACAGCCTCAGTCAGTGGTGTATTTTTTCATGTGCAATGCCTATGGTTAGTCCGTGTATGTTAGCTTACCAACTAAGTCTGTGAAATGCACAGGGTTTCTATTCTCTCTACTTTTAAATAAGATCCTCTCTATTACGTGACTGATCCTTTATATTTATCCCAGTTGCCTACATGGGGGCATGATGTCGCTGTGTACTAAGGCGTACTGCACGTTGATGGTGCACATGTCTTCAGCCGCTGTAACCCTGCTTGAACAGAGCTTTAACAGAGTTAGAATGTTGAGGAGCTGACAGTTGCTCGTCGATGCTCGGTGGTTCTCTCTGGGTACTCCGGCTTCCTCCACCCATAAAACTGTCATAGTCACGATTAGCCATTGTGCATAGGTATGTGCCCTTAAACAATAAATAAATAATCCTTTATATACACAGCTTTAGTGAGTGTGTATTTGTATCAGAAAGTGCATTGCACAGGGTTAGTCACACTCTCTGGTTATAAAAAATCATTATTAACTGAGTATCTAAACCTGTGTGCACTGTACAGCGTTAGTGTAAATCTCATCTGTATCAACTATTTACTCAACGTAATGGCCAAAAACAACCCAGCACTATTCTTAATAAGCATTCAAATTCAGGTTATATCAACCATTGGAATGAATTGTGGAAAGCTTTTCAGCTCACCTGATTGCAAGTCAGTGGGAGCTATTGTCATCACATGGCGTCCGCCGTCCGTTAACTTTTGGAAACCTGTCTTCTTCACAACCACTAGGCCAAATTCAAACATATATTGCACAGACCATCTATGGAGTATACCCTTTCTATTCAGGCTCTGGTTAATGCCCCAAAAGCTTAAAAATCTTCTCACGAACCACCAAAGAGAATGCCTTGATATTTGGTATGTAACATCCTTTGCAGTTGAAGATTAAAATTTTATTCAAGAGAAGTTGGTAGGTCAATATTTGGGTTCTCTGTTTCAAGAACCGGTGGGCCAATTTCAACCAAATTTGGCATGTAGTATAAGTGGGTCCTAAGTAACTGATTGATCCCCCCCCCCCCCCCCCAAGAAAAAAAAATTCACATTCCCATGGAAACCCCAGGGGCTAAAAACAAAAAAATTCAAAAGCCCATATTTCCCTAACCACATGGAACAGAGAACTGTCATTTGGTACGAAGCATCCTTAGGACCAGTAGAATGGATTGGTTAAAAAAATTCCCTTCGGTTCTATCAGGGTGCCCGGTAGAGGGTATTGAAAAAATGATGAGTCAGCATTTTTGTAGTAAGATTTCCAAATACAAATTGTTCGAGTTTCCAATTTTATCTCTTCCATCAAATTCTGTCAACATCTACCTGTCAAACACACGTTATTTTGTTTTGTTAAGCTACAGGGAATGAAAATAACCCTGAAATGCTTTTAACCCTCTCAAGACCTCCATAAGTGGCAGAGGAAAAATTGCTCTGATTCCTGTAGGAATATCTTTAATTTAACCCTCTTAAGACTTAAAAGTGTTTACCAAATATTTTATTTTATGTTGAACCTTTCAATGCTGTTCACATGTTTTTTCTAGTTCCTTGGAAAAAAGTTATTTGATACCTGTATGAATATCTTTAATTTAACCCCCTCGCGACTTCAGTGTGTTTTCCAAAGATTTTATTTCATGTTGAACCCTTTCAACGCTGTACACATATATGTTTTTTTCTGGTTTCCTGGAAACATTTATCTGATTCCTGTATGAATGTCTTTATTTTAACCCTCTTACGACTTCAATGTGGGTTTCAAAGATTTTGTTGATGCCTTGACCAAACCTTTTCAATGCTGTACACATATATGTCTGTCTAGTTTCTTGGAAAAAAAATTTCTGATTCCTGTATGAATATCTTTAATTTAACCCTCTCAAAACTTCAATAAGATTTTATTTCTTGTAATACTGTTAACAAAATCCTATTTCTGATTTCTTTAAAAATATTTTACCCCCAAAAATAAGCCTCCATAAATTCTCTTTCTGTTTTGTTTATTTTTATGCTTTAACCATTTTCACACACGCTTGAATTTACTGGTGGCAGTAAAATTCTGTTTCTCTAGTTTGAAATTTTTCTTATTCTTTAAAACCACTGGGCCAAATTAATTCATTTATGGCACAGACCATCTTTGGAGGAAACCTTTTTCTCCTTTGTCCAAATGAAGCTGCTGCCATCTTCAGGCGTGGAATTTACTCTTCTGATTTATACCATCCAAAATTACTATAGCCCTTGGAGTGGGGTTGATGCTCCATAAACCTAAAATGCTTTTAAAATCCTATTTTTAAGCCACTTGCAATAATGCTTAGATTTCTTGTTTAGAACTTACTTTAGTGATGCAGATTCACTTTTTTTCAAAGAAACTCAGTAAGTCAAAATTTGGGCTACACTCAAAATTTCTATTTTCAGATCCAATGGGCAGATGTGAACCAAATTTCGCATGCAGTATATAACTGGGTCATAAGAATTTCATCGATGCCAGATTTGTTTTTTTTTGGGGGGGGGAGGTGGGGTGGGGCGGGGGGGGGGGCTAGAGAGAACCACAATAATTGAAAACAAAACAAACATTTCGTTCGGTTGTTGTTTTTTAATACTTCACAGAACAGAGCTTGCTTGGAAGCTTTCCTAGGACCAGCAGAAATGAATGGCCAAAAAGTTGCCTTTAGTTGTGTCATAGCAAATCAAAATATTGCTGCTGATCACTTACTGATACACTCATCTCATTTGACAACTTGAGACAGGTGAGCATTTTAGGCTCACTTGAGCTTCTTGTTTTAGTGGTTACTGTGGTAAACAAGTTCTATTTTACTGGTAGAATAAGACTTGGTAACAGTGCCACTTCCAATATGTAAACCCCCGGGAAGTGTAGCCATGATTGAGATTTATGGAAGACAGGTTCTGTCTCAATGCATTCACTTACCAATGGTTTTGGTGTGAGTCCTCTAAAATCGACACAGCACAGACATGACAGATTAGCAAAGCATGGCGTCATACTTGCAGTGTCGTATTAGCCCATGACCGGGCGCCTAGGCTTTTTTTAGGTACTTCGGCCTCGGGACCCCCTTCGGCACTTCAGTCTTTCATCCCACTACAGCTGACAGCCTGGTACGGTAGGCACTATGCTGCAGCTCATCGCCCTATATCCATTTTGCGGGTCTCCTGAAGAATTCTACTCACAAATTAACACATTATTTAAATAAGCATTAATACAATGCACTGTATTTAAATACATATGTATAGTATACTTATGAGAGTATATATATGGATATATACATATGTACATGTATCGCTGCGGCGTAGAGTGAAAAGTGCCTTTAACCATTGGAGCCCTAAGGCTCTGGTAACAATGCCTCAGCAAAAAAAAAATAAAAAATTGTCGGGCCCCCTGTCCCTGTGGGCCTCTTGGCTTCAGCCTAGTCAGCCTTATGGATAATGCGCCCTGTATACTTGTGTTGCGTAATGATATATCCATAGATGCTGAATGTGCCCTTAAATAGCAATAAGTAAATAAATAATGTCCAATGCAGCTCTTGTAAAGAGGGCAGCATAAGTGTAAACGATTGGCTAAACTTGAGTTGTGTGGTAATGATAAAATGAAATAAACAGCAAAAGCTCACGTTGAGTAAAGTAGTGGTACATAAATCAGGATTTGGGTTTGAAACTCATTTTAACATCACGAACATTTATTGCGAATATCGGGATATAAATTTGCTGCTACACAATTTAATCATTACAGCGTTATTCACTTTGAATTCAATAGTCTGTGAAAATCTTGTGAAAGTACTACTACGTTTCTGAAGATATTGGTTTGAAACTTGTAAAACGCCAATTGTAGATGTGCAGGACACAAATGTTTGTGGCATGCTTCCAATGTTTCAAAGTCATTGCCCTTGAATTCTAGCCTCTAGTATGTAGAAATTTAGTGCACCAGACTACTTCAACATTTCTTAAGATGGTGTGCGGATATGGAAAATGAACTAATAGAAAAAAAAATTAGTTGAAAAAACCCTAAGAAAAAAACACCTATGGAGAAGACCCCATAAGAAAATCACATTTAGCATTCAACATGCCTTCGTTGCAGGCGTGTCTTGGTGGTGTTGTTGGAATAGCAGTCAGTGGGCCGAATAACTAAATAATCTCAGACGTCTTTGAAAATTATTTGTGGATAAATGAAATATACATTTGGAAGTCGTGACGCAACTTCTTATTTCATTAACTGGTTGAGTGCTAGAAGTCACTATTAGGGCATCCAGAAAATGAGAGTACAAGATCAAAAGCCAACATTTTCCTCGCTCATGTTTCATATTCACTCAGGGTTAAGTCGCCCCCGGGGAAAGTCGCCCCCACATATATTTCCGGGTCAAGTCACCCCTGGTTTTGGGCGAGTTGACCCCCCCCCCCCCCCCTCGAAAAAAAAAAATTTTTTACTAACTTTATTTTTATAATTTCCAGTAACAAAACAGACAATTATGGAATATTAATTATGTACTTACCTTTAATAATAAAATCCTGTTCAAAATAAATAACATCCTTTTATGAACCTTTTTAATTCACTACACAAAGTACACAAGAAAGATTTCAATCCAGCATCGTCCCTGTGCGCCTTCGATATAGATATTGGTGTAATTTTATGGGGGTGGGGTGGGGTGGGGGTGGGGCGGTGGCATTGCGGTTACCGGTCTCGTTAGATCACCGAAGTTATGCAACGTCGAGCCCGGTTAGTCCTAGGATGGGTGACCATCTGAGCGATCGATTCGAACTCCCGCGCTGTGTCCTTGGGCAAGGCACTTAACCCCGATTGTCCACATAGGGGCACGATGACACCGTGTACCAAGGCGTACTGCACGTCGATGGTGCGCATATCTTTAATCAATCTAACCCTGCCTGTGCTGCGGTGCGGAGTTGCGATGTTGGGGGGCTGGCAGCTGCTCGTCGTTGCTCGGTGGTTCTCTCCTGGTACTCCGGCTTCCTCCGTCATGATTAGCCATTGTGCATAAGTATGTGACCTTAAACATCAATAAATAAATAAATGATGTAATTTATGAAATGTATAGTTATATATATTTTGTTATTATATGTATGTTGGGGGGAGGGGGGCGCGGTGGCTCAGTTGGCAGAGGTGCAGGATGCAAGCCGAGAGGTCCTCAGTTCGAATCCCAACTGCGGCAACTGCGTTGTGTCCTTTGGCAAGACACTTCACCCCCATTGCCCACGTGGGGGCACGGTGGCGTTGTGTACTAAGGCGCACTGCACGTCGATGGTGCACCTGTCTTCAGCCAAACCAATGCTAACCCTGCTTCTGTGGAGTCAGTATGTTGGGGAGCTGACAGTTGCTCGGTGGTTCTGTCCGGGTACTCCGGCTTCCTCCACCCACAAAACTGTCGCAGTCATGATTAGCCATTGTACAGAAATATGTGACCCTAAAACACCAATAAATAAATAAATAATAATTACATGTATGTTTTACATGTATGTTCTAGTTTTAATAAATAAATAGTTTAGCAAAATAATATATTTGTTATTATGTTTTAGTTTTAATTAATAAATAAAAATTACGTGTTTAATCAAACCAGCCTTACGTTATTAAGTCTTTCCAGGAAGTATTTCCAGTCCAACACTATTGGGGGCGACTTGGCGCCTTGACCCGATGTATGGGGGCGACTTGGCCCGGAGGCGACTTGACCCGGAGGCGACTTGACCCGGGGCGACTTGACCCGGAGGCGACTTGACCCGTTCCCTTCATTCAAATGCAAATAATATTTTTTTATATAAATTTGTTTTATTACAAATTTGTGATAAAACAAGTTTTGAAGAACAAATTCAGGCCACCAAAAATAATTTAGCCCACAGCCATTTCACACGTACAGCAACGGTACTCTAAATTCGTCATACGGAGACCCCAAAGATCCGAACAGGGTACTACAGGCTTCCATTTGTATGTGGGTGGCATTACAGGGTATAAGCGGACAGTCGGCTTGAGAACTATCCGGCGAGACTGAGGCAGCTGAAACGTCGAAAACTGAAGAATTACAGGCGTGTTACCGGTCATTTTGGTAAGATTGTGTTCACTGGATGCACGCAGAAAAAAGAGTCACTTTCCACTTCATTGGGCCCTTCATACGGAAAATCGGTAACACATGAATCGTAAACATAACTAATATCTGGGGCCACTGCAGCCTCCCTGACTGAACGACTAATTACGATATACCTGTCCGACTAACTGAAATGTACACAATATTTTTTGACCGCCTAATTGCATCAATATAACTGTAAGAATACTGGTATATGTTACAGTGCTTCTCTGCTCTGCAGGGTTAGCCATGTCCCTGCATGGAGCTATGAAGGTCATCCCACACACCTACGCCATTGGGCCAAGGAGAGGCGTTAATATAAGTTGCATAACTTGTTCGCCAATCCTTGTAAAACAAATAAGATTAAATAAAAAAAAGCCATGTCCAACTGGTAGAAAATTAAGTTATTAACTTCATAAGCACAAGGAAGACAAATTTCATCAACAGTTTCACTGAAATCTTGGAAAATTCTGTAGTGCATATTTGCCAATATGAACTAGTTCTATCATACCGAAACATACACGTGTAATATTTGATATTCAATCAACATATCAACATGTACGGGAAACACAGAACTTATATTTCGGCGAAATTTTTTATTTTAATCACGTGTTTTGTAGCAGAATTAATCAACATATCAACATCCCGGGAAACACCAGACTTATATTTTGGAGAAAATTTGCATTTTAATCACGTGTTTTGTAGCAGAATCCTCTTTTGAATTCTCACTGAGGTGAACGAAATATAAACTCTGGTTTACGAAAACGGTGTTAATAAAAGCTGATTTGTATTTGAGCACTCATTATTTGGTGTCTTCTTTTTTGGGATGAAAAGGTAGGTATGTAGAAGTAACCCAGTGGTTCAATGAGATCGAGAGGGGAAGATATTGAATATATGCAGAGAAACAGAGAGATAGGGGTGGGAGGAATTAGAGAGAGAGAGAGGGAGAGAGAGAGAGAGAGAGAGAGAGAGAGAGAGAGAGAGAGAGAAAGAGAGACAGGCAGACAGACACATAAAAAATTAGATAAATTTTGATCAGTTTACCATGAATGGATTTATGGGGGGTGTGATCAAATATAGTCAGGAAAGAATGTGTGTGCAAAAGACTCTTGTTAAAATAAGCCCAACGGGCCGCATCACCCCTCCCCACCTCGGGTCGGGAAGGGGTAGTGAATGGGTCATTGTGTGATTTAAATTATCTTTAAAATTATTTTTCAAGGTCTAGACAAATTGTGTGTCCAGCACAGTCTTGCCAAAATGACCGTATTGGGTTTTGTGTGCTGGATGGGGTGGGGTGAAGCGAGGGTCATTTTTTCAGAACTTACGAGGTATATATTGTTCAAAGTATTGTTAGAGTGAAACTGAGACTTGTTTTTTAAATACTGTGTTTTTGTGTGACATAAAGAATATGTATTGTAAATGGTCAATGACACTTCAGCTCAACTTGTCCAAGAAGAGACTCAACTAAGTAGAAAGATCCCTCAATGCCAAGCCATTTAATCAAGTTTCTACAGGAAATACACCACACTAAAGCTACATATGAAGCCCGAAAAAGATCAGGTGAAGGAATGCGAGCTGCAGGGTGCACTAATGGAATTGCTGACAATTTATCTGCCAAATTCCAGATGACCGATGGCGGACATGCTTTTGAGCGAAATACAGAAACATTTAATAGCTCCCATGTGGACATCACACCAAAGCTACATTTGAAGTTTGAAACAAATTGAGTGAGATATGTACCATATAGGGTGTGCTAATGGAATGACAATTTATATGCCAGATGGTTAAAGAAATTTCCTCATATTGCACTAAGTTAAAATTTGGGCACCTATAGAGGGCTCAAAGATTAATCCATGGACTTGATTTGAACAAACTTGAATCTGACCCCCATCTTCTCCACTAGAGGTGAAGCTATTGGAGATATGCAGAGATAAACAGCAGAGAGGCAGGGGTGCCGTGTAGAGAGAGAGAGAGAGAGAGAGAGAGAGAGGAGAGAGAGAGAGAGAGAGAGAGAGAGAGAGAGATTTTACTCCCGAAAATAATTCCCCGTAAATCTGATGTTGGAAATTCGGTGATGTAAATTCCATCAGTAGAAAATTCAATAATATCAATTTAATTTGCCCATATTTTTTCGGTCAGAGTCAAAGAGATTTTCCAATTTTCGATCAAATTCTCCGACTTTTCCAATCAGCTGCCTAAATTTTCCAAAATTCTGGCTCCAGTCTGTGACCGATCCGGTTGTTCGAAATCACTCTTCCGTTTTTCAGACTCGGAATAGTCATTTTGAAAGAGTAGGTATTGGCCGAATAGCTGCTAGTCTCTAGTCCTTCTGTAGCCTGGTCAGTGAAAGGGAAAACCCATGGATCTACCTGGGGAAATGCATTTCTCTTGTGGATAAAATGACTAGTTTCAATCTGAGAGGTTCAAAAATTTAAAAAAAACTGGGGGTAGGATCCCCGAGCCACCACCATCCAGAGGGGGGACACCCCCCCCCCCCTCAAACTCTTCCCCAACTCCCCCGCCCCCTTCCCACCTTCCCCCGGTTGGGATGGAATTGTTTTTGTTAACCCCTTTACCCAATGTAACGACCAGACCGGCCAGCGTTATTCACAAAAATCACCATTCAATTTTCATTATTCTTCTCATTTTTTAGTCTCAAAAACTTAGCTAATAATCCCTCATTGGAACGACCTCACTGAGCTCGTTTCAATAAGGGGTCAAAAGATACATTTTGGACTTAAAAAATGAAAAAAAAAATAGTTGAATATTCAAGAACTTCGTTTGCAAGTGGCTTCTACCTTTCGCGTTAGGTAAAGGGTTAAAGGTTGTTGAGGAAATGTGTTACAGATCGAGAGAATTGCAGGAGATCAGGCTGAAACCATCGATTTTTGGCACACAAATTCGCTGATTTACCACGAGACTGAGCGACGCGGTCCAACCAACCTGGATTTGTAAATAGACATTAAACTTTGACTACTACTGTACAGCATAGAGGATTCAAAAACCATGTTGATTTACTATTGTTTGGATAGCCTGTTGGAAGATAGTTTGTCTTATGATCTCAACGTCGTGAGTTCGATGCCTGTGTTGACCCAGTAATTTTTTTTTTATCAGCATTAACAATTTAATTTTATTTATAAAAAAACTGCCCGGAGGAATAAAAAATATCGACGGGCGAAAAATTCCCGACCCCTTGATTTATAATGATACCATATATTTATAAATATTATATATCATTTGAGCTTGAACAGAGTTAGAATATTGAGGAGCGAACAGTTGCTCGTCGATGCTCGGTGGTTTTCTCCGGGTCCTCCGGCTTCCTCCACCCGTAAAACTGTCACGGCCACGATTGCCTATTGTGCATAAATATGTGACCTTAAGGCTTAAACACCAATAAATAAATAGTAATAATAATCATTTATATTAAACTTCATAAGTAATGTTCCTGAGGAGAAAAATAAGCCGAGTTCATGTGATCTGTGGTCGAGTGGAAACTACTTTGTCTTGGTGTTCGAATGGTCACGGGTTCGGTTCTCGTTGACAGTATTTTATAAGGAAGGAAATGAATACCTGCGTTGTCTTCCTTCAGTTCCCAAATATTTGAATATTACATTTCAAAATATTGATAAAAAGAAAACGTCACACTGGTTTATATAGAACAAAATGCTTGTTTTATAACCTGTGTACGGGCCACGCTTCCAACCAATACTATTAATAGAACAAGGAGAAAAATGATTTTTAAAAAGTCTTCAAACATTCAAATTACACTGCCCCCTCCCCCCCCCCCCCGCCCCCACACACACACCTGAAACTACTCATCCCGCCCCTCTAACTGTGTCTGTTTAATATAAAGTTGAAAATGTGCAAGATAATCTCACAATAAACCCAAACAGCCCTTCCAACACCCCATCCAAGAAGAAACCTTCGTGCAGGTGTCGACACCAACTCGGTGAATTACTCTTGTAGAGGGGTGTTAAGTTATGATATTAGACATCATCCCTGCCTGCAAGGATTGGTTATTACTGAATCTTTCTACAAAATCTTTATTTTATAATTTAAAGTAGAATGATACGATCAAATTCACATCAACTGTCCTCACGGTTTCATAGAAACTCTACAAACTGCATTTCAATCCACCCAACTGGACCATTCCATGCCAAGTTCAGTGTAAAACGTTCAACTGAGTGCAGAAAGGTCAATATTTTTCTCATTTTTCATTTTGTCCACAGAATGCATTTTTGATTTGAAATGGACTGGCCCTGGAAAGGGCACACGGGTTGTATTAAATCCATATCAATTCACCCCTATTTCCTGGGTCGGGGTCCATTTCAAAGCAGAATCACATTCTGAGGATAGAAGTGAAAAGATGTGAAAAATATTGACCTTTTTCACTCAGATGAACTTTTTACACTGAAATTGGCTTATAATATCCCAATAGGGGTGTATTTAAATGAGAGATGTAGATTTCCTATCAAATCGTGACGAAAATTGATGTGATATTATTACTATTCTATTTTAGTTTACAAGATAAAAATTTATTGGGTGGACTAGGTAATATATGATTCCCACAGGGCTGATGTCTGATATTATAATTCAGAACTGACTGATGACATATCATTTATGTTTTTTAAAGTGACAATACTAAGATTAACGCAGCTAAGATAAATACATAAATGAATCGACGCAATGAATATATTCGTTGTTCGTCAGTTCTTTCACATAAAACATCTTCGTCAAACGGTTTATTTCGACTTTATCTGTACGATCTATTTATTCCGTTCACGACTGTAAACAGAGACAAAGGATTTGAGGGAATCGAGACCCCAAGTGAGCAAATAGCGTCTCGGTATTATAATTTTACAATTAATTTGCAACCCTTTTTCGATTTTAGGCTGAATACTCTCTAAACTTGCGACCAGAAATGTCTTTTTGTCCGAATTTCTGTTTTGAGTTCTCTCCCTTCGCTCAAATCGTGATTTGGGTGATCGAGACTACTTGTGGCATGGAAGCGCCTGCATTACCCCTAATAATTTCTTCACTCTGAAAGACGAGCGATTGAAAAAGATTATTCATTAAAATTGTTGGTTTCATAATTATTTATTTGTTCATAACAATTACGTAAAACAGAAGCTTTCATTAAGAGTTCGAGTTTTAAACTAGTTTGACAATCATGATGAAATGTAATTCATTTTACACAAAGCAAACAACTTGATATCCTGTAAAAACTTCAAAAATGCTTGCAATCATCCATGGCTTTTAAACAACGGCAGCTCTTACATTTATAGGCTGTTTGTTTTTTCCATGTCAAATTTTTTGGTCACAATCATTGAATTTCATCAAGGGATCGAACCCAGGACCCCGAGATCAAAAAGCGAACACTTCAAGTTACCGCAGAGCCGATACAACACAGTAAAGTCTTTTTCAAAACATTCCGTGGTCATTATATTCCCTAGCAAGCACAACAAAATGCAATGACGGTTTGCGTCAGTGGGAAGGTAATATTTTGAGTTTCACAGTTTTTTTTCAGATATGAGTCCCAAGAAATCAGTTTTGCTCGTCAGATATTAAATTTAACAAAGGCAAAAGCAAGTCCACTTCCTTTTCGCAAAGGGGAATCGAACACGGACCCTTTGGGTGGTGGTCACATTAAATTACCACAACACCACGACGCTCTACGAACTTTCATTCTCAATTATACAATATTTACAATACAACTGAAACACATTTTAGAAACAATTTGAAAAAGCGACAATGATAGCTTACGTCAGTGATTATTGTTTTGCCTGAGTTCACAAGAGAATGGGTTTAACACAAGAGTGTTTGTAACAAATACTCCGCTCCATGCGACCAGGAAAACATGTTCACTTTGGAGATGTTTTGGAAGGGAACAAAATAAGTCATCTTGCACATCATAAAGGGGAATTGAACTCGATACCTTTCGTTCACGAGCAGGCTGAAATACCTCTAAGCCACGAACTATTACCGCCAGACAAGCAATAATTATGTCATACTAAGTTACATTTAAACACATTGCGAATGGCCAAACTGTCTTTGAAGCTTTTCATTTTGCTGCAATGATAGTTTGCGTCAGTGAGTAATTTATGCAGACACTTGTCCAAAGAAATTATTTTTACTCGTCGGACATTTCACAAAGAAAAAGTTAGTTAACTTCGATTCGCAAAGGTGAAGCGAACACGGAACCTTTCGATCGTGGTTATAATAAATTACCACTGGGCCACGAAGCACTACAATCCACTGGCCGCAATTATACAATATTAACAATACAACTGAAAAACATTTTATTGGAAACAATCTGAAAAAAGAAACAATGGCAGCTTGTGTCGGTGATTATTGTTCTACCCGAGTTTTAAACGACAACGGATTTAACGAGAGTATTTATACCAATTACTCAGCTCCAGGCTATCAGAAAATCATCTTTATTTGTGAGATGTTTTTGAAAATAACAAAATGAATAATCTTACATGTCATGAAGGGGAATCGAACTCGCTATCTTTCGATCAACAGCAAACTGAAATACCACTAGACCACGAAGTATTATACTATTCAATCATCAATTATATCGATGTGAGTTACAAACAACGGCATTTAAAACACACTGTGTATGGCCAAACTGTCATTCCCATCTTTCAGTGACGAAGACGGGGTTGAGATGGGGCCTTTGCACCCCCCTTGAAATATTCGCCACTGCCCCCCCCCCGAACCCCAATGACCTTCCGAATTTTATAACCCCCCCCCCCCCCAAAAAAAAAAAAAATGTTTGGGCTTCCCTTGGGCTCCCCCCACTCCCACCCCCATTATAAAATCCTGGTTGCGCGCCTGCCACCTTAAATACTAAGCTTATTATTAATAAGAACAATCTGAAAAGTTAGAAATGAGAGTTTGAGCATTCCCAGTTCAAAGGAAAAGGATTTTCCGAATTTTATACAATTTCCAAACTCTTGATGGAAGTATTGAAATATCAAATGAATTGTGGCTGAAGGCTCCAGCTCTAATAATATTGCACGCTCAAAAGAAAAATCCGCCTGTGAACGCCTCAGCTATCCGAGGAATCGTGCTCTTCATCTTTCAGTGAGCTAGATTTTTCATTATCTTGACAGAGATGTTCAGTCAAGTGCAACTACCGATATATACTGATGGGTGTTCACTGATATTATAAAACAGATTATGTCAGCCCACGTGGCTCAGTCGACTAAAACGTTAGAATTGAATGTGTGCTGGAGGTCGCGGGTTCGCTCCTTCTCTCGCAATCATTCATAATCAACAACTTTTCAAGTCTGATCTTTGAAACAATCTTTGTGTTTCGAAATCAAGTCCCCCACATCAAAAAATGGAAACTTATTGGAAACCACGAGTTGAGGTGCTTTTTAAGTAAGGGAAATTTATTTAAAATATTAACTACTGTCACTGTGTATCACTCCGTTGTGTTTTAAACAAGCATAGCCATCAGTACAACTCGAGACGCCGTAGTGACGGGCAGCGCCTGGATTACTCCTACTCATTTCTTTATTTTGAAAAACGGACGACTGAAAAGGATTATTCATTTATACTCTGGTTTTATAAATATGTATTTGTTTATATTGATAATAATTAAAACAGAAGCTTTCATTAACAGTTCGAGGTTTAAATTAGTTTAGAAGTTAGAACCCAAGATGAAATTTAATTCATTTTACACAAACTAGATAAAAAAAAATAATTAAAAAATACTTGTAATCATCCATAGCTTCAAAGTACATGTATGAACTGTGGCAATGCATATGGAGGTCATAAGATGTGATTTCCAACAATTTTGAAAAATGCACTCAATGACTCATGGGTGACCTCAGTGATCTTTGACCCTCCATTGAGTTTCAACTCATTTCGTGTTGATCACAGGCCCATCCATATATCATATCATGCTTGAGATATGAGCATGACCTACTTTCAATATTTTTGACTCCCACCCTTTTTTGATTGGGAAAATAGATGCATGAATGTTCAGAATGGATTGGGGTCATAAAATGTGATATTCAGAAAATCTAAAAAATGGACTCAATGACCAAGAGCTATATTTTGAACGTCCATTCAGTTTCGAATCATTTTGGCGTTGTTCTTAGGTCCACGTGTCATACCATGCTTGAGCGTGACCAACTTTCAAAATGTTTGGCTACTCCCACTTTTTTGAGTGTGAAATGCATTTTGAACTTTGGGAATGCATTAGGAGTCCAAAATGTGATTTCCAACAATTCTGAAAAATGCATGACGCCTAGGTGATCTCATTGACCTTGACCCATATTTTGAACCTGCATTAGGTTTCAATTCATTTGTTGTTGGTCCCAGATTTATAGGTCATACCATGCTTGAGATGTGAGCGTGACCTTATTTTAAAATGTTTGGCGACGTCAACTTTTTTATTGTAAACATGCATGTTCGAACTTAGGGAATGCATTAAGAGGTATTTCCAGCAATTCTGACAAATGCACTCAATGCCCCTGGGTGACCTCAGTAACCTTGACCCATATTTTGAACCTCCTTTGAGTGCCGATTCATTTGAGAATATTTAAAAAAAAATATATAGCCTAGCAGTATTAATTCGAGAGGGACATTACCTCCATATCTTTTCCACATTCAAGACTTGAATCCTTCGTGAAATGCCTATGGCATAAAACTGCTTGGACCACATCCCACCCCCCCCCCCAAAAAAATCCAAGTGCCCTCGGCCCCCATATAAAATACATGGCTACGCGCCTGACCCACGTTGGAATGGGCACGATGAGCTCGTTCTAACAAGGCGTTATCAGGCATGTTTGGAGATAAAAAAAAACATTTGTTTGGCGATTTTTATGAATATCACTCTAGTGGGGCACAACAGTCTTCTCACTATCGGTTTTGTCAACGCTAGTGCCGCAGCTTTCTCTGAAATATATTATTACAAAAAATAATCATCGTTTCGAGGAGGATATTTCTATCAACAGTTGCGAGAAATGAAAAATGAACTCACTGAACCATTACACACGGTGAAGACTTCTATATCCATCATCGTTCTGGTTTGTTCGGATGGCGTAGTGGTCATAACGATCAACATATTATCGTGAGTCCTCAACGTTGTGCACAACGATCCCTGTTATCTGAAACAGCATTTTGTTTTCCTCAGCAAAAATTTAGTTTTGTTATTAAAAGTTACTCAGAGGAATAAAAAGCATCCACGGGACTGAAAACGTTTGATTTATTAATTTATAATGATGTAATCTCAGTTAGATGCATAGGACAGTGTTCATGTGCTTCCATGGTTTAGAGGCAAACTTATTGCCTTGGTATTCGAAAGGAGACGGCATTTATTCTCTTCGGCGGCGTTTTACAAGGAGGGAAAATAATACTTGGGTTGTCGTATCACGTCAGTTATCTGTCTCGTCACCTTTGAATATTACATTTCAAAATAAAAAAGAAAAACTTTATAATGTTTTCTACAGAACAAAATACTTGGAACATTATAACACGTCTCCAAACAAGAGAAACAAAGAGAACATGAATCCAAAAACTTTCAAGTCTCAAAACCTAATTTCAAGTACCCCAAACTCCCCATCTCATCCCACATCTATTGAAGATAAAGTTGGAAAATATAAAGAAATATCACAATAAACCCCAACAACCCTCTCAAAACCCTACTCCGAAAAGATCTTCGTATAGGTCTCCTTTACTATCGACCCCGAACTGTGCGACTCCATCTTGTAGGGGTGTTACATTTTAATATCTGACATAGCCCCTTTGAATTCAGTTATTACTGATCCTCCCTGTAAAATCTGTATCTTGTAAAGTAGGGGTAAACAGCAGCAACAAATTCGCATCAACTGCCAACAGGATTCAACAGCAGACCAACAATATGCATTTGAATCCACCCCTACTGGATTATTTAATATCAAGTTCAGTGCAAAAAGTTCATCTTAGTGCAAAAAGGTCAATATTTTTCTCATTTTTCATTTTTAGCGTAGAATGCGATTTTCTCTTAAAATGGACTGATCCATGAAAGGGGCGATGGGTCGTGCTAAATTCACATCAATCTTTTCTCGGGCAGTCCATTTCAATACAAAATTGTCTTCTCGTGCAAAAATGAAAAATTAGAAAAATATTGACCTTTTTGCACTAAGCTGAACTTTTTGCACTGAACTGGACATGAAATAGTCCAATTGGGGTGGGTGGATTCAAATGTGGATTAGATCTGGTGTAAAATCGAGACGACAGTTGATGTGAGTGTTAAGTACTATCATTCTACTTTAACTTACCAGATAAGTTGTTTTTTTTTGTTTTTTTTTGTTTTTTTGAAGGGGGGGGGGGGGGGGGGTCGGTAATAAAACCTCTTGCGGGGTTGATGTAGACCTGATATTATAACTTAACACCCCTACAAGGCGGATTCATCTTCTTAGTGTCGACAGTGAAGGGGGCCTATACGACGATCGTTTACATAGATGCGGTGTTGGGAGGGTTGGTTGGGAGTTTTTTGTGAGATTTTGTTAACTTTATTGTCCAAAATTAGCTTAAAACTGACACAATGGATAGCATAAGGTAATCAACTGCCCAATAACCGGCAGTTTTGAAGTATCTTTGCATTCTGTTCAAAGACGTCGCTTTAATGAATTGAAACCCTGAACTTTGAATTTTGAGATAAACAGATTTTCTTCTTTTTTTAAATATATTTTAGAGAACTATAGTCCTAACAGTAGATATCAGATATTATGTTTTAATTACATACTTAGGTGGATTTACCTCATAAATAAATTAATAAAACAATGATCAGATTGACCAAGGGCCCTGTGATCCACCAAATAATTACCACCCAATGAGCAGCTCAGCCCCACACAGACCACCAGTCCACCCCACAGACCTGAAATCCAAAAGCTGTAACCCAGCGAGGCAGTCCACGCGGGGACTAAACCACGCACAAGACATCACCTACGGAAAACTTCACAAACATGACATAGTCCGAATCAAACATCACTAAAGTTTCAGCTCATAAAAGCACAGACCATATTCTATTCAATCCTGGTAGTCTAAAATTATTTGTTTAATGGTATTTAGAGTCACTTTCACCATCTATGGCTATATTATGATCAAAATGCAAGTAAAAGACAAGGTGACCGAATTATTATACCTTAATTACTCAACTGAGGGATTTCTACCCAAGTCATTCGAAATTGGGTACAATTCAGCCACTGAAGTGGAACTTGACTATCTGGTAAACAAGCACTGCTCCAGTTTGCTTTATAACCATTCTATTATACATATTAAATATCACTGACCACATTTAACCCCAGTGTTGCCAAAAAGTGAAATGCAAACTGAGGTGAATATAGACAATGTGCTACCCCTGGACTGTCATCATTATCACCTAAACCCTTTACCTAATATGAAAAGCAGAAGACACTTGCAAACACAATTCTTCTTGAATAACTATAAAGTTTCATTTTTTTGTCTCAAAAACAAAGGTTATGACCCCTCTTTGGAACAAGCTCGTCCAGCTCGTTCCAAAGAGGGGTCATAACCTATGTTTTTGAAAAAAAAAATGAAAAAATAATGAAAATTAATTGGCGTTTTTTGTGAATAGCGCTGGCCGGTTTTGACGTTACGTTAGGTAAACGGTTAAACATCATCATCATCATCATCATCATCATCATCATCATCATCATCATCATCAACATCGACAACATCATCATCAACAACATCGTCATCAACAACAAAAACAACATCACCAATGAACAGTGACAAACAATGTCAAAAACTAATAACTTCACTTTTATGATTTGAAAGTTTGCAGATTTAAATGAATTTTACCATTTTGAATAAACATCAAATTATTGTTTTGACATAAAATATTTTTGAGTTTAGTTATCTCTAAATTTGTGTTGGAATATATTTGAAGATACTCAATATGTTGTTTTAGTATAAGGCGGAATAAATTAAACACACCAAGCAGTTTATCTTCCTTCAAAAAATAGTTTCTTCGGCGAATAACTGAAACTCTGCAGGTACTTAATAATAAATTTACAAAGGTCTGACTAACTACATGAATGAAAAGCCATGAATATTTGATGATAACCAAACAGTAAGCGCTCAGTTGAGACGTGGATATACTTGTATTGGAGTTTATGAATAAATAATCCAAATATTCATGGCTTTTCATTTTTATGCTGAAAAGAAAGGGACAGTTAATGAATATATGAAGCAGATCTTCAGGCCCTTGTTTACATAATGGGCAGTTTGGGGAAATACTTTCATCAATTTTCTGTTGTATCGAGAAAGTAAATATACTACTCACATTTTGCTAAGGGTCACTCCTACCAATCTGCATATGTGATACATAAAAGGTCGAATGTGTATAGTTTTAAGTATGTTTGTTTGTTCATTAGTATTTAACGACACTTCCAACAGCTATCATGTCGGGTAATTTCACGGGTGGAGAGAGTCAGAGTACCCAGAGAGAAGCACTGAGCGATGGTGAGTAACCTTCTGGCTTTCTAATTTACCACCCTGACACAAGCTGTTAGAACTGGTTGAAAGTAATCGTTACTTTGACATGTTGTACATCTATGGTCGACGCGCTGTATGCCCACAGTTCACTTCCCCTCAACAACGCTAACCCTGTTTGTGCCAGAATGATAAATTAAAGAGTGCGACAGTTATTCAGCATTGCTGAGTGCTTCACTATGGGTACTCTGGCTTCCTCTACCCGTACATTTGTACAACTTGATATGACCCTGACCGTTATAAGTGTCATTTCTCACCAATAAATAAACACACATATAATGTACACATTTTCCTTTTATGTACAAATTATGTCGACGAAGGAGGCGTGATCTTTAGCAAAATGTGAGTAGTATATTATACTGTGTATTACTTTAAAATCTGTGTCTACCATATCTGATGATTTTAATGATTAATGAAGAATCTTATAAAACTTAGACAATTCAGTATTTATTAGGAAACTTTGATACCCAATATTTTTTCAGCTGTTGGTTTCTCAATAACTTGATTAATTAAGATATTATAAGCTTCTTTAGTGGTTAAGAATTCAACATCTCGTCCCCTGAGTTCCAATGGGTTCTATGTGCCTACTGGCACATAGAACACGTCGGAACTCGGGAACGATCTGTTAGTTCTGCGTTAGATCGAAAAAATTTAGACCTCGATCTGGATTATTATTGTTCCTGTTGGTCAGATGAGACTGTGTTTCACTATTGATTATTTGCTTCCAGTTATCAGGTAGAGGTAGAGCATTTATAATTATATTTCGTTTTCTTTCAATGTCTTTAAATGGAATATGCTTCAGCGGAATTTGAAATGATCCCAATGATAGCTTCTGGAGGCAAAACGCAATTTGTTTCGACTGTTATGACATGAGTCCCGACTGAGGAAATAGTCCAACCACATCAACAAGGCACTCCTTCCGTCTTCTAAGACATGCCTTAATGATTTAATTGGATTATGCGTCAATGGGAATTAAAGCTAAAAAAACAACTTTTGTTTGTGGATAAATACATGCAGTAGCCGCCGTGCTACGTGTTCTTCCCAACTTATTTAACTGAAAGGTACCGAGTTCAAAATTGGCACCGCAATATCCACAATCAGCCACAGTCCAATGAGTAAAACTAGCCCTGTTAGAATGTACAAAGATTACCTCAACATCCACAACCAGCCACAGGCTCCATGTGTGACATAAGAATAAGGAGTGTTCTAGCCCTGTTAGAATGTAAAGATTACCTCAACATCCACAATCAGCCACAGACTCCATGTGTGACATAAGACTGAGGAGTGATCTAGCCCTGTTAGAAGGTACACAATTACCACAACATCCACAATCAGCAACAGACTCCATGTGTGACATAAGCCCAAGGAGTAAATCTATGTCCTGTTAGAATGTACAAGATTACCACAACATCCACAATCAGCCACAGTGTCCATGTGTGACATAAGCCCAAGGAGTAAATTTAAGTCCTGTTAGAATGTACAATATTACCACAACATCCACAATCAGCCACAGACTCTATGCGTGACATAAGCCCAAGGAGTAATCTAAGTGCTGTTAGAATGTACAAGATTACCAGCAAAAACTAATCGACAACTAAGACTCCAACCCAGATGAAATTGTCCCGACTGGAAAATTATTGTGGTGGGTGTGCCACATCCCAACACTCCCATAGTTACGTCCCTGCCTGTAATCTGCAATTCGGCCTCAAATAATCCTCAAAGACTCTATTTAGGGGCCCAAAAGAACACCCATTTTTATCACGCGTGTTATGTCATCTGTACTTTTGGTAGATGATGCCCCGTGCAGTTCGAAGAATTCGTGATTTTTCGAGGCAGGGGGGCTGAGTTTCGAATCATTTCGACAAGTTTTTTTTTCAAAATATCTGTGTTTCGTATCGACAGAGAACTGTCTATTCATTGCTGTCGATATATCAAAATTTCAAGCTGCAACTTTATTCATAATGCAGCCAGGAATTTAACCAATTTAATCTTGTTTACAACAGTGCTTACTGAGTTATGTCAGACAAGGCGGAATTGGTTAAATCACTAGTTACATAATGACAAAACACTTGATGCTTGAAAGTCCAGTGTTTGTTGCTGAGAGTTAATTATTGCCTTTTTTCAACGACTGGGCTCCAGTCAGGGGACATTGCGTGCCAAGTCGAAAAGACAAACCGAAAAAGGGTTATTTCTTACATTATCGCAACGATAGAACATCCAACGTGAAACAATCAGAATATCCAACGTGAAACAATCTTATACCAGAATTTTTAGTCCTTATCTTAAAATGTCACCTTTCAGAGGAAGGTTCGGGAGGGAGATGATAACGACCGAAAAGATTCTCATAAGAACAAGAGAAAAGGAAATTTCTGTCACAGGAAGTGTTGAAATAAACATTGCTAGAAAACATTTTTAGAACAACCTAACGTAACGGTCTAAATCGGCCGTGGCTGTATATGCTCAAAAGTTTGTTAGTTTTTATTATTGCTTGAAAAAGCACAGCTGTTAACAGCTCATTGTAACAAACCTATTGAACTCGTTGTTGTTGTTGTTGTTTTGTTGTTGTTGTTGTTGTTGTTGTTGTTGTTGTTGTTGTTGTTCAAGAATTGTTTTGGCAACTGTCCAGAGGCGTAACTTCTTAGGCAGGGGTGGGCCCAGTAACATGGGTTTCGTCGGGTAGAAGTTGGCCAAGAAATTATGAAATACCAAGTTGGGCAGACATCCTTGCTTGTCCGACGAAAATGTACACATGCGTTGGAGTACTCATTTGGGTAAAATCCCTTGCCTGACCGACAAAAATATACACAGATTAGAATGTGTAATAAATGCCAGACTCAGAATATTGGTAGAATTCCACATCCAGGTAGAGAGTAACTAATAAGAAATGATTTATTTTCATGACCATGACCTGTTGAAAGCACCCGCACTCTAAAACAGTTGGGCAATATGTCCGAACCGCCAGGCACCTACGTTCACCCCCCCCACCCCCCCCCCCCCATTAAAGAAAATTGTTAGTTACGGCCCTACAAGTGTCGTCTGCTATTCGTTTCGGTAAGGGGTCAATATTCATTTTGCACAAAAATGTTCGCCATTCCATAGACGATACACTTGCGCCTTCCATCTCAACAACCGACATGGCCTGACTAGTGTTGATAGCCAGTTCTATCCCGTCTCGGATTTGGGTGTCCAAGGAAATTTAATCGTTATCCAAGCATACCGAGGGTATAGGGCTCTCCGTCTGTCTGTCCGTCCGCCCTTTCGTCCGTCCGTCCGTCCGTCCGTCCGTCCGTCCGTCTTCTTGGTACTCAATGGTTCACGAGTAAAAGTTCAAGGCCATTCTTTCCCATTCTGCGGGTTCCCTGTTTGTATATCTACATGTCCGCTCGATGTCTCAGGCGCAAATGTGAGGATGGAAAACAAGTTAGTTGTTCGATTTTCTTCCATTTTTGCATTTACAGGTCAAAAGGCCAAAAGACTAGGTCACTGGATGAATAAGTAATTTACTCAAATCTATTGCTGTTGTAGCAGACTTTGAGAAGAACATAGTCAGTAAAGTCAGTATTTCAAGCAGAGGTGAAAAACGCCCCCCCCCCCCTCCACCCCCGGCCAGTGTTAATCGGTGACAAAATAGTGATATCAAACTTCAAGCAGTTGTCTCCCTTCTCAAACGCGAGATTGTATGTATGCATGTTCACGTGACATCTTATCAACTTCTGACGCAACGGTGTCTACACGATGATCCTAGGGTTTTCTGTTCACATTTAAAAGTATAACATTTCAAAAGGCAGCATCACAGGATACAAAAATATTTTTTATATATACTTCTGACAGTTCCAGTGGTATTTTCGAAAACATGCCACCAAACGAGGAATAAAAACACCGTCAAATAGCCAACGCTTGTGTTAACTGAGAAACAACATTACGATTGGTGACGTCTGTTTGTACGTATGTACAGATAGATGTATGATGTCCGCGCGATATCTCAGCAAAGGTAGCCACACTTGGAATATAATATAACGTGATGCTTCCTGGAGATTTGTGATCAATTTGTATTTGCAGGTCAAATGTTCAGATCAAAGCCTATGGATAGATTTTTCATTTTTATTGTTCTTACAACACTAGCAGTTGTGTTTTCAAGGAACTTAAAAATAAAAACGGCAATATAACATCTTTTTAACACATATAGCCTGATCGGAGTCTACTTGCCGTGATGTAATACAGCAGGTTGTCCGGTAATGGCGGTCAGGATAATAGAGAGAAAGGAGAGTATTAAAATCTAAGCAGTTGTTTCTCGCCAAGTGTCGTCTACCATAAGGCTTAAGCAGTATTTGATATCCAAAAGATTCACTCTTATTTTCCAAGCTTGCTAGAGTTAATAAAAATTAGTTTTGTTGGCCTTCTTGTCTTTATAAACTTAGGCAATATTGTCCAATCTACTTTGTGTGTGTTTGCACGATATCTCCACAGGCATTAACTCTTTACCTGCTGCAGACTGATGTGTTTTCCTGTCGGTACAATAGTACGCCCGTAAGGCCCCACAAAGTAGAAATTCTGTTTCTCAGACCAATTTTTGTAAAATTGCATGTGGGCGGGTGTTTTTTTATTTTATTTTTGTAATTATTTCTATGCCATCAAAGGTTCATGTTCTTGGTTTGTTTTATGTTTTAAGCCCCATAATCTACAGAATACCATGGGTGGTGGTGAGTAGCTGATAATTAAGAGATAACTACCACTTTTGTACATGTACGTGTATAAACTACGTTTACCAACGTGGGATTCAGTGTTAAATCGCACGCTTGTACACAAAAATGTTCAATGGTCTTTGAATCCCGCTGTTTTTTTGTGACTCCTAGATCGCACTTTTAACGTTCAAATACTCGTGGTAAACGTTGAATGTCACGCGCTTTTTAAAAAAGGTGAAATTGTGCATTCACACTTTTTTTTTTCACTTTAAAAATTTTTGTCAACGTTCCCATCGCAGATCAGATCATCGATCCATCGTTGGTGAACGCGAGCAAAATTCTAGGCTAGCATCAACAAAAAAAAGTTTGTAGATTCTAGACCAGTGGTCGAGAATGCTCAATTGTTTTGAGGCGGTGTGTTTTTCCCATTTATGACGTCATTAGAGTAATTCTCATAGTGGGATTTTCCAAACTCAGCTAATTAACCAATCAGATTGCTTGATTCTCCGCTAATTGACCAATCAGATTGCTCGATTCTCATAAACTTGATCATACAGAGTTATCTCCCCTCGTCGTGGGGTGGGGGGGGGGGGGGGGGGGAATACCCGGATTTTTTTTTCCAAAAAAAACTTAACAGACAACTGTTGAACGCTTCCATTTCTGACGTGAGTGGGGGGATACCCGAGGAAATAAATAAAAAAAGTGATCGATATATATAGGAGATAAAAAAAAGCATAAACATAAAAATAATTAAACATTTAATTTTGAAAATAATAAAATAACTCGCATTAGCATACTTAAAGGAACATTAAAAATTAAAAACGAAAAATGTTTTTACAGATGGATTCTAGACACCGAGATCGAATTTTAGAAGAGTACGAGCGTGCTAAGAAGGGCATTCAGTCGGCTGACAGAAGCAGACGTCTTGGTGAGATGGAACTCAAATGCGAAGCCACAAAAATATTTAAACCCGTGACGGAGGGTCAAGAGCGAAGCAGGAAGGAGATAGTCGAAGAATTGAGACCCATAAAAGAGAGTTCTTTGAGAATGGGTTCGTTGCCTCTTAGTTTTGGAAATCGGCATTCCGTTCAATCTACACCAGATTACGTTCCCACGGGGATTCAAACAGAGAGCGAGAGCGACACTGATACAGCTTCGACTATCACCACTGATAGCGTCGCATCGTCTGATGATGATGGCGGTAAGAGAGATCTGTTGTATGGATTTTATAAGGATTCGGAGGGGAGAATTTTTGTAGGAGACACAGAAGTAGATATTGGCGATGATGAATTGATCGAGGGTTCGAAGAGATACGAATTGACTGATGGGCTGCGCAGATTGCTCCTTTACGACAAGCCTAGCGATTACACGGATCAGGATTTCGACAATTACGGCGACATTCTGGTTCAGACCCACGCCATGAAGAGAAATAACGATGCCAGAGAGACGAGACCCAAAGCCAACAGAGGTTACACGTGGACGAAAGTGGTGAAACCCATATGGGATATGAACAAGAAGTTCGTCGAATCGGTGACTGGCAAAGGGGTGAAAACCACTTTTCTTCCGAGCGATTCTGATGCTCTGTCTCAGAGATTGAGTTTGTTGATGGCGAGCAGACGGGCTGGTAACACAGGATTAGATAATCAGATAGTTGCTATATCTGACGAATTGTTAAAACAGAAGGTTTTGAATAAAAACCACTATAAAAGGCTGATGAACGAATTGAAGGATTGATGTGTATATAATAAGTACAGAGAAACAAACAAACAAAAATAAAACAGTAAATTTTTTACACAAGAATAATAAAAGTATTTAAAAACAACAAAACGATTTACCAGTGAAAAAAACAAAATATATTATAAAAATAAAATATGTTGGTGATAAAGAACAGGGGATACATCAGAACTTACGTTCAAGGCGGTTCTGGCATCGTCAATTCTATAATGCGAGCGTTCACGAGCGATGCGGGTAGAAAACTCGCATCGACCGCATTTGAGGTCGGTAAGAAGACGGCTTTGGATGCTGGTAAGAAAGCCGCTTCCGAAGCCAGTGGTAGGATAGCTTCTGTGGCTGGCAAGAGGGCAGCCGATGCATTGATCGACAAGTTGATCAGTCCGCCGGCGAAGCGAGCTGCGTTAGAGCGAATGCCGAAAAGTTGGAAAGATTTTAAGGATGCTGTGGTACCCATACAAGATTTAGCCAAAATGACGAGTGGATCTGGATTGAAGAGAACTCACAACGGTGTGATATAAATAAATAATAATATTAAAAACTGAGTTTGAAAAACATAAAAAATTTGCGTTTGAAAAGAATCTAAAATAACAACAACAAAAAAATAAAACAAAGATGAATATTAAAGATATGTCTTGGAACGACGCCACGACCAAGAGGTCGAATAACGAGTTCTTTCCCAAAAGCATAAGAGGCTTGATAGTGGGAAAATCGAATTGTGGAAAGACCAATCTGTTGATGAATCTGTTGTCCCGACCTGACTGGTTGGATTACGACAGATTGTTCGTGTTTGTCAAGAGCTTGTTTCAACCCAAATACAGATTGCTTCGAGAGTGCATGGATCGTAGATTGCCCAAGGACGTCATAGCCAGAATCTTTGACAGTAGGGAGGAATTCGACAAGAGCGAAGCTCCACTCTCGACCATTTTGTACGGTGCGGCGACGGAGCTGATGAAGAGAAATGCATCTTCGAACGTCGAGTGTCAATTTTATGAGAACGCTAGCGACGTTCCGGATCCTAGAAAACTGAAATCGGAAGATAAGAATCTCATGATTTTCGACGATCTGCTTTTGGAGAGACAGAACCGATGCGAATCGTATTACATTAGGGGTCGACACAGCAACGTGGACTGTTTCTACCTGTCACAGAATTATTTTCGATTGCCCAGACAGACGATAAGGGAGAACGCTAATTTTCTATGTCTCTTTCGCCAAGATCTCAAGAATCTCAATCACATCTATGGCGATCACATCGCAAAAGACATGAGCGCGGCGGAATTCAGGAGATTCTGCAAGAGGGTTTGGGATGGTGGACTTTACAATTTCGTCGTGATCGATTTGACAAGCGAATTTAATCGCGGAAAATATCGGTGCGGATTTGACAAGTTTTATATTTCTGATGATAATAAGATAGAGCGTGAAAATAAAATTTAGAAAATAATAAATCTTCAAATAATTAGTTTTGAATAAAAAAAAAATAAAATTAAATATAATGTTCGAACATGGAGAATTGTTAGAACGGATAGCCGAGAATATGGCTGCAAAACAATCCATTCAAATCGTGGTGAGTGGCGATTCGACTCGATTCACTACGAAATTCGAGCCTTCCATCGAATTGAATAGAGAAAAAAGATACGAGATGGTGTTGGTGAATCTGGAGACTTATTATTCCTTTCCCAACGTCACCGAAAAGAATAACTCGTTCAAGTATTCCGACGGAGTGGATTGGTTGGAGATTCGAATTCCCAAAGGGAGCAACGACATAGACGATTTGAGCAATTACATTCAGACGTGAATGAAGACGGATGGAAAGGGAAGCAACAAGATCAGACTCGCTTCCAATCCTAATACCTCACAGATGATGTTGGATTTGGAAGATAATTTTCGAGTGGATTTCAACATGGACGATTCTATAGGCAAGATGTTGGGATTCGATTGAAAGATGTATCGAGGCCACGCGGCATCTGAAAATACGGTCGACATTCTCGCAGTCAATAGCATTCTGGTGAACATGGACGTGATTGCTGGAAGCTACGTGAATGGTAGCGCTCAATCGACGATCTATTCCTTCTTTCCAAACGTGTCGCCGGGTTATAAGATCGTGGAGCAACCTCAAAATTCAGTTTATCTACCAGTGATTTTAGACACGTTGTATAGTCTCAAAACCACGTTGACGGATCAAAATGGTGAACTGTTAGATCTTCGTGGAGAGAGGGTGACGATACGATTTCACATAAGAGAAATATAAAAGCAAAAAAAAAAAAAAAAAATATTGTGTATATATATAGATAACAAAAATAAAATAAACGCAATATTAATTTTACAAAATTATTTTAATATAAATAATTATTCTTAAACAAGAAACAATTGAAGTAAATATATTTTAAAAAAAAGAATTATGACAGAATACGTGATTAAAAACGTGAACATATCCGCAGGACAGAGGAAGAAACTTAAGAGAGCGTTAACAACTCGAGGCGAGGCGGTGAGATTCAAATTCACTCACGAAGATCTGACGAGAGGCGGTCAGGATTCGATCGCCTGGACCAGAAGTCAAATCAAAAGGATGGAGAGAGCGATTCGCGATGGAAGAGGGTTGATGGTGAGATTGAGTCCCGCTCAATTGAGATACAATTTGAGAATGAAAGGTGGTTTCCTACTACTATTGGCAGGAATCGCTGCAAAAGCATTACCCTTCGCCGCAAAGGCACTACCCTTTCTCAGAAAGACTCTCGGCGTGGGAGCTCTCACGGGACTCGCTAGTTTGGCAGTTGAGAAATTAATGGGTGGCAGTGGACTGTTTTTGAAGAAGGGAGGAGCCATGTGTCGCGTCCACGTAGACGACAGCGGTAAAGGATTGTATCTAGAACCCGTTAGAGGTGGCAACTCTCTAAGAGGAAACGGTCTCTATCTGAAGAGTGGACAGAACGTTGAGTGACTTGGCAAGGGTTTGTTGCTCGGTGAGAATTCGCCGTTTAAGAATATACCGATTTTGAATATGTTATTATAATATAAAATTATATAATTATATAAAATATAAATCATAGAAAGTATAAAATAATATATTTAAAATGGGTAAAAAGGTGGAGAAACAAATTTATCACCTGGATGAAAAGGTGGAGAAACAATTTGACGATAATGACGAATATCACAAGACAGAGAGCGAAAAAACGAAAAAATGGTTAGACGCTAATGATGGATATCTAAGGAAAGAACTGATGAAAGATATAGATAAAGCGTGGGATAGACTGTTGGAATTGAAAGGAATGAGACGCTTTCCACCATCACAACTACCTTCTAAAGTGAATGGTAATGATGCGAGTGTTACCAAGAGATGCACAACATTCGTTCATAATTATGATTCGGATAAACATATGTGTTGTTATAAAAATGTATCATATCACAAAAAAAGAAAAAAAGAAAAGAAGAAGAATCGACGCTGAAATTTGAGAAAAAAGGAAACGTTATTATAATATATATGGGCGATAGTGAAGAAGAAGAAGAAGAAGAAGAAGGAAAACAAAAAAAAAAGAGATCTAAAGATGATCTCATTACTTTTTTTTTTTTTTTTTTTTTTCTTCTTCTTCGCTAAAAAATCAATCACTCTATTGTTTATATTTCCAAGTCCATTATTAGCATGTTGACACTCGTGTATTCTCCTTTTTCAAAAATGTGTTGAATGTTTATCTTTACTCTTTTGAGTTTTTTTACATCGGTGAACTCGCTCTCACCATCCAATTTCTCCATGAGTTCGCGTGAGATGTTTGGAAATATGTAACTTCCATAGGGCAACGACAAATCGTCCTTGTCGAATTCTCTATCTTCGGCGATGACGATGTTCTGCAGATCGCTTTTGTACTCGTAAAACAAATCGAGCGCGGTTTCGTCCAATTTCAAAGGCATGCAATATTTGTCGTATTTGTGCTCTAAGCCCTTTGTCTTGACCTCGTTCAATTCGATGGGATCGTGTCATTGTAATCTATAGATTTTATGACCGAACTTCTTATACGTTTTGACTCGTTTCAATTTCAATTCGCATCTTTTAGGTGTTGTTGTCCTCATGATCGATTATTTGTTTTTTTTTTGTTTTTATGAATTCTTGCAAATAATGTATATTTTAAATTTTGTATTTGAATAATAATTTGTTAAAAAAGTTTGAATGTAAAATTTTTTAGTTAAAGTTTTTTCTCTTTATGTATATAAAAAGTTAAATTTTAACATTTCAATCTCTCTATTGTTTATATTTCCAAGTCTGTTATTTGCATGTTGACACTCGTGTTTTCTCCTTTTTCGAAAATGTATTGAATGTTTATCTTTACTCTTTTGAGTTTTTTTACATCGGTGAACTCGCTCTCACCACCCGATTTCTCCATGGGTTCGCGTGAGATTTTTGGATATATGTAACTTCCATAGAACAGCGTCAAATCGTCCTTGTCGAATTCTTTATCTTTAGCGATGACGATTTTTTGCAGATCGCTTTGATAGTCATAAAACAAATCGAGCATGGCTTCGTCCAATTTCAAAGGCATCTTATATCTGTTGTATTTGTGCTCTGAGCCCTTCGTCTCGACCTCGTTCAATTCGATGGGATCGTGTCGTTGCAATCTATAGATTTTATGACCGAATTTCTTATACCTTTCGACTCGTTTCAATTTCAATTCGCATCTTTTAGGTGTTGCTGTCATGATCGATTATTTGTTTTTTTGGTTTTATGAATTCTTGCAAATAATGTATATTTTAAATTTTGTATTTTAATAATTTGTGTAAAAAAATTTTGTTTTTTTTTTTTGCTCTTTATATATATAAAAAAAAAAAGTTTTTAATTTTAATTTCTTTAATGTGAAAATTTTTTTGTAAAAAGTAATGAGATCATCTTTAGATCTCATTACTTTTTTTTCCTTCTTTTTCGCTAAAAATCAATCTCTCTATTGTTTATATTTCCAAGTCCGTTATTAGCATGTTGACATTCGTCATTTTTCCACTTACGAAAATGTTTTGAATGTTTATCTTTACTCTTTTGAGTTTTTTTTACATCGGTGAATGCGCTCTCACCACCTGATTTGTTCACGAGTTCGAGTGAGATTATTGGATATATGTAACTTCCATAGAACAACAACAAATCTTCCTTGTCAAATTCTCTGTCTTCGGCGACGATGAAATATTATTCAGCAGATCGCTTTGGTACTTGTAAAACAAATCGAGCATGGCTTCATCCAATTTCAAACACATCCGATATTTGTTTTAGTAGCGCTCTAACTCCTCCATCTCAACCTCGTTCAATTCGATGGGATCGTGTTGTTGTAATGTATAGATATTAAAACCGAATTTCTTATACGCTTCGTCTCGTTTCAATTTCAATTCGCATCTTTTAGGTGTTGTTGTCATGATCGATTATTTGGTTTTTATGAATTCTTGGAAATAATGTATATTTTAAATTTTGTATTTAAATAATAATTTGTTAAAAAAAGTTCCTCTTTATTTCTCTCTATATATAAATAAAAGTTAAAAAAAAAAATATTCTTACAAACTCAATTTTAAGGTAAAAACAATGATCAAGTCTGAACATCCGAATTATAGTTTAGAACGTGCAAGACTTCAAACGTTTAAAAATTGGCCTTCGCATCTTGCTCAAAAACCCGAAGATTTAGCTGCTGTGGGGTTCATTTATGTGGGTAAAAGTGACAAAGTTAAATGTTTTTGTTGTAATATACATTTGATGAATTGGGAACCTCATGACAGACCTTTACTAGAACATATAAATAATATTAAAAAAAGGTGAATGTGATTATTTGAACAAGATCATAACGTTGGGATTGATTAAAATCGAAGACGAAGAGTGGGATAGAAATAAAAACCAAAAATTATTGATGGATATGTTACAATAGGGTACACTAAGGAACAATTGTACAATGCATTAAATAACGCAAACAAGACCTTATCTCAATTTTTGACTTTAGAACATCTGATTAAATTCATGACGCAAGCGGACGAGTTAATGTCGTGTGTCGAAAACGAGTCGAGCAACACGAACACTTGTCTGCTTTGCGAAAATGTCGCAAACGTTTCGTTTCTACCGTGCGCACATTTGTGTTATTGTAAGGAATGTTATTCTAGAGACGAGAAAACGTGTTCATTCTGCAAACAAGAAATAAAAGCGATCGTAAATTGTTTTGAATAAAAATTCACATTAAAGAAAAAAAAGGATGTTAAAATTTAACTTTTTATATAAAAAGAGTAAAAAAAACAAAACTTTTTTAACAAATTATTTAAATACAAAATTCAAAAAAAAATATTCTTACAAATGAAGCAAACAGATAAAACAATGGTAAATTTAAATGAGAAAACCGTACCTCAGTTAAACGAGATTTGTAAACTATTACAAATTTCACATTTCAGAAATCCTAGAACTAAATAAAAAAAAATCAAAGTCATACAAGAATATTTGCAAAACGCTAGAAAGGCAAACGAAATGTCGATAGCAATGACGTCAAAAGATGCATCGGTTGTGAAAAATGAGAAGATAGTAAAAGGAATCGAAATGCCGACGTCGAAAAAAACCAAAAACGTTTCAATTGTGAAAAATAAGAAGATGACTAAACGAAAAGCCGTTGAAGAACAGCAAGTTTCCAAAGAAAAGAAAAGAAAAACTAAAACGAAAACAAGTGATGCACTTCAGATTCTAGACAAACGAGATATATCGAGCGAAATTCAATGAGCAATCGACGAAAGGAAAGGAGAAGAATATGTAACACGACTCATTGCAGAACTATTCCAATCAAAGCCCATAGAACGGGAGAGTGCGATCAAAGGCGTTTTTAAAACTTTCGACGTGGTTCCCTCGTTCAAGAAAATCGATCCGAAATTGTTCATGGAATGGGTGAAGAAAAAAGTATTGGATTTGTTTCATGAATACATGAACGTGGGACTAAAAATTAAGATGATACTCCATTGCGTGATAAATAAAATCGACGTGAAGTCCGGCGAGAGCATCGTGAAAAATGCATATTTCAGATCTAACGTCGAACCCGTATTTTGAGGTTCGGATCTATCGGACATTTTTGAAAAGATGAAAGACAAGATGTTGATGTCTCTCGCGAATTATCAACATGAAGGTAGTAATTGGACGTTCGATGAGGTGTTGAAACTCGAAATTCACATAAATAAAAACGATCCGTTGAAAGGATCTTCCTACTTGGAATTACCGTATTTCTTGACTAAGAAACACCCTGTGGTCAACGTGAGAAATAAAGATGATCAGTGTTTTAAATAGGCAGTCACCTCCGCTTTATACCCTGTCAAAATACACTCCGATAGAGTTTCTCGTTACAAGGAAACTTCTAAAAATCTCGATTGGACCGGAGTGACTTTTCCAACAGAGTTAAAACACATCGAACGTTTTGAGGCTCAAAATCCCACCGTAGCGAAAAATGAACGATCTATCCTCTCAGACAGACTTCGTATCTCGGAAAAGAAAAGACGATTATTTTATTATTGATTTCGAATGGTGACAATCGTCATTATTGTTGGGTTAAACATCCGAGCCGATTACTGTCGAAACAAAATAATAATCGTAACGGAAAGATATCTTTATGTTGCAATTGCATGAACGTGTTTCACAGCGAAGACTCGTTGGCGAAACATCAGGAATATTGCAACGAAAATCAAGGTGTCGCCGTCGAAATGCCCAAACCCAACACCATCGTGAAGTTTGAAAATCACAATAGAAGGTTAAAAGTACCATTCGTCATGTACGCCGATTTCGAATGTTTCACTGCGAAAATGAGTTCCTGTCAACCCAACGCTCTTCAAAGTTACGTCGAAAGATATCAAAAACACATACCTTCAGGCTATTGCATTTACGTGAAATGCACTTTCGACTCGCAACACGACATGGGTTCCTTCACCTACACGAAACAGTATGAAGCCGACGATGTGGCTCAAAGGTTCATGGAAGAGTAAGAATCGAAAATTCAAATGTTATACGACAAATTCAAAACACCGGCAAAAATGATCATCACGCGAGAGCAGCAGGACGAAAATAACAGAGCCACCAAATGTCACATATGCAGACAATCGTTTGATGAGAATTCAGAGGGAAATAAGAAGGTCAGAGACCACGATCATTACATGGGTCTTTATCGCGGTCCGGCTCACAGCAAGTGTAATTTAAAATATCTTGTGGCGTTCAGAAACACTTGCATGTTTCTCAAATGGCAGTGATCGAACACCGATGCATTCTTTTCCTGAGACCCGTCCCTATCGGTCTGAAATGCAACCACGATGAAACGCGGTCTCTCGGAAGCGGATTTCACAATCAATCTCCAATCGAAGTGATTCGTGGAGGGAGGAATGCTAGCCATGTCTCACTGTCTCATTCTAAATCCCACGGGTAATTTACTCTTGGATTCTATGATCTTGTAGAGATGCGTTTTTTCCACGATCGAAGGCTCCACGTGTGGAACGAACCACGATATCTTGTGTAGAGTTATCTTACCCGCATTGGTCGCAGTGAGTCTCACTATTGCATCATCGTTTCCTTTTCGAATCAACGTCAGATTATGTTTGAATCCGTACATGATCTTGTTGTAATCGTCCGCAAATCCGAAGATGTGTTTCAAAGGTATCCTGAACGAAAACGTTCCTTTAGGTCTGGACGTCTTGACGACGTAGTCGAATATCAAGGCGGCGCCGGCGCTAGCAGGGCCTATGGTGTCTTTCACCCACAACTGATTAAGTCCTCTGGATTTCGAAAAATCATCAGGATACGTCAAGAGTCTGAACATCATGGTGGCCTGACCAGGATGAAACACAGATTCTATCTCTTGTCCGGATAGCATGTATTTTATATTACTGAATAGATGCATGATGCCATTATTGGCTAGAGTAACCGTGTCGTCGTCGGCGTAGTCGCTCCCATCTTCCTTGGTGAGACGTCCCTGCACCACTATGTAACTCTCGCTAGGATGTATGAATAGATCTTGAGTTTCAACGTTGATTCTTATCTCTCCCGCATTGTTCAAACTTGTTCCGGTTACCGGTTCGTATTCGTGAACCTCATATTCTTGAATACTTTCATCTTTCACTATGCTTTGTGCTATATCTAGTATATTTGTCATTTTAAAGGATTTTTAGTTTTTTGTTTATTAATTAACTTGCTTTCTTTATCTAAAAAATAGTTTTAAATTATTTTTTATTATTATTTTTTTCTCTCTTATATATATGTGTAAACAAGAAAATGTTAAAGAGAGTAAATAAAAAACTTTTGTTTTCTTTATAAAAACTTTGTCTTCTGTAATTGTTGTTCGTAAAACTTTCCGATGATCTCTTCTCCATCCAAAGCTTCGATTTCGTAAGTCACCGGATCGGTGTGAAATATTTTGATTATCATGAAGATTTCCGAGGTCCATCGAGGAGTATAACCCTTTTTGAAGTGCTTCTTATAAGCATAGATTCTCACTCGATCACCGACTGCAAATTTCGGCGTTCTAGACTTCTTCCTGATCTTAGATCTCTCAGGATATAGATTCGTGTAGACCTGTTTTTCGTTTCGAGGATCGCTAGCTTCTGCGGGAGTCATCTTGATCGATCTGTATCTGGTGTTGTTGTAATCTTTGACCAGATCGTTCAGAGCGTATATGTATTTCTTGGTCGATTTCGCTGTGAAGTATCTGTGCATCTTTTCCTTCATCGTTCGATTCCAACGTTCCACCACGCTGGCTTTCTCTTCGTTTTTGATCGAGTAGAGATCAACCAATCGATGAACGTGCTTGTTGTAGAATTCCTTTCCCTTATCCACCCACAATTTACTCGGTTTTCGAGAAGACGAGTCGAACACGCTCTTCAGAGCCTCGGCGACGCAAGGTCCCGATTTATTCTTCAAAGCTCTGATCCAACTGTATTTGGAAAACACGTCGATGACCCTCAATAGATATTTGACGCCCTCGTTCCACCTCGAAAACGATCTCATGTCGACCAAGTTGGCAGACCAAATATCATCCAGACCCTTCACGAACACCCTTCTCTTTCGAAATTTACGTACTATGGGTTTGTGTAACTCCTCGGCCAATTCGCTCGTCAATAATCGTTTCTTCTTCTTTTCCGATGCGCTTTTTTTTTTAACACCCCATCCGAATCGACGTTTCACACCGATCAGATTGCCGACCAGTGAACGTTCTATCTTCTCTCTCCTGCTCGGAGTCAATATGCCTCTCAATTTCCCCAACATGTTTTTATCGCAGACGTCGTTGCAAGTCTTGGTGTCAGGATGTCCGGCGTAGCACAGATAGTGATCTGGCCGCGTCCACCCTATTCACAGGTTTGCTCCAAGACTTGGGTGTCAGATCGGCGTTGAGTCTCTTGTTCAATTTCGTTCCGGGTCCAGTGAAACTGTGACTGGGCAGATTCATTTCGAAAGGTAGATTATTGATCATTTTATTCACGATGCCTTTACCTTTGCTTCTTTGTTTTGACGAATCTTCTAGTCTTGATAGAACCACACACATCGCAAATTCCGCGAAGCATCTGTCTGTCGTTTTTAGTTCGCACTTCTCTAGAATTACTCGTCTCGGTAACTCTCTTACACTTTACGCAATACATTTTTTAAGAGTTATTTAAATTAATTTTGTTTTTTATTTTATATATAAATTTAATAATTAATTAATTCTGTTCTTATTATATATATATATATTTTTTTTTTTTTCTTCAATCGCTGCTCTTGAGTTCTATAATCTTACTGAATTCCACCCTGGCCTCTTTCCTCCCCTTTTCCACGAGAGAATCCTTCATCTCTTCCTTGATGATCTGACGAGTCTTGATTCTCACGGCTTCTTTCATGGCATCGTATTTCGTTTTCTCGCTCAATATCGCGAAGTATTCTCTGTCCGATATCCTACCATCTTTCAACGCCATAGAGATCATTTCAGATATCGTGTTGATCTTGGAGTCAGCCAAGACGCAAATCTTGTCGTGTTTCCTTGCCTTCATATATAATTTCCTACTCAAAAAGTTTCTGAGCATGCTAAACAATCCGGCGGCGAGAGCCACTCCTTCTACGGTCAACACGATCGGAATGCTGACCGCGGTCGACAACAATCTGATGCCGGCCGTGTGTAAACCCATGGAAATCGTGATGAGTGTCTTGTCGATCGCGTTGACGAATTTCACGAAACGCGAATACTTCTTCTTGAGGGAATGACGAGAATCTCTCTCTCGAGTTAGGTTCGAAATACTTGATGATCATATCTTCCCTTTCCATCATCAGACACGAATGATTCTCGTGATCGAAGTCTAGATGATCCCGACATCCGACGCATCGTTCTAACAAGATAGGACGTAGTTCTTCGTTCACGCAGATTGCGTATGCTCTCATCAGCATGTTTAAAAGAATCCTCGCTCTAATAGTCTGGGAAGCGCACATGATTTACGTTTTTATTATCTATTCGATTTGATATATTTATTTTTCTAAATAACTATTATTTATATATTTTTTTTCTCTCCTATATATATCGATCACTTTTTTTTTATTTATTTCCTCGGGTATTCCCCCCACTCACGTCAGAAATGGAAGCGTTCAACAGTTGTCTGTTAAGTTTTTTTGGAAGAAAAAAAAATCCGGGTATTCCTCCCACCCCACGACAAGGGGAGATAACTCTGTATGATCAAGTTTATGAGAATCGAGCAATCTGATTGGTCAATTAGCGGGGAATCAAGCAATCTGGTTGGTTAATTAGCTGAGTTTGGAAAATCCCACTATGGGAATTCCCCTAATGACGTCATAAATGGGAAAAACCCACCGCCTCAAAACAATTGAGCATTCTCGACCACTGGTCTAGAATCTACAAACTTTTTTTTTTTTATGCTAGCCCAGAATTTTGCTCGCGTTCACCAACGATGGATCGATGGTCTGATCTGCGATGGGAACGTTGACAAAAATTTTTAAAGTGAAAAAAAAAAGTTTGAATGCACAATTTCACCTTTTTTAAAAAACGCGTGACATTCAACGTTTACCACGAGTATTTGAACGTTAAAAGTGCGATCTAGGAGTCACAAAAAAACAGCGGGATTCAAAGACCATTGAACATTTTTGTGAACAAGCGTGCGATTTAACACTGAATCCCACGTTGGTAAACGTAGTTTGTACACGTACATGTACAAAAGTGGTAGTTATCTCTTAATTATCAGCTACTGTGGTGTATTTCGTTCCTTGAGTGCAAGAAGGCTTTGCAATGCCAAATCATTGCAAAGCCTTATTGCACTGAAGGGGCAAATTTATCAATTTTATTAACTTGGGTAAAATATCAGTCATAAACCATTTAATTTTTTTAAAGTTTCCACTGGTTATAAAAAGAGAGCACGCGGCAGCCAGAAGACCATGTGGGAGGACCTGAGAAACAGATTTTTAATTTTTTTAGGCCCTACCTTGCAGTCTATTCAGGGGATAGGTAGATAGATAGATAGATAGATAGATAGATAGATAGATAGATAGATAGATAGATAGATAGATAGATAGATAGATAGATAGATAGATAGATAGATATTTTATTCACCAGTATACTAAGCAAATACAGAACTGACAAATGTGTACAAATCTACAATATCCAATTTACAATAATAAGGCACATACACAATAAGAGATAATATTAATTTTTAAGGTGTATACTGGCAGGGAAAGGCATAGCCAGATTGGCTGTCTTCCTGCCTTTCCCTATAGGAAAAAAACATAGAAGAGTAAGAGAGATCAAAGAAGATAAAAGCGGGGAGAAACAAGGCATGTACAACATTGTGCTTTCTCAGAATTGTTTAAATTAATTTTTCACCGTGTCTAATGTACCGACGTCTATTATAACATCTGAGTGTGTGCACGTGATGGTCGTACTTCAAGGACACCCAGGCGCCGCTGAAATGGCCCCATTCAAACACAAACACAAAGGCTGATATAATCGTATATATGTTTGACAGGGGACCAAGTCATGAGGCTGCCTTGGACGAGCTCCAGACCAAGTTAGGTTGAGGACGATAATTCACAAAGGACAGTTTAACAACAAACGTCCACTGTATATTACGTCCTAGTTATCCACTAGGAAATAACAGACACTGGACAGGATCGCTGAGGCTACACCTAAAAATAAAGATAGGGCTAGACAGCACAGTCGGGACAATACGGATTTGAGCAGGAGATGTTATTCTCGTAAGAAGAAATAAGTTTAGCTGTTAACTTACTTTTGAATTCTCTCCTGTTGTTAAGTTTCCGAAGGTCAATGTCTAATTCGTTCCATAATTTGGGGAATGCAAAGATTGGGAAGGCATCAAGCGTTTTGGTTCTCGTTCTATGAGTACGAATCTGACCCGTTTGTCGAGTATTCATAAAGGTTTCGTTATGCACGGTTGAGAAAAAATCATCAAATGATCCTGGCAGGTTTCCATTGTGCCAGTCAAACAAGAACAGGGAGGCATGTAATTTATATAAATCTTCAATCTTCAGTATATTATCTTTGATAAATAAAGGGTCAGTATGGGCATTATATTTTTGGTTGTTTATAATTCTTATTGATCGCTTCTGTAATTTACAAAGACGATTACAGGCTTTTGAGCCCCCCTCCCCCCCCCCCCCCCCCCCCCATAATGGAATTCCATATATCAAATGACTTTGCATAAGTGCGAAATATAGAGTTTTCATGACTTTATGTGGGAGAACTTTCTTTACCTTATTGAGGATGTAGTTTGCGAGAGCGACTTTCGAGCAAATATGCGATATATGGGCCTTATAGGAAAGATTTTCATCAAGATTTATACCAAGGAATTTGAGATATTTTTCAGTCTCATAATAACCAACTCTATCAATAACTTGATTGTTTATCCGTATTTGATGGGATGTGACGTTCTTGTCCCTGTTACAAGGATTAAGTATAATGTATTTAGTTTTCTTAGCGTTTAGTAATAAGTGGTTAGCAGCACACCAATCAAATATTTTTTGAAGTTCTTCATTAAAGTCCAAGACTAGAGGGTTTATATCCGGCAAGGATAACTCTGGCTCTTGTGTAGAAAAATATAAATCCCTACAAAGTTTCAACAGCTTTTCAATGATTTTTTGATGCCAAATTTTATTGAAGTTTTCATGAAATCAAGACCTGTCTGCTTCACAGCAACCAAGACTTCATTTCACAAGAAATTCGGGACAGTACCCACCAATATACGAATTAAACTTCATTGGTCATGCTTCACTCACAGATTGACCAAAGGAGCCTGAACAAGCTTGAATTTACAGCCCAAAAGGTTAAGGTCACATGATCTACAAATTCCACTTTGTCATCTGTGGCTTTCACAACAGCGTTCTCGGAAATACCCCTTCAGAATCTGATGCGAGGCTCAAATTCCAAGGAGTGTTGTCTCCCTTCGCTGTGCTTGAGCATGGCGCGGGAAGACAACACTGTTTGGAGTTTGGCGGAGGCTAAATTCTTCCAATAATTTAAACCAACGTAATTTCACTTAGAGTTAATCTGTTTAGTATGTCACCCGCTGTTTATATGTGTGTTTGTTCGCACGATATCTCGCCGACCATTAAAGCTGCAGTGGTCAACAATGGTACACATCTTGGTTCAAACGTGTTCTGATCAATTTTGTATTTAGAAGTGAAATTCTCTCATTGGTCTTGTCCTTTGGTTTATTCACTGAATAAGCCGAATTATAAACATTTGTACGTGTTGCAGCATGATCTTAATCTTAAAAATATTAAAAATTGACAAATACAAAAAGCCAAGGTGAATTCGATGATTGAAATGCGCTCGGTGTATAGTTTACTAATGGCACTCCGTATAAAAACAGGTTATGGTGTTGAACCGATGAGAAAGTACTGGTACACACATTTAGGGTGGGTTTATTTGTGTTATTTATGAGCATGATGGAGAAATGTATAATGTGCGGGAGGGCGGCGAGCGGGTGAGGATACGTTTGCAGTATGTGAGGGCGTGGCTGGACAGGGGGATATGTTCGCATTATGAGTCGGCATAGAGAAGAGAAAGACTGTGGAAGGATTCAAGTAGTTCATGATGTGTAGAGAAATCTTTGTTGACGTTTTGACTGATACTTGGGGACGTTTTGACTAATCCTTGGGGACATGCTCTCTGACTCACCTCTCCACACTTGTAGGCTAAGTTTTAGGTTATCCGGCCCTCGTTCTTTTGCTCTCTTGCTCTTCTCCAGTGTCCCATTTGGAAAAGACAGGTGGACTAGTTCAAACAGTTCGTCCACTGAGTTCCAATGTGTTCTATATGCCTACTGGCACATAGAACACATTGGAACTCAGTGGACGAGTTGATGATTAGGAGAGAAATTATTGGAGACATTTTGTCCAATGTTTGGGAACGTTTTGACCAATGCTTGGGGACGTTCTGACCAAAGTTTGGGGACGTTTTTACCAATTTATTTCTGGGGACGCGTTGGGTTTGGGGACGTTATGACCAGCTCCCAAGTTTGACCAACACACATGAAGCATCACGATCGGTGCACTGCTGAACAGCTTAATTCAAATTTCTGAACTCTCTCATCTATAATAAAATGAAACTTTTAGTTTGGATGATAAGGAGTTTCCGACTAAATATGTATTAAATAGGTAGACTATAATCTACATCATTTGAGCGTGAGTGACGAAGGCGGGGGATACAAGTTGTCGGTTAAAAAAACAAATTGTGGGCCTACTTCTACATCAAAAGTCATGGACTAGTGGGCGGAGACCTTTCCCTAATACCCACGGCCTCTTAAACATCCTGATTTCTATAATTTTCCTAAGACGTCAGCTAATGAAATTACAAATGACAAATCACGTTTGACGTTCATTCAGTCCTCAAAATAGCGCCATTTTGGGCACATTTTCCCACCTTTCTCCAGGGTGAGGCCCAGTCGACATCTAGTCACGTGCAACCACAAGATATGGGGGTCCTCGCCGATATATTCAACCATGACGTTGTTCTTGTTGTAACTAAATATCGTTCTTTTTCCTGGGTCAAAAACCCGCAGCTCGAGGGTTTCTTCTCGAATAAATTGAAATTTATCTCAGAAACATCAAATTTGACGCAGACATATCCCAAAGATCGAAAACTGGTTTAGGGGGAAGGTCGCGAGATGGTGTCACACTCGCGTTGGTGTGACCAGGCGGGGGTATTTTTCAAAATTTCTCTGGGAGAGGCTTAGGCTTGGGCCTCCGCCGGATAAAGTTTTTGTTTTAAAATAAGACCCAAATGACACTTTTAGGAGACATTTTCAGACGAAAAAGAACGTTAATTTTAACCAAGCGTGGTAAGTGATCTGTAATTTCATAAATCGACGTCAATTGCAGATTGTTTGCATAGAATTGCAGATTTTTAGGGGAGGTGGCGTAGGGATTTTTGGAAGATCACCCCGGGCTCCGCCATTGCTCGTTACGAACGTATCTCGACAGGAAGGACGTGGTAGAAACGTCTGTCCAAACAAGGTAGGCCTATCTCTCCAGGACACACACATCTCATAAGGTTGTAGTGGGGGAACGTGCTTCACACACTAAACTTTTTATCTCCCTTTCAGAAAATGGAATTAGGTTTTTCCATCTCCTTCGGGTAGATTGGTTGGCACATGACCAGTCTTCGAACCTAAATGATGACAAGTTGGTATTTGGGCGGGGGATGGTTTTACGTGCTGGTTTATCTGAACTCCACCAACCTTTACTACACCAACCAACACATTTACTATATCAGCAACTACTACAACAACTGATGCAACACCAATCATAACATCTACTGTACAGAAAGTAGGACAACACCACCAACCACCAAACTATCACACCAACAACAACAATCTAAGCACCAGTCGCCACAACTACCCCGCCATTCACTACACCTACAGACCCAGTTATACCTTTAACCACTACAACCGCAAGACCAATCACTACAACAACTAATCCAACCACTAAAACTACTACCATAACAACCATAGCACGAACAACTACAATAACTAAAGCAACTACAGCACGAGTAATTACAACATTACAAACCACTACACCTACATAAGCATCTATAACAAGAACCATTGCAACTACTACACAAGCAACTATAGCACCAACAACTACATTAACTAAACCAACTACAGTATGAGTAACTACAACTACAAGATCACATATCACTACACCTACAGAACCATCTATAACATGAACCATTACAACTACTACACAAGCAACTATAGCACCAACTACAATAACTAAACCAACTACAGCACGAGTAACAACAACATCACAAATCATTACATCTACAGACCATCTATAACTACTACACAAGCAACTACAGCATCAACAACTACAATAACTAAACCAACTACAGCACGAGTAACAACAACAACATCACAAATCATTACATCTACAGAACCATCTATAACTACTACACAAGCAACTATAGCACCAACAACTACAATAAATAAACCAACTACAGCACGAGTAACAACATCACAAATCATTACATCTACAGAACCATCTATAACTACTACACAAGCAACTACAGCATCAACAACTACATTAACTAAACCAACTACAGTATGAGTAACTACAACTACAACATCACATATCACTACACCTACAGAACCATCTATAACATGAGCCATTACAACTACTACACAAGCAACTATAGCACCAACAACTACAATAACTAAACCAACTACAGCACGAGTAACAACAACATCACAAATCATTACATCTACAGAACCATCTATAACTACTACACAAGCAACTACAGCATCAACAACTACAATAACTAAACCAACTACAGCACGAGTAACAACAACATCACAGATCATTACATCTACAGAACCATCTATAACTTCCACACAAGCAACTACAGCACCAACAACTACAATAAATAAACCAACTACAGCACGAGTAACAACATCACAAATCATTAATCTACAGAACCATTTATTACTACTACACAAGCAACTATAGCACCAACAACTACAATAACTAAACCAACTACAGCACGAGTAACAACAACATCACAAATCATTACATCTACAGAACCATCTATAACTACTACACAAGCAACTATAGCACCAACAACTACAATAACTAAACCAACTACAGCACGAGTTACAACAACATCACAAATCATTACATCTGCAGAACCATCTATAACTACTACATAAGCAACTATAGCACCAACAACTACAATAACTAAACCAACTACAACACGAGTAACAACAACATCACAAATCATTACATCTACAGAACCATCTATAACTACTACACAAGCAACTATAGCACCAACAACTACAATAAATAAACCAACCACAGCACGAGTAACAACATCACAAATCATTACATCTGCAGAACCATCTATAACTACTACATAAGCAACTATAGCACCAACAACTACAATAACTAAACCAACTACAGCACGAGTAACAACAACATCAAAAATCATCACATCTACAGAACCATCTATAAATACTACACAAGCAACTATAGCACCAACAACTACAATAACTAAACCAACTACAGCACGAGTAACAACAACATCACAAATCACTACACCTACAGAACCATCTATAATATGACCCACTACAACTACAACTACTACACAAGCAACTATAGCATCAACAACTACAATAACTAAACCAACTACAGCACGAGTAACAACAACAGCACAAATCACTACATCTACAGAACCATCTATAGCTACTACACAAGCAACTATAGCACCAACAACTACAATAACTAAACCAACTACATCACCGATTACTACAACTATAATACTAACCACTACAACACCCACTATTACAACCTTTCAGTCAACAACTACGTCAACACAAACCACTTCAACTGCAACAACATCTACAATACCAACCCCTACCACTAATAAACTGACCACAACTACAACAGTAACTACTCTTATACAACAACCACATGTTAATACTTCCATTTCACTTTGAAAAATTGAGTTTTTCTACTTTTGTGACCCTCCGACAGATAATATCTCTCCTCCCCTAGAGTCACAAGGAGTAATTTCTAATGTCTGGAGAGGTGTTTATTTTTACAGTGGCGACAAAGTGTGTGATGTTTGCAGTTACGAATATATTGAGTGTTGTGTGTTCAGAGCAATAAGATGAAAACAGAATGAAAATGTCCACTTCTAATGGCAAATCCTTTGGTGTGGGTGTTGTTTTTCTAACAATTACTCAATATCATGTTTTTTATTGAAATAAAACCTCTGACTCTCCATCAGACGTTAAAGGTATTATTCGTTTAAACGGGATTCATTTAAAATCACCATACATAAAGCTTGAGCCATGGCAGAGCAGTTACTTCGGCCTCAGAGAGAAATTGACTGGAAGAAACTATCTGAAGGAGAACAATTTCCTCGACTCGACCCGAATGCACAATTTCAAAGAGGTCAGTTTTGGACACAACATATAAAGATAAAATACTTTTGTTCAGAAAGAAGGAGAAAACGTGAGCTTCTTTCTAATTCAAATTCTTATTAATTTGTGTATTTCATCAGCCATTTTTATCTATTTTGTTCCCACATAATAGTATATATTATTACGTAGGTAAAAAATTGAGAAAACATCTGATGTGAAGATGAAAAAAGTTAACAGGGAACTATTGTGGGGGCGGTTTTGGTCTCTGACGCTGCGGGAACAATCGCATTTCAAACATGATCGCGTGCGCTTTGATGCGTGAAAAATCACGGGAGATAACTCGAAATTCTGGCCCTTACTACAGGAGTGGAAATAGTTCAATATGGCATGCCTTCGCCGTATGCATGCCTTGGTGATGTTAGTTGGAATATTGGTCAGTCAGGATTGTGGTTTGAAGACTCACTAGTACTACTTAGAAATTTATTTGTGGAAAAATTCATGCAGTAGTCGTGCCGCGTGAGCTTCTCAGTTTCTTATTTAATTTACACGTATATATGTATACCATTCTCTAAATTGGTCCCGATGGGTCCCAGCAGCCTGAATCGGATACTGCAGTCCTCCAGTTGTAAGACCGACAGCGTGGGAATGACAGAAATTCAAGTATCAAATCAGGGGCAAATACTATAGAACTTTTACAACTGTATTTTGTAGAATTGTATTTTCTAGTTATGACTTTAAATTGGTTGAAATGAACCTTCAGCATTTTCAAAGATCTGGCAATTTGGCAGTTGGCAAATTGTAATATCTTTCAAAATGCTGATGATTCATTTAACTCAGTTGTATTAATAGGTGGAAAATACAATTCTACAAAATACAAATGATCTATCGAGATTCTCCTAAAAAGCGGGTGCATCTTTTTTGTTTAACCCATCCAAATTTATGACTCTGCCCGCACTTGAAAAAATATTGGGATGGGTGGGTGTGTCATCAGAAGAACAGTGGGCAGCACAGCAACTAAGACACTCACTGCTAAACCCACTCTTATCCTGGACACATAGAAGACCAATCAGCCTACCGATAACCAAGCACACAAAACGAACAGCACTTACGCTGCTTATACTGCTACTGACAGGCGACATAGAGCTCAACCCTGGACCAAAAGCCAAACAATCCAGTGTCTATCCATGCGGACGTTGCGACCACCCGGTAACTTGGAACTGTGAGGGAGAGGCCTGTGAGAACTGCAATATCTGACGCCACAAGTCCTGCATAGAACTCTGCTCTACTGATTACGAACTATTGAATCGATCAGATGTACAATTGTTATGCTGTAAATGTGACAATACAAATTGTACCAGCTTCACATTCCACAGCTTTGAAATAAACTTATCAAACGTCTATGCACCACTCACAGACGAGAACATCACTATGGAATCCATCAACTCTAGCATAGTGTTCAGTCCACTGACAACCAGCAGCCCAGGGGACACAAGGCCAACTCTGCCCTCACTCAAAGATACATCACCAAAACACCAAACGGGTAGCTCATCAGTTTACAATCTACAAACAAAAAAGAACCTGAGAATTCTTACAGTAAACTGCCGCAGTGTGCTTGATAAAAGAGCTGAACTAGAAACAGCCATACACTACATAAAACCAGATATAATATGTGGAACTGAGTCATGGTTGAAAGGAATTAAACCCGGAAGGAACCCCACTCAAGACCACATCAAGTCGAGCAAAGTCTTCCCCGGAAATTATACAGGCTACAGAAATGACAGGGATACCCTTTGCGGAGGCGTATTTATACTTGTCAACCAAGACCATTGTATCCGCCGAACAAGCTCAACTTGTAACATATTGCTAACTGGAATGGGTAAAGATCAAGCTTCAGAACAATAAAGATCTGATAGGAGCCTTCTACATGCCTAAACAGAGCACCAAAGACCTTGATGAACTCAGTAAATCACTAAACATGATAAACACCGGACCAGCCACAAAGCATGTTATCCTGACAGGCAACTTTAACTGCCCACATATAAACTGAGAAAACATGACCTTAAATCCCAAAGCTACAGAAAAGGCCCAAAGCTACAGAAAAGGCAGTACAACAAGCACTGATTGACACCACCGCAGACGTGCAATTGATTCCAATCCACAACTCACCAACCCGAGAAGAAAATATTATTGACTTGGTGTTCACAACAAATCCAAGCCTCGTCAAAACATCAACCTCAGTGCCTGGAATATCGGACCATGATATGATAGACACAGATATAGACACAAAATCGTCTTACACCACAACAGCCTAGGAAAACATACCACTTCTCCGGAGCAAACTGGGACCTACTGCAAGGAAGGCTGGAATCCTTATCTAATGACCTTATCGAGATGCAAAAACGAGGATCAGAGGTAAATCTTATGTGGAATACATTCAAAACAAACCTCCTAAAAGATATAGACAACTTAATACCATAAAAACTGCAGAAAGCAAAAGGAACACTACCTTGGATCAACAAGTCAATCAGACGGATGCTTCGGCGGAAACAAAAACTACGAACACAAGCATCCAAAACCAAGAATTGGAAGAATTACCGAATTTTCCAGAAAGAATGCAAAAAGACCATTTGAAGAGCAGAATGGGAATATGTCAACAACATCATTCAGGACGGCCTCAACAGAAACACCACAAAACCACTTTGGAAATATATCAAGTCAAAAAAAAAAACAAGATAGCTTGGGCGTCTCACCATTAAAGGACCAAGGACAACTAGTAAACGACAGTAAAAGCAAGGCTCAGCTGCTAATAAATCAATTTAGATCAGTTTTCACCATAGAATACACCAGCACAATGCCAACAGTCAACAAACAAGTTACACTTAACATCGGACCATTGGAAATAACAGTAGCAGGTGTTGAAAATTATTAATAAAAATAAATCCATCGAAAGCTAGTGGACCAGATAACATCCCAAATATGATCCTACAAAAATGCGCAACCAGCATAGCACCAAGTCTCTGTAGCATATCCAGACGTCAATTAATTCAGGAGTACTCCCCACCAACTGGCTACCAGAAAACATATTATGTGCCTATAAAAAAGGAGACAGACACCTAGCTGAGAATCTCTAACCTCTGTGCCATGCAAATTACTCGAGTACATAATATGTCGCCACATACTATACCATCTTGAGAAAAAACAACATCATTACAAAGCTGAACCATGATTTCCGCTCGGGCTACTCATGCGAAACCCAGCTCCTAATAACAACAAACGACCTCCTTAAATCACTTGATAACAACAAACAGCCATCCTCGACTTTTCGAAGGCATTTGACACCGTGCCACACTCAAAATTGCTACATTAGATCGATAAATATGGCATAAAAGGCCCAATTCACACCTGGCTGACTACGTTCCTAACCAGACGCACCATGAAGGTGGTCTTGCCGATGACTGCCTGTTATACAGACAAATTAATTCCAACAGAGACCAAATTACACTCCAAGAGGATCTCAAACACCTAGAAACATGGGCATCGACTTGAGGCATGAGGTTGAACGCCAAAAAGTGTTACATCCTCAGCATAAAGAATAAGATAAGCCATCTCTGTAACCTAAACAACACAATTCTACAAGTTACCAGCAACCCGTACCTTGGCATCCAACTATTTGAGGACATGAAGTGGACCACGCACATCACTAAAAAAGCCAACTCAACACTAGGCTTCCTGAGAACAAACCTAAAAAATTGTCCAAAGCAAAGGAAAGCAAACGCATCGCATATCTATCTCTCGACAGAAGCATTCTCGAATATGGGACAGTAATATGGGACCCATATCAAAAGATAGACATAGACAAACTTGAGCGTATTCAAAATCGTGCTGCTCGCTTCATCATAAAAGATTACAAATCACGAGCTAGTGGGTGTGTCACCAAAATGCTGCATAATCTTGAAATGCCATCACCAAAATCCGGACGACAGCAAATCCGACTACAGTAAATGTACAAAGTGGCTGAGGGGCTGATACCAGCCTTTCCTCCAAACCAATTCCTGAAAGCAAAGAAACAAGGCAGACGCATAACAGCATGGAACCAACAGAGCTATTATAGTGATAATATAACTGAACGTTCAGTAGTAAGCAACAACAGGAGTTTCACTGTACAAACAGCAAAAACTGAACAATACAAAAATTCGTTTTTTATAAAACAGTGGTGGAATGGAACCATCTGGATAACACGGTTGTCTGCGCAAAAAGTTCAAGGAGAAACTCGGCAGCAACCTGACAACACCGTAAAGTGTCCTTGAAGTTATTTATTTATTTATTGATGTTTTAAGGTCATGGTTTAAGATCATATATTTATGCACAATGGCTAATCATGACCGTGACAGTTTTACGGGCGGGTGGAGGAAGCCGGAGTACCCGGAGAGAACCACCGAGCAACGACGAGCAGCTGCCAGCTCCCCAACATCGTAACTCCGCACTGCAGCACAGGCAGGGTTAGATTGGTTGAAGACATGCGTACCATCGACGTGCAGTACGCCTCAGTACACGGCGTCATCGTGCCCCCATGCGGGCAACGGAGATGAAGTGTCTTGCCCAAGGACACAGCGCGGTTGCCGCAGGTGGAATTCGAACCGAGTACCTCTCGGCTTGCAGCCTGCACCTCTACCTACTGAGCCACCGCGCTCCCACACCAGAAGTGGTTTGCCGCAACGTAAAATACAGATACAGATATGTGCAGATACAGATCCTCCCCACTGCCAGTTATGCCCCTGCTCTTAAATACTTCATTTCTAATTTCTTTTCAACCCCTTTCTGATTCTTGTGCGAAGCTTTTTGAATGCTATTTTTGTTTTTTTTTGTTGACGGTTCGGTTCCGAAGCTTGAAACCCTCCCATCATACTTGGATTTTGTTGGAAATCGGGCTTTGTCGCTGGGAGAAATAGATTCACGCCGCGTATTCAGCCAAAATTCAAGGAGTGTCACCCGAAACGATGCGTGAACGTATATGTCTCACCGTGACGAAGCCGCCCGTTTCGATTTTGTTGGGGTGGTTCTTATCCTGAAGGGGTTTGACTTTTCCTCAAAAGCATAAATCAACAGGGAGGTTCACTGAAAACAATTTTAATACATAAATATAAAAATGAATATGGTAATGTCTGACTTACATGAAATCCAATGAATCAGAAAAAACAAAACGTCAATTACACGCCACCCACACAGTTTTTGCTACGGGGAAACGTCCGTCATCGTATTCCCGTAGCAATACTGCACCCGCGCCTGTGTCGGATGCGTCCGTTTACACCAGGAACGTTCCAGAAAAATCGGACAGGCGGAGGATAGGCGCCCTGGTCAACAGGTCCTTCAAGGCCTTGCATGCCCAGTCCTGGTGCGGTCCCCATGTAACTTTGTTGGGCGGTCCCTTCTTCGTGAGGTCCGTCAGTGGTGTCGCTATTTCGGCAACGTTGGGAACGAATTTCCGATAATACCCGGCCAGTCCCAGGAAGGACCCAACATGTCGCTTTGTCTGAGGAGGGCTCGCGTAGCGGATCCTCTCGAGCTTCTTGCCGTCCATCTCAACCTTGTATTCGCCAACCTTTTGACTGAGAAACTCGATGGTCCTAAACCCTATCTGACACGCTGAGAGTTTCACTGTGAGTCCCGCCTCCTTGAACCTTTGAAAAAACTCCCTAAGTGCGACCACATGCTCCGTCCATGCTGTTGTCTTACAGAGGATATCGTCACGAAGTGGGCGATATCCCAAAAGTTGGCCAATTCAGTTCGTTTAAAAATGTTTATTGCTGCAGTTTCGAAGCTACAAAGTTAACAATTCGAATAGTTTCAATCAATAGCTAGTATATTGGTTTATGGGAGCGCGGTGGCTCTGTGGTAGACTGTTGGACTTCTATGCTAGAGGTCCCGAGTTCGATCCCCGACCGGGACGACCCGCGTTGTGTCCTTGGGCAAGGCACTTTATCCCGGTTGCATAGGGGCACGATGACGCTGTGTACTAAGGCGTACTGCACGTCGATGGTGCACATGTCTTCAACCGCTGTGACCTCTGCTTGAACAGAGTTAGGATGTTGAGCAGCTGACAGTTGCTCGTCGATGCTCGGTGATTCTCTCCGGGCACTCCGGCTTCCTCCACCCGTAAAACTGTCATGGCCACGATTAGCCATTGTGCATAAGTATGTGACCTTAAACACCAACAAATAAATAATATTGGTTTATATCTCAATTTACTCTGAGTGGGAAGTGGTGGGGCGAAAAATGCTCTCTACATAACTGTGTGTCTTTTAATAATTGGGGTTATTATTTTAGAAAAAACCTTTCTTTTTGATGACGTATCCATCAACTGTGATTCGATTCGAAGTTCGATTCAAAATTCGATGCGAAACTTGATTCGTTTTCACCAATTCGATTCCATATTCGATTCGATCAAAATCGTCAATTCGCAGGTCCCTACCGTTATGTCACCAAAAGTCGATACAAAATCGTACCCCATTGCCCTTCTTCCTAACTAAAACAATGGAGAATTGTAAAAAGGAATTCGAATGTTCGATGACCGCCCCCCCCCCCCCCCCCGCGTCCTACATCTTCTCAACTTCCTCCCACGTTTCCACTCTCGTAGCGTAGGAGATGGGATAAGGTTTAATCCGCACCGGCTCGACAGTATAATGAGCTTCATTTTGTGCTCCTCGGGGTCTGTGGTCCCTGGACTCTCAGTAAACACATCGCTGAATTCCTTCAGCAAACCCCGGACTTGATGGCGCTGCTTCTCTGATAGGGCATCACTAATTACGACGTCCCTATACGTCTCTGCCCCACTAAGCTCCCCTAGCTCTAATGGGTTATTATCATTCACGACCCCTGTGTCGCTTGCCCCCTCGGGCTCTATGATGGCAACACCTGCCGCCACCTCTTCTGCACCCTCTGAATTGAAGTTGCCTTGTCCTGCCGTTCGCGCGAGTTTGAGTTCCTCTCTTTCCTGTTACAGCATCAATAGGCTGGCGTGGTATACTTTTTTCTTCTCGTTTACTCGGTAATCCATTTTTCCCAGTACTTCCACTATAGAGTAAGACCCTTTCCATTGTAAAAGTAATTTATTGTGGTCGGTGGATAACAGTACGGTTACCTTCTGGCCTACCTCAAACTTCCTCCGCCTCGTTCTACGGTCATAATGGTGTCTATGCCTTCCCTGTGCCTTACGGAGACTCTTCCGTGCCAGCTGACATGCTCCCTCCAGCTTGTTTCGGAGGTCCAACGCATATTGGTATGTGTTACGTACTGGAGATGCTTCCTCCTCTGTCCATAGGTCCTTGAGCACTTGCGTTGGGACTCTCACTGTTCGGCCGTAGAGTAGCTCGAACGGAGAGAACCCGGTGCTAGCCTGGGGCACCTCTCTATAAGCGAATAGGACCGCTGGTAGATACCGGTCCCAGTCCTTGGGCCTCTCCTGACACATCTTTCTATGCACCCCCTTTAGAACCCTATCTATCCTCTCGCACAGTCCATTGCATTTGGGGTTATAGGGGGTGGTGAATAATTGTTTCACGCAACCAACTGGCACAGCTCCTCAAACATCCCCGAGGTGAATTGAGACCCCTGATCTCTCAGAATCTCCTTCGGGAAACCTAACCTGCTGAACACCTCTAGCAAGGCTTCAGCATTTGCCTCGGGGTACCTTGTGGCATATTCCACCACGGTCAGGTTAATATACCTATTCCCCCTTTCCGACACGGTTGAATCGGACCGATCAAGTCCAATCCTACCCTGCCAAACGATTCATTCATCAGGGGCGTTTTCTTCAATTAACGGAACCCTAGGGACGCTACCTTTGGGCCCTGTCTTCTGGCACATGTCGCGCGACTGACAAAATCTCATGACGCCCCCTATTATGCAGGCCAATGAAAACTGGTCGTGATCCGGTCGAGCGTCTTTCTCGACCCCAAGTGCACCCCCCCCCCCCCCCTTCCACTAGTGATTCATGCGCTAGTGTCATCACCTACTTCCGATACATCTGCGGAACCACGATTTGCTTCATCTCGCTAATCGATCCGGCCTTGTGTACTTCATACACCCGATGAAGCACTCCCTTGTCCACCCTCATGATATATCGACCCATATCCCTCGCAGCTATTGAGTCACTACTTTTGGCTAACTCTCAAGCCTTCTTCAATGTGGCTCCTCCTGAGGTTTTCCACGTGGACCTCTTCAACCGCCTCCCCGGATACTTTGAGGAGCTTTACGGACCGCTTTTCCCGCGCGGCTTGTGCTCGGGTGACTACTGCTGAAGCCTCCTTAGGCGAGTCCCTTCCCGACCATGCCTTGTCGGGCTCTGTACTTGCTCCGGGTATGTTGCCTACCACCAGGCCATAGATGGGCGTATCCATACACATGGCCTCCACTTCGCCAATGAAGAAAGGGGTGTCCACCCTCACCCTCACAAGTGGGAAACTGTGACACAAGTGATCCTGTGACCGTGTCCGTCAGTTGTTCGTCACTGCTTGACAGCCACGCTATCACACCCTGTCTCGTAGCACACGGACTGCCTCTCGCCCCACATAACCCGGATATACCGGTATCTCTCCTTTTTTCCTTATCGGATAGGCGCTTCTCGCACATCCCACTAATTATAGGGGTCGTTCCTCCCCCTTCCAACCTACGCCCCCCCCCCCCCCCCGTCCACGCCCCACCGCAGTGGGCTATTTTCAGGCCCGATTGTTTGGCACAATGCGGCCGCCTGTCTCCTCCCGGAGGACTGATTGGCATTATTGCCATTTCTCCAGTTTTTCGGGTTCTGTGTCCTCCTTCCGTTCTTTGCTGGTCCCCCGTTTGGTCTCCCAGACATAGCCTCCCGCCAACAGTCCCGGGCCAGGTGCCCCTTCTTGTCAGAAATGTAACAAGTTAACTCCTTGACTCCCGACTCGGTGGGGTTGACCCGGTTATTGTTCCGAGCCCGAGTGTTGGGTGCTTACGCGGGCCTTTGCAACCCCGTTACCCACATTCCTGTCGGGCTACTCAAAAATCCCCCATGAGCCTCTAAATACTGCTCGGCCACCCTAGACATTTCCTTTACGCCACTCGGTTTCCTCTCCTTAGCAAACAATGCCACCTCGGTGGCACACGATGACTGCTCCCTGATAAGTAAGTCCCTCAGGGAGGGGAATGACTGTTCAATTTCAGATATTGTCGAAATATCTTGTGGTTCTTGACACCAACTGGTACACACTTTCATCCTTCTCAGCCTTACACTCTCTGAATTTCTGCCTAAAATCCCCCTCAGTGAGCTGGTACCTCATGAGGATAGCCTTTTTCAGCTCACCGTAGTCATTAACTTGGTCAGGGGGGCATGCTCACGTATACTTGTATAGCGACTTGCCCGCCAGCAGCAGACTAAGACTGACCCCCAGGCGTCATCGGGCCAAACCTCTGTAAGTAAGCGTCAGTGTCGTCAGTCTGTTCATTGAACTTGGGTAATTGAGGATAAGGTGCCTTCACGTTTCCCCGGGACTTTCTCCACCCTGTCTACCATTAGCTTCGGGTAACTGCGTCCTAGCTCTCAAAATTTCCATCTCCATCTCGTGTTGCCTTTCGGCTTCCTCGCGCGCCTTTTCATCTCTTTCTCGCTCTGTCTGAATTTCTTTCTCTCGCTCTGCAGCTCTTGGTGCTGCCTCTCTCTCTCCTTTCACGCTCTAACGCAGCTTCCTTTCGGCTCTTTCAACCTCTTTCTCACTTCCGGCTGTCCGTGAGGCAGCCATACTGCGATTCAACGTAGCCTGACGCTCTAACTCTGCAGCTATTTCTTTCGCCATACTCTTTTGCTCATCTTTCACAAATTTTTGCAACTCCCTACCTATGAAGCCCAACCGTTCACCCATACTAATAAACTTTTCCATGCTTGGGGTATCCATTTTGAAATTTATCACTAAAAATTTCACACACAAAAAAAATATTTTTTTGACTCAAAGAGTTAATTAATCCATATCCTACACTGCGTCCTATTATTACGCGAGAATTTCCACCACAGTTATTTCAAATTCTCCGATCGAATTCAAGAGCTAATTTAACCAATGATTAACCCCTGCACATCTTATGAAAACTATTAAAATTTCGATGCGGCAACCTGCATGAACATTATAACTGAAGCATGTATTAAAATTGTCATCGAGTGATCCTGTTGATTTTGAGCTTTCCAATTGTTCCCTTTTAGGAAGATCCTGGAGTTAACTCGCCAGATATCAGAAACCGAGCTTTGTCGTTGCTGGGGGAAATAGATTCACGCCGCGTATTCAGCCAAAACTCATTGGAGTGTCGCCTGAATCCGTGCGTGAACGTATGTCTCACCTAGACGAACCCGCCTGTTTCGTTTTTGTTGTGTTGGTTCTTGTCCTGAAGGGACCAATGACTTTTCCTCAAAAAGCATAAATCAACAGGGTTTCACTGAAAACAACACCGCCTAGCGTGGCAACTTACGCCCGTCAAAACTGGAACATGCATACGTTTCTCTGGGGTAAAGTTTGAAATTTTTATTGACTCGACTATGTCTGCCCCCCGCCCGCCCCCCCCCCCCCCCCCCCATTTAATCATTGCCTCACCTGTTTTCACATTTTCATATTAAGCGATCTGAGGTCTTCACAAAATAAAAAAAATGGTCGCATCCATTTTATTCATAAGATAACTTCTAAAGAGCTGCAAAGCTGCTGTAGAAGTTTCTCCTCGCCGTTTACAATGGTAGCGTCCATTCACTGACAGGTTAACTTCATTGATAATGATTGACGATAGGTAGCGCCAAGGAAAGGGACATTTTGAGGATCATAACAGCTATAAAAAGTGAAGATTCTCGTCGTTTAAAAATAAATTGGCATTATCTGCTCCGGTCACATGCACAACGACAATTGATGATCAACATGGGTGCAAAGTTTGAACTAGACATCAATGAGACCTACTTGCATACCAAATATGAAGTCATTCTACTAAGTAGTTTAAAAGTTATTGAGGTTAGAAACTCGTTGGCACAAAATTCTAAGTTCATCAAGGGCCATAACTCCGAGAGAAAAAAGTTGGAACAGCATGTGCATCGAACATGGGCAAGACATCAATAAGATACATTTGCATACAAAGTACGAAGTAATTCCAGCAAGTAGTTTGATAGTTATTGCGCTTAGAAACTCATTGGTCACAAAATTCGAAGTTCATCAAATGCCATAACTCCAAGAAAAATATTTGGAACAACACATGCATTGAACACTGGGTAGACATCATTAAGATACACTTACATACCAAATATGAAGTCGTTCGCCAAGTATTTAAAAAGTTATCGAGTTTTGAAACTCGTTGGTCACAGACAGACCGACCGACAGACAGACCGACAGACCGACATTGCTACTTATAGAGCTGATTGTCGCAGCTAAAAATGCACAAAACCATAACAAGACGTCATTGGAAAATGAGAAAATGGGCTCACCAAAGCGCCGTAACTCCACTACTAATGGGCTTTCAAAACCTGAAATGAAATTCACCCTTATTTTGTTGTAAAAATCGCAACATCGACGCCGTAGCTACAACGGGTCGTGCAATCTGCAAGTCCAAAAAATGTTCTCAGGGTCACAAAATTCTAAGTTCATCAAGGGTCATAACTCCAAGAAAAATAACTGGAACAACACATGCATTGAACAATGGCTAGACATCAATAAGATACACTCACATGCCAAATATAAAGTCATTCCATCAAGTATTTCAAAAACAGACAGACCGACAGACCGACCGACCGACCGACCGACCGACAGAACTCCAAGAAAAATATTTGGAACAACACATGCATTGAACAGTGGCTAGACATCAATAAGATACACTTACATCCCAAATATAAAGTCATTCCATCAAGTATTTCAAAAGTTATTGAGTTTTGAAACTCGTTGGTCACAGACAGACCGACAGACCGACCGACCGACCGACCGACCGACCGACCGACCGACCGACAGAACTCCAAGAAAAATATTTGGAACAACACATGCATTGAACAGTGGCTAGACATCAATAAGATACACTTACATGCCAAATATAAAGTTATTCCATCAAGTATTTCAAAAGTTATTGCGTTTTGAAACTCGTTGGTCACAGACAGACCGACAGACCGACCAACCGACCGACAGAACTCCAAGAAAAATATTTGGAACAACACATGCATTGAACAGTGGCTAGACATCCATAAGATACACTTACAGGCCAAATATAAAGTCATTCCATCAAGTATTTCAAAAGTTATTGAGTTTTGAAACTCGTTGGTCACAGACAGACCGTCAGACCGACAGACCGGCATTGCCACTTATAGAGCTGCTACTCGCAGCTAAAAAGCCGGCATAACAAATTTATTTCCATTATTACCTAAGTTATTTGCCAGAAACGATAAATGTAATGTCATTGGAAAATGAAAAATTGGGCTATAATCTCATCACCAAAGTGCCATAACTCTACTGCTAATGGGCTTTCAAAACTTGGGCAAAATTCTCATAAATAAAGGGCCATAACTCTACTAAAAATGGGCCGCTAAAGACGGAAATCGAACCCAACCTGTATTTTGTTGTACTGAATACATAAGCCGAATTTAACTCAGCTCAAACCATTACAACTAAAGTTATCGTCCAGAAACGAAATGTGTCCACGGATGGACAGACAGACGGACGGACAGACGGACGACGAGACCATTTACATAATACTTCCCTTTTTCAAACGGGCGTATAATAAATATGGTAATTTGTGACTTGCATAATATTTAATGAATCAGAAAAACAAAACGTCAATCACACCCCATCCACGCAGTAGTTTTTGAGTCACTTGCGGGCCCGCATTCTCTGTTGTCGCTGTTTTCCCTTCCTTGTCGCTGGTGTTTGGACTTTGGTCGCCTTTTCACTCCACTCTTTCACTGCCGTCGCACGGTCACTAACACATTGTGACTTTACCGGACGCTTTTGTTCTAACATGTGACGGAATGTTACTCTACCAGTGCCGTCGCACGGCCACTAACGTATTGTCACTTTACTATATCGCATTCCCTCTAACAAGTGTCACTTTACTGGATGCTTTTCACTCAAGCCGTCGCCACCAATGGGGTTAAACGCTCCCCTCTATTTATCTCAGAATAAAATGCATACAGACAAAGCCTACTCTGTCTAGACGTATGGCTTGCCTCCTACAGTCGGTAAAATTGTCTACCTCAAAGCCAATTATCGTGAGCTCCCCAAGTTCGTTCTTGCCATTTCTACTCCTACACTCGTATATGGCCACCGACTCTGCCCGCGATTGTTCCTACTACAAATTGAGCTCTGTGGTTCCACTAACATTACAACGTTTCTATACTTTCACAGCGATGCGGCACCTCCTCTAACCTATGGCATGGGGCATCCTCAGCTCCTCGCCTACGACCCACAGTCTTACACGCCTTCAGACTGGAATGAAATTTTCAAGAAATCCCCTGATTTTTATTTCGATAGCCAGAACATTAATTCTCATTTTAATTGCTTCTCTTGAACTTGGCCGCTTAGATCTATCTTAATTTAATACTCTCTTTTAAATTCTTCTAAATTTGCTATACTTTGACATTTCTGACAGTCCACTGTCAAAATTTGAGATGTCCCACACAGCACCAGGCACCCTACGTACGCCACTACAATTAGGAGATTATCGACATTAATGACCATATAATTAGATGACTTATTACTTTACATGGCTAAACAAGTGTCTTGTGTTTGAAGTTTATAAGGTAAGATCGTTGTTTCAGACCAGACAAGCGCTAATTGGCGTTACAGACTCCGAAGGAGATTCCTCTCCATTACAGTTGTCACTTTCATCTTTCATCAGATTTATTACTATTTAGATACACATATAGATTACTTAACAAATCGATTTTTCTTTGGCTTTTAGTCCGAGGGAGAAAAATTATAAAAATTATATACACTTTTAAGTAAGAAAATCGCAACTTTAAGCTATCACCTTGACAGATTTTGTGTTCAGAAGATTCACCTCCCCAGCAGCCAAACTTATTTCCTATAGAACATACAAACTGGATTTTGCTTTTTAGTATCTTTCCGGCTCTCGCTAATCAATGTCCATGGTTTCGCCCCCAACAAAACAGCACTCCACTCTTCTGCGGAGGAATACATCGGTTGCCTGTTAGTCTTATCCGATTCTCTTCGAATTTTGTAAAAAAAAATGACATCAGTTCGCAGAACTTTGCCAAGTCCCAGCATGGAGTTTATAGGTGTGAGAGTACTATATAAATATTTGAATTCGGAAAATGATGCAATATCCAAAACGGTTTACTGACGATTCGTACACAAGACGTTTCGTACACGCGACCATTCGTACACAAATAAGACGTTTCGTACACAAAAAGTGGACGTTTCGTACACGAAGTGAGCGTTTCGTACACGTGTTTAATTATCTGTTTTAGACCTTGTATTTTAAAATTATTTATTATTTTTGTTACATTAAATTAATATTTTTACATTTATGAATATCTCCCGTGAATATTTATGTAAAATTATTCCTGTTTGTATAGATACTGTTGAATGAATGAAAGAATGAAAGGTTTTAGCGCGACGAAGGCACGCAGGGACGATGTGGAATTTACAAATCCCTTGCGACCCGGATAACCTTATTTTATTTCACTTGGATCACACTGTCGATGAATGAATGAATGGTGTTAGCGCACCGAAGGCGCGCAGGGACGATGTGGGATTTACAAATCCCTTGCGACCCGGTTAACCTTATTTTATTTCACTTCGATCACACAGGTCTAGCTTTCCTATTGCCCCAAATGGAGGCTGAGGGGGGTATGCACGCGGTTAGAATTCCCGGCAGTTTACGTAGGAGTGTTAGATTGTCAATACTCAATCCCTCAACGCCATTAAACATATTAGAGAGTGGGCTCTATTCGGTTCCAGCTCGGCGATGGTAGAGGTTTGAGTCCCACCATGGTGGCGAGCCAGAATATAATGTTGTGCGATGGCAAATTTAAGGGAAGAAGAGAAAAGAAAACCAAACAGCAACGCCGGTTTGGAAGCGGCCCCGGTATATGACCATAGCGGTTACAAAAAGGAGTGGAGAAAGCTCCAACAGTTTAGTTTGAAAAACCGGGAGTCATCCATCAAGCCTTCTGGGAGATAGGATGCCGTATGTGATTATGAGGTATCTGGTTATCCTTCGGGAATTCCAAATGACCTCCTCCACCCACACCCCCCCGGCCCCAAAAAAAAACACCCCAAAAAAAACACCCTCTCACAGACACACACCTTCAAGCCCTTAAAAGGGCTGTTAAATCTTTATTCAAATGTTTATTTATATAAATTGTACACTCGTCCCCAGCCAGACAAGCTTGTTTCAATCCTTGCCTAGTGTTTGGTGGTTTCTTGTGTATGTTGCAGAAAGGTAGGTTGCACCAATTCCTCATGCGCTTTGTCTACCATTTCCACGCGTCTTTATCAGAGTGTTGCAAGAAAATTTGAGAATGTTCAATTAGAAAAGTTTTAGGCAGAAAGAAAGATAGGTATCCGCTATTGTATATTGTGCCTGTTGTGTGATTGTTGCTATGGATTTGGTAAGGGGTGTGTTTCTTCGACGCCCACTCCCCACACGCAGAGTTGCGAGGCAATCCTCACAGACTCAATCCTAAAGATCGCAATGAGGAGAGAGGCAATCCTCACCTACTCCACGCAGTTTAATTCTATTGAGTAATTTTAATTTACTGTGGATTATTTTGTTTTTCTGTTAAGGGTTCGGTGTTCGTTCAGCTTCACCATTGATTCACTGTCCTGGAGTATGTGGAGGGTTTTGTTATATAGATCTTATTAAACGCATTTCAATCGCGCTTCAGCAGAGTTGCGAGGCAGTCCTCACAGACTCTATCCTGAAGTTCTCAATGAATAGGGAGGCAATCTTCACTGACTCCACGCGATTTAGTTGTATTGTATAATTTTTATTTTATTTTATTTTTTTTTTCCGGAAACTTATTTTGTTTTTCTGCTAAGGGATCGGTGTTCGTTCAGCTCAACCATTAATTCACTATCTTGGAGTCTGTTGAGGGTTTTGTTTTGTAGGTCTTTTAATCGCGTATCTATAGTTTCTATATTTGCTAGCTCGTGAAGTTCCTTTATCGGTGTCCACTTCGGTTTGCATAGTGCCACTCGCAGGGCATAATTTTGAACCCTCTCTTGCTTCTGAATGTTGATTTTGCTCAGGTCACTTGTTATTATGGCACCGTATTCTAGTACCGGACGTATACATGTTTTGTAGAGCTCGAGAAGCATATCTTTGTTTGCACCCCAATTTCTACAGCTGATCATCTTCAGAAAATTGATACGTTTAGTAGCTCTAACCGTAATGGAGTTTACGTGACTGTTTTGACTGAGATTGCTATCTAGGATAAATCCCAAAAATTTGGCCTCTTTGTTGGCTTCTAGTTTGTGATCGTACAACTGGAGATCGATACTGGGGACTGGTTTTTTCCTTTGCTTTTTGAAGAACTGTTGAATGAATGAATGAATGAATGAATACATAAATGAATGAATGAATGAATGAATGAATGAATGAATGAATGAATGAATGAATGAATGAATGAATGAATGAATGAATGAATGAATGAATGAATGAATGAATGAATGAAAGGTTTTAGCGCTCCGAAGGCGCGCAGGGACGTTGTGGGATTTGCAAATCCCTTGCGACTCGGTTAACCTTATTTTATTTTACTTGGATCACACAGGCCTAGCTTTTCTATTGCATCAAATGGAGTCTGAGGGGGTATGCACGCGATTAGAATTCCCGACAGTTTACGTTGGAGTGTTAGATTGTCAATACTCAATCCCTCAACGCCATTAAAACTATTAGAGAGTGGGCTCTATTCGGTTCCAGCTCGGCGATGGTAGAGGTTTGAGTCCCACCATGGTGGCGAGCCAGAATGTAATATTGTGCGATGGCAAATTTAAGAGAAGAAGGGAAAAGAAAACCAAACAGCAACGCCGATTTGGTAGCGGCCCCGGTATATGACCATAGCGATTACAAAAAAGCAGTGGAGAAAGCTGCAACAGTTTAGTTCTGAAAAACCGGGAGTCATCATCAAGCCGCCTGGGAGATAGGATGCCGTAGGTGATTATGAGGTATCTGGTTATCCTTCGGGAATTCCAAATAACCTCCTCCACCCACCCCCCCCCCCACCCCCCCCCAAAAAAAACCTCTCACAGACATACACCCTCAAGCCCTTAAAAGGGCTGTTAAATGTTTATTCAAATGTTTATTTATATAAAATGTACACTCGTCCCCAGCCAGCCATATAAGCTTGTTTCAATCCTTGCCTAGTGTTTGGTGGTTTCTTGTGCATTTTGCAGAAATGTAGGTTGCACCAATTCCTCCTACGCTTTGTCTACCATTTCCATGCGTCTTCTTCATAAGAGTGTTGCAAGAAAATTTGAGAATGTTCATATAGAAAAGTTATAGGTAGAGAGAAAGATAGGTATCCGCTATTGTATATTGTGCCTGTTGTGTGATTGTTGCTATGGATTTGGTAAGGGGTGTGTTTCTTCGGAGCCCACTCCCCACACGCAGAGTTGCGAGGCAATCCCCACAGACCCAATCCTAAAGATCTCAATGAGTAGAGAGGCAGTCCTCACTGACTCTACGCAGTTTAATTCTATTCAGTAATTTTAATTTACTGTGGATTATTTTGTTTTTCTGTTAAGGGTTCGGTATTCGTTCAGCTTCACCATTGATTCACTATCCTGGAGTATGTGGAGGGTTTTGTTATATGGATCTTATTAAACGCATTTCAACCGCGCTTCCGCAGAGTTGCGAGGCAGTCCTCACAGACTCTATCCTAAAGTTCTCAATGAGTAGCGAGGCAATCCTCACTGACACAACGCGATTTAGTTATATTGTATAATTTTTATTTTATTTTTTTTTCCGGAAACTTATTTTGTATTTCTGTTAAGGGATCGGTGTTCGTTCAGCTCAACCATTAATTCACTATCTTGGAGTCTGTTGAGGGTTTTGTTTTGTAGGTCTTTTAATCGCGTATCAATAGTTTCTATGTTTGCTAGCTCGTGAAGTTCCTTTATCGGTGTCCATTTCGGTTTGCATAGTGCCACTCGCAGGGCATAATTTTGAACCCTCTCTTGCTTCTGAATGTTGATTTTGCTCAGGTCACTTGTTATTATAGCACCGTATTCTAGTACCGGACGTATACATGTTTTGTAGAGCTCGAGAAGCATATCTTTGTTTGCTCCCCAATTTCTAGCTCTGATCATCTTCAGAAAATTGATACGTTTAGTAGCTCCAACCGTAATGGTGTTTACGTGACTGTTTGACTGAGATTGCTATCTAGGATAAATCCCAAAAATTTGGCCTCTTTGTTGGCTTCCAGTTTGTGATCGTTTTACTGGAGATCGATACTGGGGACTGGTTTTTTCCTTTGCTTTTTGAAGAACTGTTGGTGTTTAATTGCATGTTCATTAGGTTAATTTTCCTTGATTTCTTTGATTTATTGTTTGATTTACTGTTTGATTTTACCGATGAGTGACTTGTTATACCCGCATTTTCAAAAATGCGGGGATATTGTCGTGATTTCCGCCCGTACGTCCGTCCGTCCATCCGTACGTCACACCATGAAAGGCTCCTAGGGTATTCAATTCGAAACGTTTAAACTATGCTGATGTGTTCAGGTAACATCTCTAGATGTGCATGAAGGTTTCGGAATTTTGATTTTGCCCCCTGTGGTTCCAGTGAAACCACTTTTATCATTAGAAAATCAGTTTTCATCGAAAGGCTCCTAGGGTATATAATTCGAAACGCTTAAACTACGCTAATGTGTTCAGGTAGCAACTCTAGATGTGCATGAAGGTTTGGGAATTTTGATTCGTCCCCCGGTGGTTCCAGTGGAACCACTTTTATTGTTAGAAAATCAGTTTTCATCGAAAGGCTCCTAGGGTATTCAATTCGAAACGTTTAAACTATGCCAGTGTGTTCAGGTAACATCTCTAAATGTGTATGAAGGTTTCGGAATTTTGATTTTGCCCCCGGTGGTTCCAGTGGAGCCACTTTTATCATTAGAAAATCAGTTTTCATCGAAAGGCTCCTAGGGTATTTAATTCGAAATGCTTAAACTATGCTAGTGTGTTCAGGTAGCAACTCGAGATGTGCATGCATAAAGGTTTCGGAATTTTGATTTGGCCCCGGTGGTTCCAGTGGAACCACTTTTATCGTTAGAAAATGAGTTTTCATCGAAAGGCTCCTTGGGTATTCAATTCGAAACGTTTAAACTATGCTAATGTGTTCAGGTAACATCTCTAGATGTGCATGAAGGTTTCGGTATTTTGATTTTGCCCCCTGTGGTTCCAGTGGAACCACGTTTATCGTTAGAAAATCAGTTTTCATCGAAAGGCTCCTAGGGTATTCAATTCGAAACGTTTAAACTATGCTAATGTGTTCAGGTAACATCTCTAGATGTGCATGAAGGTTTCGGAATTTTGATTTTGCCCTGGTGGTTCCAGTGGAACCATCTTTATCGTTAGAAAATCAGTTTTCATCGAAAGGCTCCTAGTGTATTTAATTCAAAACGCTTAAACTATGCTAATGTGTTCAGGTAACGTCTCTAGATATGCACGAAGGTTTCGGAATTTTGATTTTGCCCCCGGTGGTTACAGTGGAACCACTTTTATCGTTAGAAAATCAGTTTGCATCGAAAGGCTCCCAGGGTATTTAATTCGAAATGCTTAAACTATGCTAATGTGTTCAGGTAGCAACTCGAGATGTGCATGAAGATTTCGGAATTTTGATTCGGCCCCCGGTGGTTCCAGTGGAACCACTTTTATCGTTAGAAAATCAGTTTTCATCGAAAGGCTCCTAGAGTATTCAATTCGAAACGTTTAACCTATGCTAATGTGTTCAGGTAACATCTCTAAATGTGCATGAATGTTTCGGAATTTTTATTTTGGTCCCGGTGGTTCCAGTGGAACTACTTTTATCGTTAGAAAATCAGTTTTCATCGAAAGGCTCCTAGGGTATTTAATTCGAAACGTTTAAACTATGCTAATGTGTTCAGGTAACATCTCTAGATGCGAATGAAGATTTCGGTATTTTGATTTTGCCCCTGGTGGTTCCAGTGGAACCACTTTTATCATTAGAAAATCAGTTTTCATCAAAAGGCTCCTAGGGTATTCAATTCGAAACGTTTAAACTATGCTAATGTGTTCAGGTAACATCTCTAGATGTGCATGAAGGTTTCGGAATTTTGATTTTGCCCCCCTGTGGTTCCAGTGGAACCACTTTTATCGTTAGAAAATCAGTTTTCATCGAAAGGCTCCTAGAGTATTTAATTCGAAACGCTTAAACTATGCTAATGTGTTCAGGTAGCAACTCTAGATGTGCATGAAGGTTTAGGAATTTTGATTCGTCCCCCGGTGGTTCCAGTGGAACCACTTTTATTGTTAGAAAATCAGTTTTCATCGAAAGGCTCCTAGGGTATTCAATTCGAAACGTTTAAACTATGCCAGTGTGTTCAGGTAACATCTCTAAATGTGTATGAAGGTTTCGGAATTTTGATTTTGCCCCCGGTGGTTCCAGTGGAGCCACTTTTATCATTAGAAAATCAGTTTTCATCGAAAGGCTCCTAGGGTATTTAATTCGAAATGCTTAAACTATGCTAATGTGTTCAGGTAGCAACTCGAGATGTGCATGCATAAAGGTTTCGGAATTTTGACTTAACCCCCGGTGGTTCCAGTGGAACCACTTTTATCGTTAGAAAATGAGTTTTCATCGAAAGGCTCCTAGGGTATTCAATTCGAAACGTTTAAATTATGTTAATGTGTTCAGGTAACATCTCTAGATGTGCATGAAGGTTTCGGAATTTTGATTTTGCCCCCAGTGGTTCCAGTGGAACCACTTTTATCTTTAGAAAATCAGTTTTCATCGAAAGGCTCCTAGGGTATTTAATTCGAAATGTTAAAACTATGCTAAGGTGTTCAGGTAACATCTCTAGATGTGCATGAAGGTTTCCGAATTTTGTTTGGCCCCAGGTGCTTCCAGTGGAACCACTTTTATCATTGGAAAATCACATTTCATCGAAAGTCTTCTAGGATATTTAATTTGAATCGTATAAACTATGCTAATGTGTTCATATAGCATCACTAGATGTGTATGAAGGTTTCGGAATTTTGATTTTGCACCAGGTGGTTCCAGTGGATCCACTTTTATTGTTAGAAAATCAGTTTTCATCAAAATGCTCTTAGGGTATTCAATTCGAAACGTTTACACTATGCTAATGTGTTCAGGTAACATTTCTAGATCTGCCTGAAGGTTTTGGAATTTTGATTTTGCCCCAGGTGGTTCCAGTGGAACCACTTTTATCGTTAGAAAAGTTTTCATCGAAAGGCTCCTTGGGTATTAATTCGAAACGTTATTGCTATGCTAAGGTGTTGCTAAGGAAATGCGGGGATACACCATTGTGTGCTTTGCACACAAATAACTCGATCTGGTTTGAATATTGTCGGGATGCTTTTTGGTTATTTTGTTTGTTTGTTTGTACATGCGATGAATAATCTAGTCAGCGGTAAATTGCAAAGAAGCTGACAAGCTTTCACTGGAGTCTACAAGTGACCTTTGACTTGGAAAAACAACAAGCACGGTGTCCTGTCAAATCTGAATTTCAAAAAACTGATCGGGTTATATTGGGGTATGGAACTGTCCTGAGCCATCACATTCGCACCTCTGACTTCGGAGTGTGAGTACCTCGTCACCTTGATTAGTAATCATGGAAGCACTGGAATTACCAGAACAACTTTTCATGACCATCACAGATCTGGGCATCTCTTGCCCTGTCACCTGGACTGTCCAGGAGACAGGCAAGCGGGTCCACCTGAACTTGAAGTTCGTTGTAGAAGATACAACACCCACTCCTTTAGGCAGAGGTAGTACCTTTCGTGAGAGGAACCGCTCTCACACTGGTCCTCACCTAAAGGAGTCCGGAGGCCCTGAGAAGAGACTGAAGGGGAAAAAGAAGAGCCAGTCTACCAAGCGAAGGAGCACCCGACGCCTGCCTGGAGGCCTTTTTGGAAAGGAAGAGAGAGAGAGAAGGTTGAGGAAAGGAAAGGGTCAGAGGCGGCCGCCAGTTCCCCTTCCTCTCCCGCAGGCTCACCCAACCGACCTCCGGCTCCTGAGCGAGAACTGTTGGATGAGGACAGTCCTGTGGAGACTGAGACGGAATTGGAAGTCGCCTTCTCGCCACTTCCTGACCCTCACTCGCCTCTCCCTTCAGCACCAAAGAGCCTGGACTTGGAAAGCCTGGAAGACAAATACGGAAGAGAAGCCGAAGAGCGCTGGAACGAAAGAGAACGGCAAGATGAAGTACTAAGGATAGCATTCGCAAACCTTAACCGGCAAATCAACAACATAAACATGGCAGCACAACAGGCAACACCACCACAGACATCACCAGCAACATCACCGAATGCAGCTCGGACTAGACCATTCCATCCAGGACAGCCAGCTAGCAGTCCACCAACAACACCTACTGCCACTGTCGCAGTCTCTCCATCAAAACCACCTCCCCCTAAAAAGAAGCAGAAACGTCACAAGCGCCGATAAGTACCCAGACACTCTCCTCCATCACCATATTCAGACAAGTACCAACCCAAATACAGCAAATGTGGGTCGAAAGGGGCTTGTTCCTCAAAACCGTCCCTGCACGCCTTCGGCGCGTGAAACCATTTTCGTTCCTGAGCCAGTCACTTCATTGCCCAATACGACGTAATGGAGTACCCATATTCTGGTTGTGGAGGCGAGGTCAGGCCAAGGCAGGAGGCTCTGTCTTGTGACGACTGTAGCAGATGGGGACACTGAAAATGTGATACCGGTATGTCACGCCCGGTTTATCGGGATTTAATGGTGAAGCAAAAAAGAGGACAGGTGTTTATGTGGAGGAGCCCAGATTGTACTCGGGGGGAATATGATGGAATTAGAAGTGATGGAGGAGAGGGATTTGAGTATAGACAGTAATAGTGTCACGAACATCATGGAGGAGAGAGAGGCATGTCTAATGACGGACAACCTGCCAACACAGACAGTATCCTTTGTTCCATTTAATGGAAAGTCCAAGGGATTCCCATGAAATGGAACCAGAGACTAGTACTATCTTTGAAGGGCAAATATCGATAAAACTTTATTGCGTTTTTATGACAACTTATCTCCAGCGATACTGTACATTTTCGGCGAATCACCTCATTGCATTATGCTAAACTGATTTTATTATCGATATTTGCCCTTTATTTGCCCATAGTGCAATGAGGTGATTCACCGAAAATGTACAATATCGCTGGAGATAAGTTGTCATAAAAACGCAATAAAATTTTATCGATATCAAAGATAGCAATATATTTTATATTGATGTAATACAATAAAATCATATGCAGAATACAACCAACACATAAAAACAAAACATGTTATTTTTGTTTAATCAATTTATTTCAATTTAGTATGTATGAGATTTCAACTAAAATCACCACGTACTTATTGGAAAATAAAATTATTTCATGCAAGAAACTAGTCTTCTTTCTTTCTTTTAAATCCAACATCTGAAATTAGAAGGGGAAAAAAGTGAGATATTAAGAGAAAATGCGAAATTGAAATCTGTGTACGAAACGTCCAGGCTTTTTGTGTACGAAACGTCCTAAATTGGCCGTGTACGAAACGAATGCTGGACGATTCGGCACTTGGACGATTCGGCACCTGGCTTGAACGATTCGGTACCCGGCTTGGACCATTCGGCACTTGGGGTTGCACGATTCGGCACTTGGGTTAGACGATTCGGCACTTGTGGTATTTCGATTCGGCATGAATAGATATACTGTTTTATATATTGTTTTCATTCATTACAAAATTAATATATTTGTAATGTACGAATGAAATATATGAGACAGTATATCTACCGATGAATATCATGTTTTTTTGCCTGTTCGCGTTCAGCCAGAAATTATTCAAAATATGAATGATTCCAGTTACCGGTTCACACCACGAGGAGGTACTGAATAGGACTTAGTGAACCGTCTGAAAGAGAAGTAAAACTAAATAATTAGCTTCTGTTCACCTGCAATTAAAAGAAAAGAATTAATTTAGTTCTTTGCCTGGAAGAAAAATAAACGAAAGGAATTAGCTTCTGTTCACCTACAATTAAAAGAAAAGAATTTCATTAGTGTAGTCCTCTACTGGAAGAAAAATAAAAGGAAAAGAATTAGCTTCTGTTAATCTGAAACGAACAGAAAAATATAATTAGTTTATAAAACGCATTGTCCCTATATCAGTATGCATCGCGTCTTCTGATTGGTCAACGTGACCGAAACAAATAGCCATGGTATCGGCTATCTTCAAACATGCGTGTGATAAGAGCGCGCGCCGTTGTTCCCCGTTTGTCACTCGAGAAACATCAAGGTGATAAAAATAACCTTTGACCCCGACTGGGTCACATCGATTGCAGAAACTCCTATTAGAACTGTTAAGTTATATCCAACTTATTGTCGTGTTGTAGTGAATACTAATACAAATTAAAAAACATCGTGGCAGCCCTATGAGTAGAAGCACTTGTTGGCTGTCGTATTCGATGAGAACTGAACAGATTGGATCGGGTTCGCAAATATACTTTGCGGGGTGAGAACATCAAGGGCAGCAACTCATCTGTTTATCTTCGATATCACTTGAGCAGAATACAAAATGTCGATCTCTCGCTTTGCTTGTCACTCCGATGGAGACATCGTTCGCAAACGGATAGAAATCACGCCCAAATCCACCGTCAAATCAAATAATACTGCCGCACGGCTTTTTAGAAAGTATTTGTCAGAGAAAGACTTTGATACTAAATTTGAATTGTTTAAAACAAAAAATTAAAACTTCTCCATGTGTGACCTGGTTTATAAACAACGATTCGGAAATAAACTCGGTCTATTTATAGATTTGCTGTGACGTTTGTTTCGCTGTTTGGTTCAAAACATGAGGCTCAATGTGGGGTTTAAACTTCGTCGCCTGAGTCTCAATGTGGGATCACATTTTACATCTCGGCATTATATCTGTGTTAGGAGGCGGGACAAAATCGTTATCTCGGGCAACATCCAGGCTACATGGAGATTTAAGACCTGGATGTCTACTTTTCAACCATTCGGCTTGCGCCTCATGGTTGAAAACCGGCATCCAGGTATTAAATCTCCATGTACCCTGGATGTTGTCCGAGATAACTTATATTATATATTCAGCATGGACCATATACCCCTGCACACTTCCTCAGCAACTGACTTGATGTAAGTTCTCCATCGACATATCTCTCCCATAATCGGAACAGTTTTCCTTGGACTTCCTCTGTTGCATTTTCCCCTCTGAAACCATTTTCAAACTCACTGGGATGGAGCTTGATTCCTTGCACAGTTCCAAAACCAATAAGTAGAATGGTGCCCGTCCTCTTTTGCTCATGCTGCTGTTAATTCTGTTGTGCCATCCCTCCACGTCGTTGTTGGTCCAGACGCTGCACACGAAGACACTCCAGTATTCAACTTCAAATACGCTGCTGTCAGTCCATGTATTTCTTACATAACCAATCAACGATGTCAGTGTTGGTGTTCCTGCCTGGTCTGCCAATTTGTCGAAAGCTTGTTTGATGTGTTCTGCAGGTAAAAACGGTAGGGCCATGATCTTCCTAACATACTTGTACACGCTGTCTTTCTTGTTGTACTCGACCTTAAAATAAAAAAAAAACAGCCATTAGAAAGGGAGCACGGTGGTACCGTGTATTAAGGCATACTGGGTTAACTAGTGAATTTACGAGTCTGGCAGTTGCCCTCCGCTGCTCGGTAGTTCTCTCTGGGTACTCTGGTGTAGTAAAATACCCAGTAGTTATTTAATTAAACTTGTGTAATGAATCAGATTAAGGGGTCGTCCAACCTAACTTTGGTCAATTTGTTGACATTTTTCCCAATGCCTCAGAAACAGATAACAGAAGCAAGGAAAGGCAAATTATATATCAAAATAATGAGTAAAGTGCATAGAAACGGTACATATAATTTTTGTGAGGAAAAAAAGTGAATTTTATGATTTTGAAGAAGATTAATTTGCCAATGGCGTAAGTAACGAACCGGTAAAACCACAAATAGTCGGTAATTCGAAACCCTTGTCCTCAATATAATGATAACATACTACAGACTCGGAGAAAGCATTTTTTGACACACACTCTGGTGGGTGTTGATGTTTGAATGTAATAACACCAACACAAATTTTGGATGTTCCGGATGTGGCCATGTTTCAATGATGTTTATTCCGGTCATGTGATTACGATGTGGTTCTTGCAGAAATACTCAATTTGGGCAATCGTAAGAATGCAAGGACGTGATCACGCCCTTCATTTGTTCGAGACAGAGCATGAGCGGATTTGCAAACAGGTGACAGCAAATACTTGAGCTGTTAATGTCGTAACTGCAAAATATGGTTCGAAATTCTCTCTCGTGTTTACAGGCCGTCTGAACTTTATTGTTGACAAAAAATCTGAATTATTGCGCACTAGAACGACAACATGAACCACTTGTTAAAAAAAAACCGAGTGTATAAAATCGGGACGATACACATAAAATAAGGCAATATTCATAACAAAGTAAGCAGAATGCTTCAGAAATCACTTTTTCACGAAGTATATTCCAAGTGACCTGGAACTATATTGAGCTTGTTGATTTCCCCCGATGCTGTGAGGTTATTTACTTCCTAGTAACCATGGAATTTGTCGCGGCTCAGTTTGAAGTCTGCAAAGGATCGATTCAACATGGGTTGAAAATGATGCATTCGCGCTATTAAATAAGGTGCGTTTGGGCGATGCTGAGAATTTAGTTTTTTCTTGCAACCAACCATACTAACACAAGCGTCGATCAGTGTCTTTTGTCATCGTTTTACACTGACAATTGTGACAAATCTCCTTCACCGGAAACTATCTCCCAATTTGCATATCACAATAAACATAACCGCTGTCAGCGTGACCGTGTGGTCAAATCCGAAACGAATTATCGAATCCACGGTCAAAATTAACTGCAATTAGCTTTTAAACAAATGAAATATTCCCAATTTCTTCATTATCCATGCCGAGTTATTTTTTAACCAGACCACATGCGCCCAGTTTCGTTTGGCGGCATCAAACTGATATTGTTTGTGGTAATTAATACTAGTACGAGAAGGCGAATGAAGCCAAATATTTCCCATCATTATGAATTAATTAAAATTGATAATTGCTTTTATTTTACTGAAATTATGAATTGATAAGGTGGGGGTGTTGTGATTATTATGCCCCAGACCTGGAAGTTGTAAAATCAAAGGTGCATCTAGGGCCGTGCAATGGTGACCTCTGTCCTTTTACCCATACATCATTACATGTACCAACAATCCCCCTTGTGTCTCAACCACTGTTACTCCAATTTGAGGTATATTTGGTGTTGTGATCGAGCATCATGGGGAAACAATGCATGCATAGCTGCTGTAGCATGTGTTTCTTCCCACATTTTTCAGAGTTGTGGTACTTTTTCACTCTTTTGAATTTGAGTTAGAAAATTTTGTTTCTAACTAGTTGATTTGTTACAATTTGTTGGAAAGTGCCTGCTAATACCCTCAAATGTATTGCTACAAAATATTTCTGGTGAAGATTTTGTTCCTATTACTTATCAAGCAACAACCTAATGAATATTCTGTATAAAGCCACCAATCTGATGTTTGACACTTTTATCGGAACTGTTGTGAAGGCTTATGGAACTCAAAATGTTGATTATGGCAGGACTTTTCTATTCACCCATTAATCGATAAATTAAGTGTTATAGTTGGAAGTAAGAAGCATGAAAGGTCCAGAACTTTAAAGTCTAAAAAGAATGTTTTGCAATGTAACATGATTTTTGCAGATACACTTATTTGGAGGGTTACCTGTCTGATAGTGTTTGGAACATGTGTGGCCAGGATCTTCAAAAAGAAAAAAAGAGTTAAACTTTGAGAAAAAAGGCATATGCCTTGAGTGCCGGCCGTAGAGTCATACAAGGAAGAGAGCCCCACCCCCCTCCCCGCGGGGAATTTTGTGTGTCAAATGGAGCTCACTTGTCACCTTTTGGGGATTGCTTTGTGTACTGCGTTCTTGAAAAAAATACGTGAGACCCTCTGGATGTGCCCTTTTGGTCTCAATATGCCAATAAGCCTCCTCAGGGAAAGTACATGCAATAATGGTTATGTAAGGTTGATTTGATGTGTTTTGAATAAAAATGTACTTTTAAGTACATTAGATGGTTTATTGCACTAACAGGTTACAGTTACCGTTATGTCTTCTCCAACAGATATCATGAGTGTATTGCTGTCCAAGAGTAAACAAAGCTATTATACTTTATACTTATTGATAAACCAGACAAATTTAACAATTTAATCACTTTCAAATTGATGCATGGGATAGAAGGGGTTACAGTGCAAGGGGTTTGTAAATATTTTATTCAGCTGCAATGTATGACTCTGCAGTGCATTCTACATAGGAGAATATCGTATTTTCTTTCCAAACCACCACAGTGATACATACATCTTTATATACTCTTTTGTCCTTCCACACTTCTTCTGGTGGACTCCTTCAAGTTGACCTTTGTTGAACCCCCCAAATCAAAACATAAACAAAAGAAAATGTCTGCCTTCAATCAGTGAGCACTCCACTTATAACATTTGGTCTCAATCTTTATTACTTTCATGAATTAGGAAACGATTTCTTCGAGTATGTACTTCAATGTTTATAGAATACAGCTGTTATTTTATTTTGAGGTATTTTATTGTAAAAATTTTGTTCTCTTACTTATGCCATAGTAGACTTTCAGGTGGTGCTTTTTACACATGGCAGCAGTTTCATGGCAAATTTTTCACATGTTTTATGTTTCATTCCAAGCATTTTGGTATATAATTTATTGGGGTTATTCTTTTCGGGCCTTTTTTAGACTTGAAAGAAAATTACATGAAATTTGACCAAAGTTAGGTTGGACGTCCCCTTAAGTACATGTATATCGATGAAAAAGCATTATCTCACATTTGAGTCGTTAACAACATAAAATAAGTAAAGTATATATAAAGTATATAATTACCTGTAGACCTAATTCTTGAACCTTACGGAACACAGCCTGGGCCCAGTGGAACACGCAGCCTTGAATTGGTACATCAGGAAATCGTCAGCAAATGGCAGGTGATTACGAGTAATTGGGGGTAAATATAAACATTACAGGAAGAGGCATCTACCGAAACCACACAAATAAATTGATTCTGAAGGGGAAGCGAATCCTTAACCAAATGAAACTTATAGGGAGAAACAGTTTCAATAAGGTTTTCGTGGGGAAAACCATTTGGGAAATGGTGGGTCTGCCAAGTATCACATACGGTACTGAAGTGGTACCCCCAAACCAGACGGCCGCAAAGAGCTTGGAAATCCTGCAGACGATGCAGGCCGATGGATAACGGGGTCGAGTAATGCCGCAGCGCTAGAAGCAATCAGGGGTGAGCTTGGGTGGGTGAGGATCAAGGACAGGATAGACCTGTTGAAACTCGGTTATCTTAATTATTTGGTAAATCTCCCAGACAGCCGCTGGTACAAAGTAATGTTCTGAGAATTTTCAACTCTAATATAAAGGCGGGGTGGATGGTCCAAGTGAGGGAGCTAGTAGAGAACTACTCATTGGAGATCTCGGACCTGGACGTTGGGGCCAACCAGGGTAAAAAATCGTCAGAGAAAGGGTCATGTAGGATTGTAACCGTAATTGGCGAGAGGGGGTCAAATCCAAGAGGTCTTTGGGTAACCTGCGTGATAAAGAGAAGCCAGGCTTTGAATAGTACCTTGATGGACCTTTGGGGGGTCACTGGTGTTCAAGATGAGGTCGCGATCCCCGGAGCTGCGGGAAAAAATTGGGAAGGACAGTGAAAGGGAGTGTCAGATGTGTAATTTGAGCATGGTGGAGACCCTGGAACACTTTCTTCTAGAATGTCCAAAGTACCAGTCTAAAAGAATAAGATTCACTGGGAGCATAATGGGAAGTGGGATGGGAGAATGAAGGACACGTGGTTAGGGGGAGCCTCAAAGGAGAGGGTTAATATGCTAATCGGGGAGATTGGATAGAATGGGGCAAGAGATGTCATCAAGCAGTTCGTCTCCGAGTGTTGGGAGGAGAGGAGAAACATGGGAATAGGGAGACAGTTGGGAGTACAGGGGTAACCAAGGCCTTCTCGTCCGAGAACCGCGACAAATCAGTGGCTGGCCAAAGTGTTATTATTATATTATTATTATCCTTACAGCGTTGATGTTTCAACGACTGTACTCATAAGGAAAGTGCATGTACTGATACTTTCTGCCCTCCTTGTCATTTTGCTATTCAATGTGACTGCGATTCTTCTACTGTCTGGTGATATTGAAACTAACCCTGGCTCAAATTTTCTCAACTCCGATTTCAACCAGAATACCTTAAATATTGCCCATCTGAACTTTCAGAGTTTAAAACCCAAAGTTGGGATTATCCAATATGAATCTGCATCATTTGATGTCGTGGCTTTGTCTGAGACATGGTTGGATGATAATGACTCCACATCCGATATTCTTGTTCACGAGTTCCAGGAGCTATTGCGACTTAACCGCTCGGCAAGGGGAGGTGGGGTAGCTATTTAGATCAAAGATGGAATATCATTTCGACCGAGACCCGACCTACATAATTCGAACACAGAGTGCCTGTGGGCGGGGGTGTTTACACAACGAACTAGATCGTTACTGTTGGGTGTGTTCTACCGGCCGCCAAACAGTCCGCGCGAAACATGGGAAGCCATATCAGGATCCGTTGAAAAAGCCCGAGACTCCTCAACTGCCGACCTAATTATAACAGGGGACTTTAATGACAATCAAGTGACTCCCTCAAGAAGCGGCGTTTCTGAAATACTCCGCTATTTCAATCTGAGACAAGTCGTGAGTGAACCGACTTGTTTCATCGAGACTTCGGCTTCGTTATTAGATCTATTTGTTCTCAGTGATTCAATAAACATGAAAGCTTGTGAGGTCCTTGAACCAATCATCTCAGACATGATCCGATACCATTGTCCAATCTCACTCGAAGTAGAATTCTTGAAACCACCAACCTTATCATTCAAGAGGAGAATTTGGCTCTATTCCCAGGGCAATTATGAAGCGTTGAATGAGGCCTTCTCCCACGCCGATTGGAATGCCCTCTTTAATGACCCATGTCTCGATAATATAGTGTCCAAGTTTACTGACAAAATACTTGAAACTGCATCCGCCCACATACCTAACAAATTCATTACCACGCGAATAAACCAGCCGAAATGGATGCACAATGAAATAAGATTTCTGCTCAGACAGCGAAAACGTGTATATCGCATTGCTGAACGTACCAATAGCCCAAATGCCTGGGCAAACTACAAACTAAAAACGGAATAATGTTTATCTGCTATAAGGAAGTCCAAAGCTTTACACTTGTCGAAAATCCAGTCCACGCTAATAAGTAGTAAAACGCCGCCATCACAGTGGTGGAAGACCTTGAAAACAGTCGTCGGGAGCAGTTACTCTGGAATTCCTACTCTCACCCATTCCGACCAAATATACTCGTCAAATGTTGAGAAAGCTGAAGTGTTTAACGAATACTTCAGTTCTATCTCAACAGTTGATGATTCGAATGCTTCCTTGCCATACGCATCAACACGTGTTTCTGCAATTATTGATTGTATCACTTTACATTGTGATGAAGTGCATACAACAATGACATCGTTAAAAATTTCTAAGGCATCCGGTCCAGATTTAATTAGCCCGCGTCTTCTAAAAGAATGTAAACCATCCTTATGTGAGCCACTCTCCATCTTATTCAATATACTATTGAACAACTCGTATTTTCCATCATTGTGGAAAAAAGCTAATGTCTCCCCGATTTTGAAAAAACATCCTTCCAACTCTGAGACGAATTATCGGCCAATATCTTTGATTAGCTGTGTTGGAAAATTACTTGAAAAATGTGTGTTCAAACGCTTGTGGGAGTTTTTGATTGACAATAAAGTTCTCAGCCAATTTCAGTCAGGTTTTACAACCGGTGATTCAACAGTCCTCCAGCTCACTGACATATACGATGAATTTTGTCACGCCCTTTATGATGGCAAAGAAGTTAAGGTTGTCTTCTGTGATGTCAGCAAGGCCTTTGACAAAGTATGGCATGTAGATCTTATCCACAAGTTGGAAAGTATTGGTGTTTCGGGTGAAGTTCTGTTGTTCCTCAAATCGTATCTTACAGATAGATTGCAATGAGTTGTGATATCGTCTGAGACTTCGTCCTGGAGAACCATAAATGCAGGTGTTCCACAAGGGTCTATTCTCGGGCCCTTGCTGTTCCTTATATATATCAACGATATAACCAAAGATCTTCTGAGCAGTATACGCCTATTTGCAGACGATACTTCTTTATATCTAATTATAGAAAACCCTGAATAAGCCTCGACAATAATTAACCAAGATCTGGTCACAATTAAGCATTGGGCTAAAACATGGTTGGTAGAGTTCAATCCAAATAAAACTGAGAGTATGCTAATATCTCGAAAAAGTAGCCCTACTTTCCATCCACTATTATTCTTTGGCGGTTCTCGGATATCTGAAGTCGTTAATCATAAATATCTGGGAGTCATATTAAATAGCACGTGTACATGGAATGACATATCGACCATACTTGCGCAAAGGCCTGGTCCCGGTTAGACTTACTTAGGAAGCACAAATTTAACTTAGACTGTAGTGTCTTAGAAAAAATATATTTTACTTTTATCAGGCCCCTCCTTGAATACGCCGACACTGTTTGGGATAACTGCTCTGTAACTAAAGTGGAGGAAATGGAAAAAAAAATCCCGATTGCTGCGGCAAGGATTATTACTGGGGCAACCGTCAGTGCTAGTAAGTCCTTACTTTATACGGAAACAGGATGGGAACCGTTGCAAGATAGACGTTACAAACACAAATTAATTCAGTTCTTTAAAATGTACCACCGTATGGTTCCTCCGCACATCTCCAGTAAAATCCCGCCACGTGCTTCCTCGACCGATCCTTCACTTAGTCTTCGATAACGTCAAAACCACCGTGTTCCGTTCTGTTGGGCTGAGCTGTATAAATCTTCCTTCATACCCAGTGTTACTGACCAATGGAATAATTTGCCCTTGTCCATGCGTGAAAACTCATCATTGACAAACCTCAAGACTTTTCTAAACGATGGCAATCGACGACCGCCAAGGTTCTACTGTAAATCAGATTACTTATTGTATTAATTATCGTACTAAACAAAAAAGTCGTATCCCTTGTCTACATCCTTGTAGAGTGGCGAGGGAGGACGCTACAGAGGTATCAGTGGTGAATTCTCCACCCGACAAGTTTCTAATAACTGGCGCATATAGGCCACAGGAACTGGCGATAGGTTTTTGGTCGTGGGGGTTGGTCTTATCCAACGGTTCGCGGACCGACGGCTCATCGGCGCTTTTTGTATTCTATGTTCGAGGGGTTGACATGCCCACACGTACATTGGTAGTTTACTATACCCCATAGTATCTTTCCAAGGAGAGGTTCCATCACTAAACCTAATGAGCCATCAACACAAATCTTGCTGTCAAGAATATACTTTTCGTCAAAAGGGAATGGCAGGAAGACAGTCTCTCGGGCTATGCCATTTCCTTGCAGCGCGGATGAAATGGTTTCACTCGCCGAAGGCGCGCAAGGACGGTTTGTGGGCAAGCCCCTTTCGACCCTCTTTAACAGTATGTGATTCGGTTTGTCTGGTCTGGCCGTGGTAAAGGAGGAAAGTGTTAAGATGCTTAGCGGCGTCTACGATTTCGTCTGCTTTTCTTAGGAGGAGGTGGCTGAGTTGGTGATACCCCCTTTGGTGGTTTTGAAGGAGTGGTGGAGGGCTGACTCGGTTGGTAAGGTCTGGCCCTCGCAGCTGCCGGTAGTGAGGAGCTTTTTGGTGTTGTTCTCAGGTAGTGGTTGCTGAGACTCTCTAATCCTATTCTGAGCATGTTGCCTTTGCACCCGCGATCTCTCAAGGCCTTAATATGGGCTTGTAGAAATATAAGGTGGTCGTCGTCTCTGGCCTTTTCTCCTAGGATACTTTCCACGGACTCCGCGGTATTTGCTTCCTAGATGGTGTCCCGGTCGGAAAAAGCAGGAAGAGCAAGAGTGGGTTTAGCGACATGTGCGATGTCAGCCTCAACTTCCTGCTCCACAAACAGACTATCCTTCTCCATCTCCTCTTCGGGGGAAGAGTGTGATGGGCTGGAGGTTAGACTATTACCTGGCGAACCAGCGTCCTCCGGACCTTCCACCGGAGTGGAGGGTACCGAGCTGGACGTGGAACGGACAGGGGTAGCAGGCATTGAGCGTTCAATGCCATGATTAGCCTCCCTCTCTTCCTTCTCCGTCCTTTTCTTTTCCATGAACACCGTCAGTCGGCGGGCATCGCGTCGTCTGGCGGAAGGTTCCTTCTTTCTTTTCCCTTTCTTCTTCTGGCTGTCCTTTGTCTGTGTTCGGCGCTTGTCATCATCCTTTTGCAGGTCCGAGTCACTTGGAGGGTGACCAGTGCGGGGGGAAATCCCTTCACGAAAGGTACTACACCTTTCCAAGGACGTCGGTTCGGCTTCTCTATCAAAATCCACTGTCAGGTGAATTTTACCCTTGAGCACCCTTGAGCACCTGGATACTCCAGGTGGTAGCAAAGGTAGCCTTCACTCTGACAAGTGTTTCCTGGATAACAAGTGGGAGCTCCATTGTTTAGTAGTTAGCACCTCGGAGTCCAAGGTGCGAATGACCAAGTGCCTTGCAGCGCGTTCAACTATAACCTGTTTTATTGTTATCTTGTATATTCTTATGCTGCAAAATAAATCAATCAATCAAAACTTTCTTGTCTCCACCCACTATGCCTTCTTCCTTGTCACCTATGTGGCCATTAAAGTCACCCATCAGAATTATACCGAGTTTTGTAGCTCTATGATATTGGCCCTTAGTGTTGAGTATATCGAGTCATTCCACTCGGGTTTGCTTCCCTCCACCGCACAGTAGTACACAACCCCAATGGCAATACTTTTGTTTCTCAGATTGATCCTTACCCATCCAATTTCTTTCGATACATCAGCCGAGGTGCTGACCTCTTCCAGGTCTGTGATCAGCGACGGTTTTAAATCATCTTTAATGTACATGCCTACCCCTCCCCCTTTTTTCTGGCCTTCCGTTCGCCCTACACCTATCCACATGCACCCCCTTACTTGGTCTACCCGTTCCTCGTGTCTTATCCACGTTTCATTTAGGCCCATGACGTCAAACGCCTCTGCCTCGATCAATGTAGCAATTTCACTTACTTTCCGATGGAGACCCTGGATGTTGCTATACCCCACTTTCAGGGTATCAAGATTCATTGGCTTCTGGCTACTGGTCTCATTATTATCTAGTCCCTGTATGTTTGTATATCCTATTTTGTGTACCTGTGCTTTCCTTGGGACTCTATGCCTATTCAAGTGGATTTTTGGTCCCTTTTCCTTATGCCCCTTATCCCATTTTTTACCACTATGGTTCGTAACACATTTCCTGTGTTCATTCCCCCTTCTCTGTTCCCCCTCCCCTCCCTATACCAAAAAAGGCTCCATCACCTGCAACATATTTCTTCGTAAAACATCTGCACCCCTTGGGCTAAGATGGAGACCATCCCTTCCATATTGGGCCTTTCTGTCCCAAAATGATCCCCAATTGTCTATAAAGGGTATCGAAAGTTCCTGACAATACTCCCCCAATTCCTCATTGGCTCCAATGATCCGCGAATTACGCTCGCCCCCACCACCTAGTACTGGGAGAAGCCCCGAAACCACTACCTGTGCATTCTTGGCATTCAGTTGAGTTATAAAGTCCTTGTAAGTCTCAATAAGCTTAACTGATTTTCTCTCCCTGATGTTGTTGGACCCCACGTTTACAACAACCACTGGGTCTGGGCCTGGCCCCTTTACTAATCCACCCACTCTGTCCGTTAGGTCCTCCACCCTAGCCCCCGGAAAGCACAAATTGGTCCTGTTGACACTGTCGGGCCCACACACCACCCTATCTAACCCCCGCACTATACTACTCCCTGCAACCACCAACTGCTTCTTTCCTGTCCTACTACCCGTTACCACCTCTGTTCCCACTGGACCGGCTCGCAGTCTTGCACTCCGCCACACTAACCCCCAAGCCTACCTCCACCTCTTCAGGCCCCACCTGCTCCTCAGAATTCTCGAAATTACCTAACACACTGAATCTATTTTGGACACTGCACTTCACTTTTTGCCCACTCCCACTACAAGCCTCCCTGTCCTCGTTTACCACCTTCCTAACCTTCCCACTGGCTCCTGTCCTGACAGACGCCACATGGTCATCGCTATCTCCCTCGCTATCCGATTCTAAACGAACACGCCTTTATATAATATATATAATATAAAGTTTCATCCAGAGGATTAACTAAGTGCGATATTAACAATTTATTGGACAGTCCAAAGAACAAAGTGACCACGACATTAAGGCTTTGATGCAGCCCAACCCCACTGAGGCGCAAGCAAAGATAGATTAGGGCACAAATACATCTCTTCTTCGATAAGAAGAACTTCGAACTCCTACAAAAAACTTTGAAGTTAAATGTGCCAATCCAAGCACGATAAGATTCAAGGGAACACATGGTGAGCTATTCGTAACTGGGTAACTCAGTTAAGGCAAATTGTTTCTTTATAACCAAGATTGTATTCGGGCTGGCAAATAGTGCAGATAATGTGTGACAAACACTGTTATGCAATTGGAAGACAGTAGTAACTTATTTAAAAGTATGGTAATAAACAAGATTTAAAAAAAAATATATATATAAACAGTCAGGTTAGAACTATAAAGCGCTACTGACTTGGATGACGAAGATACTGGGAGCTTGTGGGGGCAGTGTCATTGGTCATTTTCGGGTAAGTCAAATGAATATTGATACGAATATCGTTTCCAGTACGAAAATGACTGCGAATATCGATGACGATTAAAGTTAAATATGATATATTTTCTTTGAGTAGGTGACAGTGTCGAACAGCTTGGAAATTCCTTTTCGTTAATGGTGATCAGGTAAGATTTAGCATTTACCATGCTGCAACACAAAGGTTGCACCACAAAATTTTCTTTACAAGTCGCAGTGCAAATATAAAAGTATATAGATGTACATAATTGTAATTCAATTTAACCAGTTTCTGATGTTGGAAATCTCAAAAGAATAAACTTCATAGGAGTAATTTATGCTTTATCTCTTGCACCAGTCAATGTTTTCATTGCGATCAGAGGCTGTTTCAGAAACCGTCAGCAGCTATTGTCGGCTCTTGTTTTACATAAGTTTGGAAGGGTAATTGAAGGATTAGTACGGATTAGAAAATGTCATTGCTACCAAATTTTATTGCTGCTGCGAGAACTCAATAATTGATCATGTTAAGTGTTGTGTTATATTCAGTTATATTACAACAGCCTGGGTCTACTTTTCTCAGTGGTCCAAAGCAACAAACCTCAAGCTATACGCATCGTTTTTGAACGAAATATAAAATATATGTATATGCTTCTTCTAATTTTGCTGAGTTCTGACGGGAAACTGAAAGCTCTCCCAAATTCTGCCAATTTATAATTTTTAACTGATCTCAGATGTATTCAGAGACATCGCGTCCCATCTCGCCACATCAGGGTCTCTGCTAAAACACTCGATGAATGAGAATTCCACTCACAAAATATGCTCTCAGCTTCAGTGGAAAAGGGACACCGAACACAACATATTTCTGCAGATGGACGGTAGGTTGTCGTTCAAAGGACCCTCAGTTCATTGAAGTGCTTTTTCACATGGGTTAAGGCGCTTGCATATCCCACTTGATGCTGCATAAGATTCCCACCCCACCCAAGTTCACTGGAATTTTTTTTTAATAGGCCTAGGCCCACAAATAGCAAGCTTATAGAAACACTGAACATTAGGATACGGAAACACAGACATTAAATGTTTGTGGGGTTGGCCTACGCGACTGCACCCTCTTAGTTTAAACAATATTTATTCAAGAATTATAATATTATACATACAGGTAAATGATAATTGCATAATGTTCATGGAGACTTGTAATACAGGTGTGTGCATAAAGGTATTTCAACATAGTTGATATACAAGTTGTATGGGTGGGATTCAGCAATAAGCTATAAGCTTATGTTAAGCTGTCCCCCAGGAAAATCTGAAAAAATTGCAGGTAGTTGTTTGCACTATGTAAAATATTGTTTAAACATGAAATGGGGTATACAAAAAGAGAGAAGAGAGAAGAGAGAGAGAGAGAGAGAGAGAGAGAGAGAGAGAGAGAGAGAGAGAGAGAGAGAGAGAGAGAGAGAGAGAGAGAGAGAGTTTAAACCAAACTGAGCTCAACGCACACCCGACAGATGAGAGTTATTATACGCAACCTCAGATAATGTGCTGCTAGCGGTGTCATTAAAGCGGACTCACCCGGGATCCACACCTGAGCCGCCATTAACGCGCGTGCATCTAACATTTACAAACTATCAATCAAATTTAATCTATTAAAAGCCACAAAAAATCTACATCTTGTTTATCCTAGACTTCCTAGATCGATGCACGCGAGGAAACACAGCCCAAGCGCGGAGCCCGAATTGCCCACGACGGCTCCGTCGTAGCCTGGCGTCCTGTGGCACTAACGCTCAGAATGCAAAATAAGGCTGCATTATTCACACTTCAGATGCATGTAATATCTACAATTTGAGAAACGTGCATAGCCGCGCCCACCGGCAGGACCGACAAGCCCCCCCCCCCCCCCCCCCAACAAGTGCGGGGGAGCAACACCTGTCACATCACAAGTGCCACTCCCCCGCACCCACCGCCGGGAAGAGAGCAGCCCACCAGCCCCGACAACGGCCGCGGCCACACTCGACTCCCAAACCGTCGACACCAAAGATAGTCCAGGCACATTAGACATAAAAATGAGAAAGTAAGGAAAAAAATCGGAGAAAGCTGATTTTTTTATATGTTTCCGGGACACACATTGCGGATAAAGTGTGAAAAGTCCCCGCGAATCCGAGTTGAGCTTTTTTAGTTATAGCGTTTTTTTGATGAAAAAAAAAATTTAAAAAAAAATTCGACCCAGCTCCATATTTCTCATTCTTATTCGCCTTAGTAGGGTGAGAATCATAAATATCGTGCTGAATTATATTGAGAATACATATCCCCAACAGAAAATGCCAACTTTGTACCAATCCTCACACTCAATGGTGAAATATTCACGAAAATGTACAAAATTACGAAAAAAAATTTATTGTTTTCATACACACAACGGTACACAACGTCCATTAAATCAAATCTACGACTACTTTGGGAGTTAAATTATATATCAAAAATTGCAAAAAAGCAGTGGCTTTATAATGATATATAACAATAGTCATTTATTCCATAATGAACTGGTGAAACGTGTGAAATATTAACCATACCCCCTAAACTCAAATTCAAACGGCATCGACTTTTCTCATTCAAATACTGTATTATACTGCTCTCATGTTTGCACAAACTGAATGTGAGAAACAGGGACTGAACGTTTGTCCAGTGACGTTTGACCAACCACTTTATATCAAAGCAGTGGAGATTGTGTCTTCGTCAGATAAGTTGACAAAAGTTTTCGTTAGACTCGGCGGCTTCCATATGATTATGTCATATTTAGGGGCAATTGGTTCGATCATGGCTGGTAGTGGCTTGGATGAACTTTGGGGGACTGTTTATGCTGGTGGATCAATCCATCATTTGATCAGTGGTCATGCATATTCAAGAGCAGTTCGTGCCCATTTGCTAACACAAATTGCCATTACAAAACTTGTGTTTGAAGAAAGCCGAACACTAGATAACATAGACTGCACAGAAGTCAATGAAATATTCTGTGGACTTGCCAGAGGTGACTGTACAACAGCTGACGCTGTCAATCAAGAAAGTGTCAACCATCTACTGTCAAAATTACACGAACTGCTCCAGAATGCGTCCGTAGGACGCACAGGAAAGCTTTGGGTACAATACTACGAGCAAATAGGTCTTCTCCAGTTGTTCTTGAGAGCAGAGCGCACAGGCGACTGGGAACTCCACACATATTGTGTTCGCAATATGATTCCAGTATTTCACGCAGGTGGTCATTTTGCATACGCAAAAAGTTCTCATCTCTATTTGCAGCAGATGAATGAGCTAACAGAAATAATGCAACAGGATGATTTGAAGTTGTTCACTGAGAAAGGTTACTTTACCATAAGGCGCTCAGATAAATTATGGGACGGGATATATTCTGATCAGACCATAGAGCAGTGTTTAATGAGAATGTTCAAGCTCCCTGGTGGTCTCACATATGGCAGGGGAATAACCGATAGCACTGTTGCGAAATGGGTACATGGACTACCTCTTTGCCTTCCGATATGTAATGCTCTCGAAAACTTTGTTCATGTTCACACTGGTCATGGCGAACAACATCGGGATCTCCGTCAAAGTTCACAATTGACTTATGCCAATGATATCACCAAATTATTGAACTGGCTCAGAGTGCATTCCCCCTTTCAGAATAGAGATCCACTACAATTAGTCTCTATAGCGACCGGGCTTGTGGCCGACGAAACTGTGAACTGTGACCAAGTTCGCAAAATTGGTGAATGTTGCGTATCGAATGTTGTAAGCAAAATGTTCAACAGCATCAAACTACGACGTGTTGACACTGTGAAGTCTTTCGCATCGATGGCAAATAGCATCAATGTCCGTGGAAGTAAGGTAGTGATTGACACCACAATTCTGTTCAACCGCATCACATGTGTTATTCAGTCACAAGCAGAGATGGAAGAGTATCTCAAATATGAACTCGCCCCGAAACCACCAGCATTGTTTGATTCTGCTGGAATGAGGAAGACACAGAAAAGCACGCTCGGTAAGATCCTCAAAACATACGGTTCCGAGCAAACTAAAATCCCAGAACATTCTCTGTTTGTTGTAGATGGTGGATTTTTATTGAGGGCAGTTGTATGGCCTAAACAGTCGTCATATAAGGACATATGTACATCATATTCCAATTATCTAGTGAGACATTTTGGGGCGAACGTCGTGGTTGTTTTTGATGGTTATGCTTGTACAATGTCGACAAAGGGCATGGAACAAGCCCGTAGATCTAAAGACAGGTATTCCATTGATATCAATATCTCACCCGAGTTACCAGCCACCACACCCCAATCCGATTTCCTTGCAAATGCCAAGAACAAAACCCAACTGATCGATCTTCTAATGCAGGAGCTATCTGCTATCAATATTCAGTCCAAGCAGGCCGAGGCTGATGCTGATGTACTGATAGCCGAAACTGCACTTGACATCGCTCAAGATGACAACAATGTTGTCGTTGTGGGAACAGACACAGACTTGTTAGTCATTCTTACCTCTCGAGTTCAACCGGGATGTAATATTCACATGATGTATTCCATTACCCCAAACTTACTAGTTTCAGTTAGTGAAATAGCAACCAAAATGGGTGACCATAGAAGCAACCTCCTTGTAGCACATTCTATAAGTGGTTGTGATACTACTTCTGCACTCTTTCGAGTTGGTAAGAAGAAAGTATTCAGTACAATTGTCTCCGATGTTACTAGCGACTCACAACAGTATGTCAACACAATTTTGGCGGATGACAGTACACCAAGTGCAGTAGCCGCTACCGGGGAACAACTTCTCCTGATCTTATACGGGAGTAAAACTGTTTCCTCTCTCGACCAATATAGATATGTCACTTACAAGCGTTATGTAGCAAAATCTAAACTGAATAAACCCATCGACCTAGCCTCACTCCCACCAAGCAGCGATGCTGCACAACAACATGTCTACAGATGTTATCTCCAGGTCCAACAATGGCTGGGCACTTCGCTTCCTCCGACGGATTGGGGGTGGTCGCTAGACAATGGACTTCTTGTACCGACTGCAGCCACAAAGCCATGTGCCCCCGATAACCTACTGAATCTGACCAGTTGTGGTTGCAAGAGTGCTTGTACAAAAAGGTGCGGGTGTAAGAAGGCAGGACTCTCTTGCTCAGGTTTGTGTAATTGCAGTTCGGATTCTTGTAACAACCACAGAAACACTGTCCTGTCGGAAATTTCTGAGTTCGATGAATAATATGTATATAGATCATGTCATTTCTGTATATAGCGTTGATAATAGTCAATGTAACTTAATCCATGTTGATTGATTTGTACATTCTGTAAATATTATTTATTGATTTTTGTACATTCTGTAAATATTATTTATTGATCTAATGCTGCCAGACACAGACGTGTCTGTTCGGTCCCAAGCCCGAAGATAGTTGAGTTCTCATGCTGACGAATTTTATGCCAAAAGGGGAAGTCGGCCAGAAGCAGAGGGGGTCTTCCATAATGTCTATTTTGTAAGCAATGATAAAAGTCTTCAAATGGTGGTGGATTTTTTATCGTCTGTCCAACTAACATCCCGTTCTGTACTACGACCCTTTGGGCAAATCCGTTAGGAAAATCGTCATTTTTTGAGTAAATCCGATACTTTTTTGTGAATTTTCAATAATTTTTCGAAGAAATTGTCACAGAATGCACATTTTCCTCTAGGTAAATGTATATTAGACATTATGTAGCTCGAAATACGTGTAAACAAAAAATACAGTTGGATCAATTCGAGGTTACAAAGTTCGTGCGATTTTTTTTGATTTTTTTCAAACGCGTTTTCGAAAAAAGGCTGTAGAAAAAAAGCTCAACTGGGATTTTAGGGGACTTTTGTCTAATCGTTCAGTGACATGTACTCGACATTCCCTGAAAAAATCAGCTTTCTCCGATTTTTTTCCCTAGTGAAACCTAATGTTCTTGGGCTAAGACATATATTCCTTGCTGGAAAGTCATCACATCAGTCACAAATGTTTGAATAACGAATATGTGAAATGAAGGTGATAAGTCATTCCCCCAAAGAACTACAAATGCAAATGACTCACTGGAAGCGCCCACTCAGTGTGATATAATCCTGTACAATTCCGAATACAAGAGCATTATTAGAGTTGTCCAACCATTCAGACCCAAACAGAAGAGTAGAGAGGTCAAATGTGAAAGGCAATGTATTGATAGTTAAGTCGCGTGCAGCGTCATGTATTGGACAAAACAGGAGGAAATGTTGAGTTGTCTCTGGGTCACCACACTGGCACAGTGGGGATGACGATAGATGGTTGTCATAGAGGTGGGCATTGATACCGCTACAATGCAAGCGTAGCCTACAATGATAGATTTGTGCAGCACGGGATTTAGCACCAGTGTAAAATATCGGTGGTCGTTGGTTTGCACTATTTAAGAACCTTCTAAAATTTATGAGGGAGGAATTTTCTTTTACCGAGGTTGGTAATCTGTTCCACTGATTGGTAACATCCGGGATAAATGAGGATTGGTATAAGTTAGTGTGGCAGAAGGGAATACGGTGGTTAATTGCAGATCGGAGATTGTGACTTTGATTGACGGATGCACTGATGAGGGGAACTTTGATAGAGATATATGGAGGTGTTAGCTCATGATACATCTTGAAGAACTGAGTAAGCTTGTGCTTACGGCGTCTTTCTTGTAGAGTATCCTATTGAACTTCAGGATAGAGGAGGCTTCTACTGGCGCTCACAGTGGCACGAGTAACTATTCTTGCTGCCGCTATCTGTATTTTCTCCAAGTCAGCTGCTTGCATTGCTGAGCAGTTGTCCCAGACACAGTCAGCATATTCAAAGAGAGGTCTAAAGAAAGCAAAATATATTCGTTCGAGGACTTTTCGTTCAAGAGTAAACTTGTGAGCTCTAAGCATATCGATACGTGACCAAGCTTTAGAGTAAACGTGGTCAATATGGTCATTCCACGTACAATTGTTGTTCAATATTACACCTAAGTGCTTATGACTGGTAACCTCAGTAATTCCTGTTCCACTTAGATATAAGGGTGGATGTACAGGAACATTAATTTTACGGGATATCAGCATAGTTTCTGTTTTTTGAGCATTGAACTCACCCAGCCATGTTTTGGCCCAATCTTCGATTGATGCCAAATCACGATTGATTAAGACTGCAGCTTGATCAGGATTCTCTACTATGAGATATAAAGATGTATCATCTGCAAATAGACGAATCTGTTCAGTAAATTTTCCGTAATGTCGTTAATGTATATCAGGAATAAGAGTGGGCCCAGAATGGAACCTTGTGGAACACCAGACGTTACTTGTCTCCAGGAGGACACCCCAGAGGCTACCACAATCCGCTGATACCGGTCGGAGAGGTAAGATTTTAAAAAACAAAGTAGATCGCCAGATATCCCTATTTTCACAAGCTTGTGAATAAGACCAACATGCCATACCTTATCAAACGCTTTACTGACATCACAAAAAACAACTCTAACTTTTTTACCGTCGTCAAGGGCATGACAAAATTCATCATAAAGATCTGTCAGTTGTAATACTGTTGAGTCACCTGGGGTAAACCCTGACTGGAACTGGCTCAGTATATTGTTATCACATAGGAAATGCCATAATCTTTTAAACACACTCTTTTCAGGTAACTTGCCAGTACAGCTAATTAGTGATATCGGGCGATAATTGGTAACAGCATCAGAAGGTTTCTTTTTTAATACCGGTGCCACATTGGCTTTTTCATAATTGTGGAAAATAACAGTTTTTTAAAAGGATATTAAATAATGTCGTAAGTGGTGCACACAATGAACTTCTGCATTCCTTCAGGAGCCGTGGACTTATGAGGTCAGGGCCGGACGCCTTCGATATCTTAATACTCTTGATTGCTTCATACACTTCAGTGCTTACTAACATTATTTTATCAAATGAATGCAGGACTGGTTTTGATGAGTCGGGTAAAGTTGCATTTGTGTCATCCAATGTTGAAATGGAACAGAAGTATTCGTTGAACACTTCCGCCTTCTCAAGATTGGTTGAGTAGAGTTTATTCAAGTGATTTAAAGTTGGGATTTCTGAGGTATTTCTACTGATAAATGTTTTTAAGGTTTTCCACCACTTCGACGATGATGTATTTGGGCAACTCAATGTTGATTGAACTTTTGAAATATACGTGGCTTTGGCCTTCCTAACTGCTGATACGACCTCATTACGTTTACGTTTATATTTATTCCAGTCGTATGGTAAACCTGAGCTCTTTGCTCTGCGATCTAATCGGGTCCTTTGCCTAATCAGTAAGCGAATCTGGTTATGCATCCATTTGGGTTGATTGGGCCTGGAAGTTATATCTTTGTTGGGGATGAATTTAGATGCCGTGTTAAGTAGGACCTCGGTAAAGTGAGAGATTACAGTGTCTAGACATGAATTATCGAACAGGCTAATCCAGTCTACACTGTTGAAGGCGTTGTTCAAAGCATTATAATCCCCTTCCGGATACAGCCAAATGCGTCTCCTAAAGTGTTTGGACGTTGTTTTTTTTTAAATTCATCCTCAACTGAAATTGGGCAATGATATCGAGTCATGTCAGGAATAAGGGGCTCTAGAACTTCATATTCTAGTACAGGAACTGTATCACTTACAGCAAACAGATCAATCAGTGTAGCAGATGACTCAGTAAAGCACGTTGGTTCTCCCACAAGCTGCCTCAGATTAAAATAGTTGCTTAATTCACGGAAGTGTCCTCGGGAGGAACCATTTTGATTTTCATTAAAATCCCCAGTAATGATTAGGTCAGAGATTGAAGTATCTTTGGCTCTATCAACAGAAGCTGTAATGCTATCCCAGATATCTGAAGTACTATTGGGTGGTCGGTAGAATACTCCAGCTAGTAATGATTTACTGTAATTTGTAAACACCTCAGCCCAAAGGCACTCAGTGTTATTTACCACGAGGTCAGTTCTATGCCGAAAGCACAAGCCATCCTTTATGTACATGGCAACGCACCCTCCCCTCGATAAGCGGTCACGCCGCAATGCTTCCTGGAAGCCACTAATCATTATATCAGATATTTGGTCGCAGCTTTGAAGCCAAGTCTCGGTGAAGGCTAGTATGTCATTTGATGACAATTCATACTCTTTAATGTTCAATTTTGGCTTGAGGCTTTGAATGTTTATATGGAAGTTTTCAATGAATTTTGGCTACAATAAGTGTCCAGGGTTTAATTCAATGTCCCCAGACAATAACAGGAGTGGGGCCAGGAACAATGCTACCAAAACTATAAGATGCCACATATCGGACTCGATTAGTTTTGGAGCCATTGAGTTTGGTGTCAGTGGGGTTCTAGCACCTCCTCCAAGAAAGTTGGGTCTCGTAAATTCCACACACCTATCAAGTGGTTGACCTTGTGAATCGGAGAGATGAAACAAGGCTGACAGCACAGTTAAGCTAACCCGAAGACTGATCCCTACACTGCGCAAATACAAATATGTTAGGAAACACAGGGACTGCTCCTTGCTTAGTTTTCGTTTGAGGTCGCAGACATATATTGCAGTACTGAATGTACCAATCCGGGCACGGTAGGAATCTAGACTACACACTATGTAATTTGTGGATGGTAAAATCTGCACGGTGCCCGGAGACTGGTAACTTTCAATAACAGGACTATTCTACATTGGTAAGAGTTGAGCTCAGGTTGGTTACGAGAAGGTTTGGGTTTGAAAAAGAGTGGATAGAGTAGCTTTGAAATGGGGTATAAAAAATAATGGTAGAAAATACGAATAATGTATTGAAAAAGCATTCCATGAAGCAATGTGATATGAAATGCTTAAACTCAAAGTCAAGCACCATTAGTTATTAAGTGGATGTTACATATGGAGAAATTGAAGAATGATTGGATTTTGTATTTTAAACCAAGGGCAAATTATGGAGAGAAGCATTTGGAAATATATACGAGTATACACTTATTTGACACGTCCATACACCTGCGCACACCCTCACACACATGCACGACCACAAACGCACACACACATTCGTCAACACCACTACTGTTCACTAAACCAAAACAGCCGCTCAGTCCGGATGTCCATTCCCTCTGTACAGCCCCACACCCGACTAGTCAGTACATGCATACTCTGACATAAATACCTTTGTATAGATACACTGACAGACCGCCAGACACTCACATGCATCTCCACATGCACATACATATGGAGCTACATGTGCACCTCCGACAGTCCGCCAGTATATTTATCTATTCTTATATACATCAGGAGGAAAATGTTAAAGCATAGTTACGCACAGTATTTAATCTCGAGCAAGAGTCGGCAAGATTTATGTAGTCTGGCAAGCATTCTTTTACTTCCAAATCAAGAAAAAATAAGGACACCTGGAAGAGTGAAGGAGAACGGAAGGCCCTTCCGACACGAAATGTCGAAAGTTGTCAAGAAGGGCTACCTGTTACAATGCAGTGGTAAGCAAGTGGAAAAGATTGTAATAATAATAATTATAATAATCAATAATAATAATAATGGTTATAATAACAACAACAATAATAATAATAATAATAATAATAATAATAATAATAATAATAATAATAATAATAATAATAATAATGGCACTTGCAAGACGGTGGGCGGGTGGAATAAGGGTGTCCCAGTTGTTTTGCTTGCCGAGTTGCTTTGAGAAGCGGATAAATAAACAAGTGTGATCACAGAAACATTCTGTATGACGACACCTTAACATCGTACATATGTTTGGTGGAATGGGGAGGGGGTGGCTTATAGATTTGAGTAAGCTTGCGAGGGGGGAAATATTCATCTGTACAAGTAACGTAATCTATAGCAATGTCATTGCAGATTCCCCACCATTAAGATTGGACTGTGTGTTGACCAAAAGTGTACCATCAGGTAACAGAAGCGTGCCAATAGCGCCAGAATATATCACCCCACCATAAATGTAAAGTATTTTTCACCAAGACTAGCCATGGCTGCTTCGCAGCAGCCATGACTGGACATGGCGAAATATATCATAATATCTCTCAATTGGTGAAGAATCCCGGGTAGTCCACGAGGACATTATCACATCCAGGATACTCCAATCCAGATAATATATATATATAGACAATATACATATAGTATTTTTTTTATATCTGGTTTATACAACGAGTTGAAATATAGTTGATATTTTCGAGGCTCTGCCGAGAAAATATTAACTATATTTCAACGAGTTGTATAAACCAGATATAAAAAAATACTATATGTATATTGTTTTTATCTGATAACAAACAGCATTTTCACAAGTTGAGGCTTATATTCGCTTTTATGCTCATTCCCACGGGCCTCCGTAGAAAATGAGACAAAGCAAACGCGATCTTTTGGTTGTTGCTGTACAGTCATAGCCACTGGTTGCAGTTGATCTATTATTCATGTTTTTTTTAGCTCTACCTGGCGACGATGATAATGTGTATTCAATCGAGAAGTTTCCAATTTCCATTAATTATGGTCCACTTTTGTTTTTGTTTACAATTCGTACGAAACGTTTTTTTCACGTGGCAGACGAACGTGTAATTGGAGCAGTACTTTGATCGTGGACGTAGACGTAGCTATAAATAGCGCATTACACATTACTGACAGTCTAGTAAGGTTTTGAACGAAGTAGGTTGTAATTATTTCTTTATTACAGCAAACTAAACTGAAACTTTACACGTTTATACTTATAGAAAATATGTCATATATATTTCGATTAAATTTCACTTGCTCCTTCAACGTAGAATTCAAACTTGCATTACGAAGTTTATGAATGAATGAAAATGGAATCGAACGAGGTCAAAGGCCGTTCGCATAAATTATAATTATATACAACACCCGTTGTATATACTTCAAGTATATACAACGGTAGTCCAATAATATTAGCCTTCGCCTGTGCTCCGAATTTATTATTTTTTGATTTTTAATATGTCGCACCGTCGAAGTCTAATCTGATCTTTCGTTTTTCCAGCAGCAAAGTACGAAATTAGGCGACATAACACTAATATGATGAATACTCATTCTCCATACATGTTCCCACATTCGACAAGAATAATATGCCTTCACATTCATATTAGATGTATAAATTTCCTATACTTACTGTCGAATTACGTATTAAATACCAATAATTAAATAAAAACATTTTTTCAAGCGGTAATGTTACAGCGGTTGGAAAATTGTTAAAAATCGTATCCCATTTCCGGGAACGGACCTCAGCGGTTTCGAACAAATCGAGATGTATTGCAACGACTGCCGCGTCGTTTGACTACATTATCGGTATTCCCGTTTTTCACTCCGCGTTTTCCTATCAACCCATCTTCCAGTTCAACAGTTTGTTTCGAGTTAAAAAAACTGCAGAGCAAATGACGCCTAAATAATTCAAAATATCGATTTATTTGCAAGAAAATGACCACCAGAATGAAGAAAAATGTGTTTTACACAACTGTCAATCGGAAGTAGGGACACCTCTACTTGGAAGTAGGAACCAGGTGGGGAAATTTGATCTTTAATCGAGGTCCAACCGTTCAGCGAGAGTCTCTCGCTGAACTTTGCTGCTGGAAAAACGAAAGATCAGATTAGACTTCGACGGTGCGACATATTAAAAATCAAAAAATAATAAATTCGGAGCACAGGCGAAGGCTAATATTATTGGACTAATACAACGGGTGTTATACTCTATGGTTATCAGATAAATACATATATACACGTTCGTATAGGTGCAGTATGGCCTACAATAAAGTGTACCATCAGGCAACAGGAGCGCTCTAATAGCGCCAGAATATATCGCCCCACCATAACTGTAAGGTATTTTTCACCAAGACCAGTCATGTATAACTGTAAAGTATTTTTCACCAAGACCTGGCGAAATATATTATGATATCACAAAGTAGGTGAAGAATCCCGGATAGTCCAGGAGGACATTATCACATCTAGGATACTCTAGTCACGATAATATATATGTATAAACATATATACACGTTCGTATTGGTACAGTACAGCCTACAATAAAATGGACCATCAGGCAACAGGAGCGTGCTGATAGCGCCAGAATATATCGCCCCACTATAACTGTAAAGTATTTTTCACTAAGACCAGCCATGGCTGCTTCACAGCAGCCATGATTGGACGTGGCGAAATATATTATAATATCACTCAGTAGGTGAAGAATCCCGGGTAGTCCAGGAGGACATTATCACATCTAGGATACTCTAGTCACGATAATATATATATGAACTGCACCCTCTGATGGCAAGATGGCAGGCCCGTATAACAGTTGGCTCTCTGTCTCCCCTGAATTTGTACTTAGCCCCCCCCCCCCCCCCCAACCAACCAACCAACCAAAACATGGATGCTTTGCCGCGTCACCGGGGCGAGTTCGCAATGGAATATCAAACGGTTCGACGGTATTGAAAGATTCTCTGGTTTGATTTGTTGTTTCTAGGTCGGTGCCAAACGAGTGGTCTATCACAAACGTGGCATTGACTGATACAGCCTGAGCCGTACTGTCAGTTGTCTGAAAAAGATAAGAAAAAGAACTATTTTTAAAAACATTGTTTCTGTAGATTTCTGTGGCTGCTACTTACCAAACAGTTTAAGCCTTCACCAAACGTAACGGCCAAAAGCGGCAGCGTTATTAATAAAAATCGCCATTAAAATTTTATTATGTTCGTTTGTCTCAAAAACATAGCTTATGATAGCTCGTTGATAATTTTTTTTAAGGGGCACTTATTATAAGCGAAATCCTTCCCATCCCCCCCCCCCCCCAGCCCGTGCATTTATCGAGGTACTTTAAACATTATTTATTTCAAAAGTACTAAACCCTATGATAATTGTAACAGACAAGCTTAACAAGTTCTCCTTTACTGGTAAAATGGGACCCAATGAAAGGCATCTGAAATAAAACACGAAATTATTTTTATTTAATACTTGAAATTAATACACGTACCTGATTTTACTCAAGACATTGTGTACATGACCACTGAATGTCAATTTGTTGTCTATTAGCCTCTCTGTACTGCTGTTACAACCGTCACATTGCAACCCCTCTTGTCTTGGACGAACGGCTAAGTTGCATTGGATACATATATCGGAAGACATTGTTGAAATGGTGAAGGTTGATGAATGAAAGGTTTTAGCGCGCCGAAGGCGCGCAGGGACGATGTGGGATTTACAAATCCCTTGCGAGCCGGTTAACCTTATTTTATTTCACTTGGATCACACAGGTCTAGCGTCCTATTGCCTCAAATGGGGTCTGAGGGGGTATGCACGCGGTTAGAATTCCCGGCAGTTTGCATTGGAGTGAGAGATTGTCAATAATCAATCCCTCAACGCCATTAAGACTATTAGAGAGTGGGCCTAATTCGGTTCCAGCATGGCTATGGTAGAGGTTTGATTCCCACCATGGTGGCGAGCCAGAATATTATGTTGTGTGATGGCAAATCTAAGGGAAGAATTAAAAAGGAAACCAAACAGCAACGCCGGTTTGGTAGCGGCCCCGGTATATGACCATAGCGGTTACAAAAAGGAGTGGAGAAAGCTCCAACAGTTTAGTTTTGAAATATCGGGAGTCATCCATCAAGCCTTCTGGGAGATAGGATGCCGTATGTGATTATGAGGTATCTGGTTATCCTTCGGGAATTCCAAATGATCTCCCCTAACCGGTGAAGGTTGATGAATGAATGAAAGGTTTTAGCGCGCCGAAGGCGCGGAGGGACGATGTGGGATTTACAAATCCCTTGCGACCCGGTTAACCTTATTTTATTTCACTTGGATCACACGGGCCTAGCTCTCCTTTTGCCTCAAATGGGGTCTGAGGGGGGTATGCACGCGGTTAGAATTCCCGGCAGTTTACGTTGGAGTAAAAGATTGTGAATACTCAATCCAAGAACGCCATTAAGACTATTAGAGAGTGGGCTCTATTCGGTTACAGCTCGGCAATGGCAGAGGTTTGGGTCCCACCATGGTGGCGAGCCAGAATATAATGTTGTGCGATGGCAAATTTAAGGGAAGAGAAAAGAAAATCAAACAGCAACGCCGGTTTGGTAGCGGCCCGGTATATGACCATAGCGGTTACAAAAAAAGGAGTGGAGAAAGCTTCAATAGTTTAGTTCTGAAAAACCGGGAGTCATGCATCGAGCCTTCTGGGAGATAGGATGCCGTATGTGATTATGAGGTATCTGGCTATCCTTCGGGAATTCCAAATGACATCCGCCCCCCCCCCCCCACAAAAAAAACACACCCTCTCACAGACACACACCCTCAAGCCCTTACAAGGGCTGTTAAATGTTTATTCAAATGTTTTGGGTTTTTTTATAAAAAAATGTACACTCGTCCCCAGCCTGACAAGCTTGTTTCAATCCTTGCCTGGTGTTTTGTGGTTTCTTGTGTATGTTACAGAAAAGTAGGTTGCACCAATTCCTCCTACGCTTTGTCTACCATTTTCATGCGTCTTCTAGATAAGAGTGTTGCAAGAAAATTTGAGAATGTTCAATTAGAAAAGTTATAGGTAGAGAGAAAGATAGGTATCCGCTATTGTATATTGTGACTGTTGTGAGATTGTTAATTTCGGTGGGGTAAGGGGTGTGTTTCTTAGGAGCCCACTCCCCACACGCAGGGTTGCGAGGCAATTCTCACAGACTCAATCCTAAAGATCTCAATGAGTAGCGAGGCATTCCTCACCGACTCCACGCAGTTTAATTCTATTGAGTAATTTTAATTTACGGTGGCTTATTTTGTTTTTCTGTTAAGGGTTCGGCGTTCGTTCAGCTTCCCCATTGATTTACTATCCTGGAGTATGTGGAGGGTTTTGTTATATAGATCTTATTAAACGCACTTTTCAATCGCGCTTCAGCAGAGTTGCGAGGCAGTCCTCACAGACCCTATCCTAAAGTTCTCAATGAGTAGCGAGGCAATCCTCACTGACTCCGCGCAGTTTAGTTTTTTTGTATAATTTTTTTATTTTGTTTTTCTGTTAAGGGATCGGTGTTCGTTCAGCTCAACCATTAATTCACTATCTTGAAGTCTGTTGAGGGTTTTGTTTTGTAGGTCTTTTAATCGCGTATAAATAGTTTCTATTTTTGCTAGCTCGTGAAGTTCCTTTATCGGTGTCCATTTGGATTTATATTGTGCCACACGCAGAGCATAATTTTGAACCCTCTGTAGCTTCTGAATGTTGGGTTTGCTCAGGTCACTTGTTATTATGGCACCATATTCTAGTACCAGACGTGTAAATGTTTTGTAGAGCTTGAGAGGCACATCTTTGTTTGCTCTCCAATTTCTACCCCTGATCATCTTCATAAAATTGAAACATTTAGTAGCTCTAACCGTAATGGAGTTTACGTGACTGTTTAGACTGAGATTGCTAGGATAAATCCCAGAAATTTGGTCTCTTTGTTTGCTTTTAATTTCTGATCGTATAACTGGAGATCGATATTGGGGACTGGTTTTTTCCTTTGCTTCTTGAAGAACGTAACTTTTTGAGTTTTGGCGGCATTGAGTTTGATGCGCCAAAGGGCGCACCCGCTCTCAAGATCGCGAATGGTATCCAGTAGACGATTTTTAATTATGTTTCGGGACTTGCTAGCTGTCCAAATGCCTTTGTCGTCTGTGAACTGCGATAGTTCAACACAGTTTTTCCCTACTTTTTCTGTGTCATTCACATATATTATGAAAAGAAGTGGACTTAGAACCGACCCTTGTGGTGTTCCCGCTTCGAGTATTACTTCCTCTGACACCTCGCGATTAAGCCTCACCTTGATTTTTCGGTCAGTTAGAAATGATGATATGATCCTCAGAATTTTAGTGGGTAATCCCATTTTCGCTAGTTTATGTCTCACGCCATTGTGCCATAGCGAGTCGAACGCTTTTTTCTACATCCAAGAAAAGCGCTGTTCCGATTTCGTTTTGACTAAATGCTGTTTTCATATTATCGACCAGTCTACATACGTGTTCGATTCCCTTTTTCTGACTCCTATACGCTCTTTGCCATTTGTTGAAAAAGCTGATTGATTCGAGATAGCTGCGAAGTCTTGTAGTGAGAATCCGCTCAAATATTTTTCCAATACAGCTCAGCAAGCTGATTGGGCGGCAGGGTTAGTAAGGTCTTTGCCGGGTTTAGGTATCATGACTCCTGTGGCCACTTTCCAGCATTTTGGGAAGTACCCACAGGAGAGACAGCAGTTTAGGAGTTTGGTGAGTCTGCAGTAGAAGATGTTGGAGCACTGTTTCATTATTTTGTAAGAGGCTTCGTCTTCTCCTGGGGACGAAGATGACTTGCATTTTCTGATTATACCCATGACCTCTTCTACGCTTATTGGTTCGGTTAATTCATGGTCGTCCCCGTCTTCATGCCTTTGATCGAAGTTCGGTTCACTGAAAATTGAGTTGTTATCTTGGACAAATTTATTTACTTTTACCTTAAAATCGTTGTCATATCTGTTCCCTTCTTGTGGACGATGCGCTTTCTTCAGAAGTTCGGCAAAAGCGCTGGCCTTTGCATTGTCGTCCATGGCCATAGTTCCGTCGCTAGTCTTCAGCACATTATTATTGGCACTTTTGCTCTTTTGGCCAGTAAGAGTTTTAAATGTATCCCAGAACCTCTTAGGTTATCTAAGCCCATTTAGGTTTTCTGTTGCCTTTTTCCATCTCACTCGATTGTCGTTAGCTATGGCCTTTTTACTTCTCCATGTAGGCGATGATACGCGGTTTTAAGTTCTGCTTTTTTCATTTGACCAATCTCTGATTGGTAAGCCCGGAAGGCTTTTCTTTTTTGTTTGATTATTTGAAGAGTTGTTTGGGTTATTCTGTTTATCCGCGTCTTCACTGTTTGCTTGGGACAAATTTCATCTAGTGTACTGTTGATAACCTCGTTAAGATGGGCGCAGGTTTTTTCAAGTTCATGGGCATTTAAGGGGTCATTTGCCTTATTCACGGGAGGGTACCTTGCGGGACCAGTAATACATTTCAAAGTGGCGTGAAACGGCAGGTGATCACTGCCTAGCTCATCAGCCCCTACAAATATGTCTTGCATTTGGCTGGTTAGTGATTTGCTGGTGATAATCAAGTCTAGGACATCTGATTGATGGAGTGGGTTGTTGCTTATGTATGTTACGTCTTGATCGTTATTTACCACGAATAGATCGAGTTATTCAATGATATTGAAAAGGGCGTCACCATTAGGCTCAGTCTTATGACAACCGAATACCTGGTGTATGGAATTGAAATCACCCAAGAATATGCAGTGCTTGTACTTTTTGGTAAAGAATTCAAATACTTTACTGTCTACTGTTGCTTGCGGCTTGTTATAATATGATATGATGGCCACGTGTTTGTGGTCAAGTTCAGTTTCAGCTGCAATCACTTCAGCATTGAGGTGGTCACATGGTATTGTTTTGTACTTAAACTCCTGCCTTATTAGTAGAGCGACACCGCCACCTTTTTGGACGGGGCGATCTCTTCTAATAGTATCAAAACCACATAACGTGAATTTTTTGTTTGGTTTAAGCCATGTTTCGCTAATTCCAATTACGTCCGTATTTATGAAATAATGTGACATTTGCAAGTTTCTTTCTGATTAACGCTTCGAGCGTTCCACTGGGCTATTTTTAGGGTATCCATGAATGGTTTAGGAATAACTGTACTTAGTTTATTTAGGTTCAGTTGCTATTTGTAATATTGTTACAAAATTACATTTTGTTGACGGCCGTTTCTAATAGCGTGTGAGATATTTGAGTATTATATAACTTAGAGGCCGTTTTACTAATCCCTTTGCAAACGTCCGAAAGACTGGTGTCCATGTGTTTCTTCATTACGCTGAAAACAGAGCCAGCCATTAGAGCACAGGTGGAATAAGGGGAAGATGAGTTCTCGACATTACTTACATTTAGAGCTTTAAGCTGGGTGTTTGTTTTAACTTTTTTGAAGTGGCTACACCCCCGCTGGTTGCTGGGGTGTTGACCACCGCAGTTGGGGCATTTCAGAGTTGTAGCACTGCATGCCTTCGCGACGTGTTTGTCACCGCATTTCATACATCGTTGCTCCCCGTTGCATTTGTGTGACAAGTGCCCACATTTCTGACACTTGTGACACTGAACGGGTTGCGGAAGAACACGACATTCCTCGGTTTCGTATTTTTTAGCGTTGATAATTACCCCTTTGCTTATCACAGTTAATTTCGTTGCTCTATTAGGGCATTTTACTTTTTATTTTCCAAGTAAGGTTACCCGTGGCTTTGGAGATTAGTCTCTCCCACGAGCGTCCTGGAAGGGCTTTATCAATCGAGTTTTTTTCCGTTTTGGGGTGGACGCGTTTGATTATGACACAGGGGTTTGGTTGCAGATGGCTCTGTGTCTTGTTGGTTTTATTGGTCACATTAGGGGGTAGGGGGGGGGGTTGGGTTTAGTTTTTACTTTATCGGCGTACGTCACGCTATTGTTTGGACTAGCTGTCGCTGTCGCATTCAATATTTCCGGTGATGTAGGCTCTCTTGCGTTAACAGAGCCCCATTTCTTGGTGTGACCACCGAGTCCTTTCCAGTAGCGGTGCTCAGTGAATTTTGCTTGATATTTTTTATCTTCTTGACATGCCGATCAGTAGTCATACAGAAACCATTTTCGTCTTCGACGTCCACGGTTTCATAATAATAATAACACTTCGGCCGGCCGCTGATTTGTCGCGGTTCTCGTATGAGAAGGCCTTGGTTACCCATGTTCTACCAACTGCCTCCCTATTCCCGCGCTTCTTCTCTCCTCCCAACACTCGGAGACGAACTGCTTGATGACATCCCTTGCCCCATTCTTCCCAATCTCTCCGATTAGCATATATATTAACCCTCTCCTTTGAGTCGCCCCCTAACCACATGTCCTTCATTCTCCCATCCCACTTCCCCATTATACTCCCCGTGAATCTTGTTCTTTCAGACTGGTATTTTGGGCATTCTAGAAGAAAGTGTTCCAGGGTTTCCACCACGCCCAAGTTACACATCTGGCACTCCTTTTCACTGTTTTTTCCCAATTTTTCGCCTCAGCTCCAGGGACCGCGACCTCAGCTTGAACAACAGTGACCCCCAAAGGTGCCATCAAGGTACTCTTCAAAACCAGGATTCTCTTTATCACGCAGGCCACCCAAAGATCTCTTTGATTTGACACCCTCAATTACGGTTACAATCCTCCATGGCCCTTTCTCTGACGATCTTTTTACACAGGTTTGCCCCAACGTCAAGGTCCGAGATCTCCAATGAGTAGTTTTCTACTAGCTCCCTCACTTGGACCATCCACCCCGTCTTGATATTTGAGTTGAAAGTTCTAAGGAACATTACTTTACACCATTGGCACCACAAACAGACAAACAGCAAAATTGGAAAAACCTATCAACTAAACCTCCTTGTTAAACCCTACGACTCCCCCCCCCCCCCCCCCAAACACATAAACAAAATGCAAGTGTCAATGACACTGCAGCTCAACTTGTCAAGACATGTACATGTATAGTATGTGACACAGCAATGACAAACTTCTAGGTAATGACCTGATAACAAAGGTACATATAAAGTATTGTAACGGTCTGTACATAAATACTGGCCGTAGCCTGTAACAAATGTATAGGTAAAGTATTGGAAAGGTGGGTGACAGTCAGATGCTAAACTAGAAAAGAAATCTTTGAGTCCCAGAGTGGGTCTGACTGAACCCCAAAATATTTGTTCTCATAGCACAGTGATAACAAAGGCACCCCAAAACACACTCATTCCTGTCCCAAGGTGAAAACAAAGGTACCCAAGAAGTTTCGTGAAGATCATTTCATAAATACGAGCTGTATAGAAGTTGTGACAAAAAAACTGATTGGACTTAATTTCGGTACAGAATGGCCACTGGCAGCCATCTTGAATTTTGGACCGCACTCAGAAACACTCGTTCTCGTCCCAAGGTGATAACAAAGGTACCCAAGAAGTTTCGTGAAGATCGGTTGATAAATACAGCATCTAGCCCGAGCCGTATTGACATGTGCACTTGCAGTGTATAAGTAGCACTAAATAAATCAAAATTCATCTAATTTGCATAATTTCTGCACGAGAAAAAACCCGTACTATATGTGATGTATTCCATGTTACTAAACATTCATACAAAAATTTATTCAAATCAGAACTTTCATACAGAAGTTCTGTACAAAAGACTAATTGCACTAATTTTGGTACAAAATGGCTGTTGGTGGCCATCTTGAATTTCGGACCACACCCAAAAACACTCGTTCCCATCCCACGATGATAACAAAGGTACCCAAGAATTTTCATAAAGATCTGTTCATAAATACGGCCTCTAGCCTGAGCCGTATAGAAGTTGTGTACAAAAAACTGATTAGACCTAATTTCGGTACAAAATGGCCACTGGCAGCCATCTTGAATTTTGGACCGCACTCAGAAACACTCGTTCTCGTCCCAAGGTAATAACAGAGGTACCCAAGAAGTTTCGTGAAGATCGGTTGATAAATACAGCCTCTAGCCCGAGCCGTATTGACATGTGTACTTACTGTGTGTAAGTAGCACTGAAAAAAATCAAAGTTCATCTAATTTGCATAATTTCTGCACGAGAAAAAAACCCGTATTATATGTGATGTATCCCATGGTACTAAATATTCACACAAAAAATTATTCAAATCAGCGCTTTCATATGTAAGTTCTGTGCAAAAATCTGATTGCACCTAATTTTGTACAAAATGCCTGCCAGCGGCCATCTTGAATTTCAGACAGGACCCCAAAAACACTCGCTCTCGTCCCACGGTGATAACAAAGGTACCCAAGATGTTTCGTAAAGATCGGTTCATAAATGCGGCCTCTAGCCCGAGCCGTATCGGTATTTGCACTGACACTGCTGAAAGTAACACTAAATAAATCAAAGTTAGTCTAATTTGCATAATTTAAGCACGAGAAAAAAAACCCGTATGATATGTAATGTATCTCATGGTACTAAACATTCATACAAAAAATATTATAATCAGAGCTTTCATGTGGAAGTTCTGTACAAAAAACAAATTTCTGCATCGTCGGTACAAAATGGCGGCTGGCAGCCATCTTGAACACTCGTTCTCGTCCCACAGTCATAACAAAGGTACCCAAGAAGTTTCGTGAACATCGGTTCATAAATACGGCCTCTAGCCCGAGCCGTATCCAATTGTTGACGTAGGGACAGACGGACGACGGGCCATGACAAAAGCTCAAATTTGGCTTCGCCAAAGTTGAGCTAACAAAATAAATAAAAACTTCCCTGAAATAAAACTAATATTGGAAAAATACTTATAAACAGATCGGAGTAGAAAATCCTCTTCTCTTCGTGGGTACTATTCACTCGATCATTTTCACGGAACTCATTGGAGAGTTTCCTTTTCGACCGATTTTGGTTTGGTGATTCTTTCTGTCGCTGCGATTTGGAGATTTTAGCTGAATTTTTATCTAATTGAATTTCAACCACCTCAGCGGGTGGGGGGGGGGGGGGGGGGGGGGGGCGGTGGCTCAGTTGGTAGAGGTGCAGACTGCAAGCCGAGAGGTCCTCGGTTCGAATCCCACCTGCGACAACCGCGTTGTGTCCTTGGGCAAGACACATCACCCCGATTGCCTACATGGGGGCACGATGACGCTGTGTACTGAGGCGTACTGCACGTCGATGGTGCGCATGTCTTCAACCAATCTAACCCTGCCTGTGCTGCGGTGCAGAGTTCAGAGTTACGATGTTGGAGAGCTGACAGCTGCTCGTCGTTGCTCGGTGGTTCTCTCCGGGTACTCCGGCTTCCTCCACCCGTAAAACTGTCACGGTCACCCATTGTGCATAAGTATGTGACCTTAAACACCAATAAATAAATAAATACCTCAGCGGGGGAAGCTGTGGCCGTGCTGGTGGCTTCTTCTACCATGGAACGCAGCCAGTTATCCTGGCTGGGGGTAATTAGATCTGAATCGATTTCAGATAACCCCGCCAGTGAGCTGGCGGACGCAGGTCTTTTCATTTCTGTAGCGGTGTCAGTATATGGTGAATTAGGAGCAGGAGGAGCATGGTCCTCCTTACCTGGTTTGGCTCTCAGAATTGCCTTTTCCAATTCCTTTCTTAATTTAGCCTTTTCTTTATCTGCCTGCCGCTTCTGGGCTTGAAGCTCTGACCGCAAACCCTCTATTGTGTCATTCAATATAGCAATTTCTTTCTGGAAACCAGACATCATCGACATCATCGATGTCATGTCAGTGTTAGTGGAATTTCCACTGTTGCTTAGACTGCCAGAATTAAAGAACGAACTGTTTACCTGAGCTTAACTTTGTTTATCCATTATTTTCTTTGTAAATAATTCTTAAATTTAATTTTTTAGGTTATTAAAGATTATAGTTTAGTTGAATTGACTTAAATATACGTTTTTAGCGGGAAAATGTTGATAGAAATAGCAAGATAAAAAAATAAACACTTACAGTCAAAAAGATACACAGAAAAGGTGAAGGTGAGAATGAATGAAAGGTTTTAGCGCGCCGAAGGCGCGCAGGGACGATGTGGGATTTACAAATCCCTTGCGACCCAGTTAACCTTATTATATTTCACTTGAATCACACAGGCCAAACTTTCCTATTGCCCCAAAGGGGGTCTGAGGGGGTATGCACTCGGTTGGAATTCCCGGCAGTTTACGTTGGAGTGATCGGATTGTCAATATCCAATCCCTCAACGCCATTGAGACTATTAGAGAGTGGGCTCTATTCGGTTCCAGATCTGTGATGGTAGAGGTTTGAGTCCCACCTTGGTGGCGAGCCAGAATATAATGTTCTGAGATGGCAAATTTAAAGGAAGAAGAGAAAAGAAAACCAAACAGCAACGCCGGTTTGGTAGCGGCCCCGGTATATGACCATAGTGGTTACAAAAAAGGGTGGAGAAAGCTCCAACAGTTTAGTTTTGAAAAACCGGGAGTCATCCACCAAGCCTTCTGGGAGATAGGATGCCGTATGTGATTATGAGGTATCTGGTTTTCCTTCGGGAGTTCCAAATGACCTCCCTCACATCCCCCCCCCCCCCCGCCAAAAAAAAAAGGTGTGTGGAAGTTGACCATTTTTATAGGAGTCTTGTTCAGTGAAGCCACAATTAAAGAAATCGCCGACTGAATATAGCGTGAATTAAATCATAATAACTTCTAAAGAATTAAACAACGCTGGCGCAAATGGTACTCAGATCAGCATGAATAAAAATCAAAAACAACATCCAAACTAGAGATACAGAATTTACTGCACCCAGTAAATTCAAGTCTGTGTGAAAAGGGTTAAAGTATCAGGAATAAACTATACAGAAAGAGAATTTATGGAGGCTTATTTTCAGAAGTAAAATATTTTTAAACAAATCAGAAATGGGTTTTCGTTAACAGTATTTACAGATATTCATACTGGAATCAGAACAATTATTTATAAGAAACCAGAAAAGGCATACATGTGATCAGCATTCAAAGGGTTCGATACCCGAATCAGAAATGGACATTTTTGGCTCTGCCCACTAATTTGAGTGATGAAATACGTTCATAAACTTTAGAAATGCATTAAGGTGTAATAAAATTCATTTCCAAGTATTTCTGAATAACACGCACTTGATGACTTTGGTGACCTCTTTCATGCAGACACCTAGGTGACCTCCGTGACCTTGACCCATATTTTGAATTTCCATCAAGTGTCGACTCATTTGGTGTTAGTTCAAGGTTCATTCATCATACCACGACTGAGATATGAGCATGACCCACTTTCAAAAATGTTGGCTACGCCCACTTTTTTAACATAAAAATGCATGTATGGACCTCAGGAATTCTTTGGGGGGGGGGGGTGTAAAAAAATGTGATTTCCAGCAATTATGAAAAATACACTTAATGACCCCTAGGTGACCTCCTTGACCCTGACCCATATTTTGAATCTGCATCAAGTGTCGACTCATTTGGTGTTGGTCCCAGGTCCGTAGGCCATACCACGCTTGAGATATGGGCGTGACCCACTTTCAAAAATTTTGGCCACGCCCCCTTTTTTACGTCAAAATGCATGTGTGTACGTCAGGAATACTTTAGGGGATCAAAAAATGTGATTTCCAGCAATTCTGAAAAAAATGCACTCAATGACCCCTAGGTGACCTCCGTGACCTTGACCCACATTTTGAGTCTCCCTCAAGTGTCGACTGATTTGATGTTGGTCCCAGGTCCATACGTCATACCATGCCTGAGATATGGGTGTGACCCACTTTAAAAAATTTTGGCCACGCCCACTTTTTTTACTTCAAAATGCATGTGTGTACGTCAGGAATACCTTAGGGGATCAAAAAATGTGATTTCCAGCAATTGTGAAAAATGCACTCAATGACCCCTAGTTGACCTCCGTGACCTCCACCCATATTTTGAACCTCCATTGAGTATCGACTCATTTGGTGTTGGTTCCAAGTCTGTAGGTCATACCACGCCTGAGATATGGGCGTGACCCACTTTCAAAATTTTTGGCCATGCCCACTTTTTTACGTCAAAATGCATGTGTGTATGTCAGGAATACTTTAGGGGATCAAAAAATGTGATTTCCAGCAATTCTGAAAAATGCACTCAATGACCCAAGGTGACCTCCGTGACCTTGACCCATATTTTGAATCTCCATCAAGTGTCGACTCATTTCGTGTTGGTCCCAGGTCCATACGTCATACCACGCCTGAGATATGGGCGTGACCCACTTTCAAAACACCCCTACAGACACCCCTGATACCCCAGGAATCTGAAAAACATAGGTGGCCGAGATATTGTGGCTGTCTATCAGCATACCAAAAATCAACGTTTTCGAGTTATCTTGCGGACAAAAAAGTGATGAGAAGACAGAAGACAGAAGAAGAAGAAGAAGAAGAAGAAGAAGAAGAAGAAGAAGAAGAAGAAGAAGAAGAGAAGAAGAAGAAGAAAAAAAAGAAGAAAAAGAAAAATAAAAAGAAACTGTGCAAAAACAATAGTCTGTGTGTTTCACACAGACTAATTATAACCAACAATTGCAAGCTGTCATCAAATTCTCATGATATGCGTGATTAAAAATCATGGCAAACCGATATTAAAGACATGCCGACCTTCCTGTAATAACTGACCAAAACAACACTTAAAATCTGATACCTACCACCACTTAAAGCATTGTCAAAAACAAAATAAAAACAACAACATTAATTACCACCGACTATTAACCAACGGACTATTAACCAATGGCTGTCATTGTTTTTCTTTATGAGGGCAGTGCCGAATCAATCAAACCCAAGTGCCGAATCATCCAAGTCAAGTGCCGAATCGTCCAAACTCAAGTGCCGAATCGCCCAAACTCAAATGCAGAATCGTCCAAACTCAAGTGCCGAGTCGTCCAAATAGGTGCCGAATCGTCCAGGTGCCGAATCGTCTGGACACCTACGAAACGTCCAGCACCCTCCAAAACTAAGCTTTGAGAAAAAATATTGATTTAAAAAACCATTGAAGTATTGTAATTGTGCTGAAATCTTGCATCATTGCTGACTATTGAATTGAAAGGGAGGGGGAATTTAATGAATTTTGGGGCCTAAAAATAAATTTGACTATTGTGTGTTTTTGTTTCAAATTTCCCGAGAAAATATGGCCGTGACCGGAAGTTTCCTCCCGGTCAATTTTTCTCTTATTTGTTGCATGCCCCCAGTTTTGAGGATTGAAACAGTTGTCTGAAGGGCTATGTTTGACATACTGCAAAAAGTTAAAATCTTGGTCCCCATCAGAAGCCAGAATATAAACCTAGGGACTTAATTTGAACAAATTTTAACTCGAGCTCTATAAGGATGCCGTATATCAAAAATCAAAACGATTGTGAATGATAGATCTTGAGAAGATTTTAGAAAGAACATTCCTCATACTGAACTAAGTTAAAATTTAGGATCCAATAGGTAGCCCAAACATGAATTCAGGGACTTGGTTTGAACAAATTTGAATCTGACCACACTAAGAATGCTGAATACCAAATACAGTGGAGCCCCCTTAATTGGATATCTCCTAACTGAATAACCCTGTTAGCTGAATACTATTTTCCAACACAAAACCATTTACCATACATCCAGTAAAAATTTGACCTGTTAATTGAATAAAAATCTTGTAACCTGTCGAGAAATTACCCTGACTCTCCCCAGTTTTTCTTTGTTTCTAAACCTATTTGGCCACAGTACATCCAATACAGCCATTTAATCTATTATATCTTGTTTGACAGAGCTCACAGAGCTCTGTCAAACAAGATATAATAGAATAAATGCTAAGTTTATCTCTAGACTACAGGAAAGTGACACAATCCCTGTTAATCGAATACTCCTGTTAATGGAATAATTTCCATTGGCAAATTGGCCATTCAATTAACAGGGTTCCACTGTATGATAAGTTTCTGCCAGGTGGATCCAACGAAGAAAATTTTCAAATAGTTTTTTTCTCATATTGGAAAGTTAGTATTTCGGTTCTCATATGGAAACAAATTATTAACCTACTTAATTTGAACAATTTGAATTAGGGCCCCAGAAGGATGATGTATACCAAATATCAAAGAATTCTGAGTGGTGGGTCTAAAGGTGATTTTTAAATGATATTCCGCATGTTGTGTGAAGTTGAAATTTGGGCTTGAACGGTGAACCCAAATATGAACCCACAGACCTGATTTGAACAAACCTACATCTGAGTCCCATAAGGATGTTGTATACCATACATGAAAAGATTGTGATCAGTGGAGCCAAAGAAAAATATTTTTGAAGAATATTTCTCAAATTCCACCAAATTAAAATTTGGGATCCCATAGGGAACCCAAATACAAACCCATACACCTTATTTGAAAAAAACTTGAATCCTCACTACCATAAAGATGCTGTATACCGAATATTTGAAGATTCTGATTGGTGGGTCTGGGGAAGATTTTTAAAGACTTCGATGAAAACAGAAGCTTTGAATAGTCAGATTATTAATCCTATACCTAACATAAATGCCATTTTCTGCAAGAGCTATGAACAAAAATCACTATTCATTTTTTTTCTCCAATTCTTGCCTCTAAAACATAGGTTATAAACCCTAGCTGAATACCAATTAAAGTTCATAAGCTATGTTTTGGAAGTAAAAAAAAAAAAAATGAAAATCTTGATTTACTCAAGAAATTTGTTTGCAAATGTCAACTTTTAATTGTGCTAGATAAAGGGTTAACTGACAGATATATGACACAGGTCCAGAAGACAATTTTAGGGCTTTTTTAGAAAATAAAATTTCAACACTTTCAAGCTGGTCTCGTCTGATTATTTGAATTCTTCTCCCAGTATTGGTAATCCTGAGTCATTTGAACGAGCTGGAAAAAGTTCAAAATTCAAAATTCCATTTATAATTATTTATTTATTTATTGTTGTTTAAGGTCACATACTTCTGCACAATGGCTAATCATGACCACAACATGGAGATAAAGTCAAGGTCAGTCAATCGTTTATACCCCATGTTGCCTATTTTAGAGGACTCGCACCCCAAGCATTAGTGACTGGGTCCCATTTTACCAGTGAAACAGAGCTTGTTTACCACAGTAAACAAGCACTGCTTTACTTCCCGGGGTTCCCACGAGGGCCATTTATAATTAATTCAGAACATTTATGATTAATTCAGTACAGTAAGCATTTATCCACAGATATAGGAGAGTGGGTGGTAGGTTGGAGTAAAGGCCTCAGACCAAATATTTTGTCAGAAAATTTGCAGCCTGTCAGAATTTTTGTAGGTCTGGAGTCTTGGGCGACAAACATAAAACAGAAGTGATTGTGGATTTTAGGGTTAACAACCAGTTACCATTCAGAATTGAGAAATTTAGAGTTTGTCTATATGATAATACAATCTAAGTTTGTTTGTTTACTAGGGTCTAACGCAGACGATATCAAATTTATTATTTTAAATATCATTTTTTAAAATTTTTCCAAAAATTTCAACAAAACCATATCATGTGACCCCTATTTGGAACGAGCTCAACGAGCTCGTTCCAAAGAGGGGTCACATGATATGGTCTTGTTGAAAGTTTTTGAAATATAATATTTTTTCAGCAGCTGAATTTGCATATTACGCGGACGGATGTGGCCGATTTGTTGGGTAAAAAGTTAACAACACTTTCAACAACCAGGGTCACATTGTGTCAGACAATTTTACACTGGAGGAAGCCGGCATACCTGGAGATAGCCACTGAGCAACAGAGAGTAACTGTCGGACTCTCCAACTTACGAACACTGTACGAGTAAGTACGTCTTAGTACACAGAGCCACCTTACCTAGGCAATCAGGATGAAGTTTGTTGCCTAAGGACACAACGCCGATGGCACAAGTCGGGATCAAACCATCAACCCTTCAGTTTAAAGTCCAATGCACTCTCACTCTCTTATGAAGTAAGAAAGGCAAGGACATGAGATTCCAAACAGAAATTACCAATACAATGCCTCACATATATACTGCTTGTTGCATGAGGTGATACTGGCCATCATCAACCCTATACCCTATCCTGAATTGCAGGACACTTGCAAAATAACATTTCTTAACAAAAAACTAAAATGAAAGTGTCAAAGACACTGTAGTTTAACTTGTGTGTTGTGTTTGATGAAAAGGATAAAGTTCAATGTTTATGAAAGGATTATGAAATAAGACAAGAATTGTGATAATTGGGAATATCTTCATTTCTGTTCCGTGTATGCTATGTTTTTGATAAAAATAATATGAGGTGTACACTGTACTAAAGAGCTGAGGGGTGGGTTAATATGACCTCACAGTTAATGTATGTGGCCCTCACAGTTAAAGTATATCAACGAAAGTTACCAATTTACAGTGAAATTATTCCAAAACGAGTCATCCTATCACGTTACATTAAAATCCCTTCATAAATATGGCCTGCAGACTGTGCTAAAGGTTTTCGGGCTTCGGGCCTCTGTAGCAGTCAATTTCTCAATTGCGTCCAAAGGGGACGTTCTCATCTAGACATTATATGAAGTCAACCTACCAAGTTACAATGAAATCCCTTCATCAATATGACCTGTAGACTGTGCTAAAGGTTTTTGGGCTTTGGGCTCGGGCTGCCTTCATGGTTGAATGATCGCAACCAAAAGGGGACATTCTCATCTGGGCATCATTTGGAGTGATCATACGAAGTTACAATGAAATCCTTCCATAAATATGACCTATAGACTATGCTAAAAGTTTGGTCTCGGGCAGCCATCAAGGCTGAATGATCGCGACCAAAAGGAGACGTTCTCATCTAGACATTATCTGGAGTCATCCTACCAAGGTACAATGAAACCCCTTCATAAATATCACCTGTAGACTGTGCTAAAGGTGTTCGGGCTTCAGGCCCCTATAGCCGTCACAGTTGCCTAATGGTGTCCAAAAGGGGCTCTTCTCATCTAGACATTATATGAAGTCAACCTACCAAGTTACAATGAAATCTCTTCATAAATATGAACTGAAGACTGTGCTAAAGTTTTTCGGGCTTTGGGCTCGGGCAGCCATCATGGTTGAATGATCGCAACCAAAAGGAGACATTCTCATCTTGGCATCATCTGGAGTGATCCTACGAAGTTACAATGAAATCACTTCATAAATATCACCTGTAGACTGTGCTCAAGGTTTTTGGGCTTCGGGCACCTGTAGCCATCACAGTTGACCAATCACGACCAAAAGGGGATGTCATCATCTAGGCATTATATGGAGTCAACCTAACAAGTTACAACGAAATCCTTCCATAAATACAACCTATAGACTATGCTAAATGTTTTTGGGCTCGGACAGCCATCAAGGCTGAATGATCGCAACCAAAAGGGGACGTTCTCATCTAGACATTATTTGGAGTCATCCTACCAAGCTACAATGAAAACCTTTCATAATTATGACCTGTAAACTGTTCTAAAGGTTTTAGGGCGTCGGGGCCCTGTAGCCGTCGCAGTTGCCCAATCGTGTCCAAAAGGGGACGTTCTCATCTAGACATTATATGAAGTCAACCTACCAAGTTACAATGAAATCCATTCATAAATATGACCTATAGACTGTGCTAAAAGTTTTCGGGCTTCGAGCTCGGGCAGCCATCATGGCTGAATGATCGCAACCAAAGGGGGCAATCTCATCTGGGCATCATCTGAAGTGATCCTACGAAGTTACAATGAAATCCCTTCATAAATATGACCTGTAGACTGTGCTCAAAGTTTTCGGGCTTCGGGCACCTGTAGCCATCACAGTTGACCAATCACGACCAAAAGGGGATGTCATCATCTAGGCATTATATGGAGTCAACCTAACAGGTTACAATGAAATCCTTCCATAAATATGACCTTTTGCCTATGCTAAAGGTTTTTGGGCTCGGGCGCCCATCAAGGCTGAATGATCGCGATCAAAATGGGACGTTCTCATCTAGACATTATTTGGAGTCATCCTACCAAGTTACAATGAAATCCCTTCATAAATATGACCTGTAGACTGTGCTAAAGGTTTTCGGGCTTCAGGCCCTTGTAGCTGTCACAGTTGAGCAATCACGTCCAAAAGGGGACTTTCGGACTTTCTCATCTAGACATTATATGAAGTCAACCCACCAAGTTACAATGAAATTCCTCAATAAATATGACCTGTAGACTGTGCTAAAGGTTTTCGGGTTTTGGGCTCGGGCAGTCGTCACGGTTGGCAGATCACTCCCAAATGGGGAATTCTCATCTAGACATCATAAGGAGTCATCCTACCAGGTTACAATGAAATCCCTCCGTATTAAACATGACCTGCAGACTGTGCTAAACGTTTTGGGCTTGGTCAGCCATCACGGTTGACAAATCATGACCATCTAGGCATTACAGAGGCATCCTACCAAGTTACAATGAAATCCTTTCATAAATATGACCTGTATACTGTGCTAATGGTTTTCGGGTTTTGGGCTCGGGGACGTTCTCATCTAGGCATTACAGAGGCATCCTACCAAGTTACAATGAAATCCTTTCATAAATATGACCTGTATACTGTGCTAATGGTTTTCGGGTTTTGGGCTCGGGCGTGCGTACTGGTTGACCGATCGCGACCAAAAGGGGACGTTCTCATCTAGACATGACCCCAAACCTGAATATGAAATTTGGTGACGATCAGACAGGAACTGCGGGGTGTAGCCCGTGCTGAAGGAAAATGTGAACAGACTCACAGACTTCGCACGCGTGATGGCAATAGCTTATCTTGACTTGGTCAAGTTGAGCTAAAACAATTTTTGTGTCTTAAAAACATGGCTTATGGCACCTTATTGGAATGAGCTGAATGACCTCATACCAATGAGGGGTCATAACATATATTTTTAGTCAAAAATGAAAAAAACAAGGGCTACACAAAACATGGGCCACTCTCCCCAACCCGCAGGCATGTTCAAAGTAGCCTTACAGGTATTGTGGCATGGAAAATTTTCTATGTCGAAAAGAATGACATCAAAAAGTCGTAAGTGAAATAGGGCCATGACTCTGGGAAAAAATATTAGAAGGAATCCATTCCTTGTGCATATCTGTTTCCCCATGTGGGTCTATCAGCATACTAAAAGAGAACCAAATCCGATCGATGGCTTTGACATTACAATGCAAAACGTTTGTGTGGACAAACGGATAGACAGACAGAGGTCTTCACTAGATACCCCGAATCCTCCTTCAAAATAGTGCTGGCTCACTGTTGCCATTATGTTGGGGAAATTTAATGTTAAGTGTTGTAGTAGAAAGTTTACGGTCTCATCCCACCACAAAAAAGGCTCTCCAAACAAAAGCATTGTAAACAAGCTGTTTTTCACTGGTAAAATAGGACCCAGTTACTAATGATTGCATGTGACTCAGACACATGTGTTCTGAGTACCTACTGGCATTTATGGAGCACGTGGTAACTCAGGAGTCGAGTCGATGCCCATGTTGAGCTCATTTTGCCCTTTGCCTCACTGCGATTCTGAGCAAGATCTTGAAATCCAGATTAGTGTTTTAATCTTTTTCTGTAAATTAATTAATACATTTTTGATGTGTTACCCCGAAGAGGCCTTTCTCTCATCCACGCAACCCATATATGGGGGCAGTCCCCCAAGAACATCAGTGGCTCATATTGTTATATATGGATAGCGGGACTTGGAACTTAACTTCCGCATATACACATATGTATATGCGGAGGCTTGGTCCCACATCCCGACCCAAAGCTCAGTCAATTTGTCTGGGAATACATGCGTGAACATCGAACATGAAAGGAAATCTTTTCTGCCGTATATTGTACTTCATTCCGCATTATTTTATTTATACTCTGAGATCGGTTGGGGACTTGCCCGGATCGGCTGGATTGAGTGACTGTGATCCCGGTTCGGTTCATAGTCGCTCGATCCGGTTGATATGGGTTGATATGGGTTGATTTCTGGCTGAACTGATTTAAGCGTGTACCTGTTTACTTGTATTTAGGAATACCCGACTGTCCGGGGTGTTATTACGTGGCAATCCGATGGCGATCAGATCGCGAAAATACAACATAGAGTTTTGTATAAGTGTAATTCTTTCTTCGCCCCATTGCATTCGTGAAACGTTTAAATCTTAAATATTAATCTAGATTTTACTTGTAAACCAACCAACTAACCCATGCCCAAGCCGTGTTCACCTCCGAATCCAAGCTCCACTTATTAAAGCTCACAACTCAGGTAGATACTATTTCGTACAGTCAACGGCCCTTCTCGTTACATGTCACATTGCTGTTTTCTAAAAAGTGGTGGCAGCCACTTCCCTAGTCTACGAAGTTCCAATTTGTAATATAATCTCTTATTCGAGATAATTAAGACATGCAATTTAGTCTTGTACCAACATATAGCGTCCAATCAAACATTGTTATGGTGGTTTTATACCAGGTTGAATGCGTAACATATCTTGGGTCTCGGGATGGTATCGCGGCTGATGTACTACCATGTGTAATGAATCATGGGGGGGGGGGGGGGGGGGGAGGGGCGCTTAATTCGTTGGAAGATCGGTGACGGCTTATTCCTGCAGCCCGTTAGAACTGCTGGAATGACTGGACAATGATCCACCCATTCCCACAGACAAGGTCATTTAGTTGAAGCTCGAATGCGTAACAAATCCTAGGTCTCTGGATGGTATCGCACATGATAAATTACTATGTGTAATGAATCATGGGGGGGGGGGGAGGGGGGCTCAGTTCGTTGGAAGATCAGTGACGACTTATTCCTGCAGCCCGGTAGGACTGCTGGGATGAATCGACAATGATCCACCCATTTCCACAGACAATGTCATTTCATTCCAGCTCGAATACGTAACAAATCTTGGATCTCTGGATAGTATCGCACCCGATGTACTACTTTGTGTAATGAATCATGGAGGGGAGGGTCAATTCGTTGGAAGACCAGTGCCGGCTTATTCCAGCAGCCCGGTCGGACTGCTGGAATGAATCCACAATGATCCACCCATTCCCACAGACGATGTCATTTTGCTTTCCTTCCACTGAATGAAAAATGTTGTCTTGTGCCAAAACAATTTCGGATATTTTGTCAATCGGTGGTCGGAGCACTCGCGGTTATTACTGCTGGACTGCGCCCTGTCCAGTTGTGGTTGACGCGGTGGTTTTGACTGCTGATTGTCTAAATGTATGAGACCGGCATAAGCTGTGCGATGGATATGTTACCCCTATCTAGCAGCTTCCATTGCATCGATGTTTCAATGGTAACAATCAAATGCCCAATGAGCATTGTGCTGGACCCATCAATCAGCAGCTGGGACACCCTTGATTCCCTCTTGCAAAGGATGGAGTTATTCTATGACGCCTGCGTATGTGTGTACGCGAGTGTAAATAAAACCTCTTCCAACACATTTGTTGCAAGATGGATATACTTATCAGGAGTGGGCCCACTTTGCTTCATATCCCACTTCTGTATCCTAAATGTATGTCCCTCTTGCCAACTTTCGACACTTTCGAGCCCAGAGGGGCTCTTGAGGTGTTTTTTTTTTTTTTTAATTTTTTAATTTTTTTTTATTTATTATTTTTTTCATATCTATTCTTGTTTACACCATGTAATCCAACAGTGCGTTTGTCATGCATAAACATTGATGAATCCAGTGCAAGCTCAAGTATTATCAACTTATTATTTTTCTACAGAACATTGCGATCAATCCATCAATGACTAGCAGGTGGGACACCCTTGATTCCTTCTTGCAATTATTTGTCAGAGGGCACAGATATGTGCGTAAAGTGTAAGGCATGTTTAATAAACTTATCGGCCCAGAGTGTTTCCTGCTTTTCTTCCATTCAGTTGCAAGACAGAATGGATACTCAGGGGTGTGCCCACCTTGCTTTGTACCTTTGTACCTCAGTGGCGAACAGATTATAGCATATGCTTCTCACTCTTGTCAATCTTTGTCATTTTCACGACAAGAGTTGTTTTTTTTTTCGTCACAATAGGTATATGCCATTGATGAATCGTTCTCTGGGCCTAATTTAACCTTGCCCTTTCACTGTCCGATTGCTATGGTTTTCTATTACTTATAGAAGAAATAAAACACCATGACACTCGGGCGATGCATTACTGTTGGCATGTGTGTGGCCACACTAAATCAGAAATTGCGTCATTTCCTCCTCAAATGTATAATCCGTGTGAGTTCTGGCTTGGTCGCCCTTGGGGTGGGGTTATCACCCAAAGTATCACTTTCAATTTCTATACATACGGTCATAAAACACAAGCAGTGTTTCAGCCAGTGGATCTCCGAGTTTACACCCGGAGGTTTATTGGCTGGAAGTTTGAGTTTGTTTGCAATTATTGCTCAGGTAGAATGTCCAACCCGCGGAGATTGATTTTGGGATGGCAAACTCTCCACGTATTATATATATTGTTAGTACTTTTCAACAAATTAGCAATTATTGCTCAGGTGGAATGTCCAACATGCGGGGATTGATTTTGTGATGGTAATCTCTCCATGTAGTATATAATATATATATTATTTTGTACATATAATTTGATGTTCAAGCATACATTTCTTCTCCCATCTCATGCCTGGAATGTGAAAAGAAACGTCTCAGTCTACCATTATAGAAAGTTTATAAACATATACTGTTTAGAAATGTCTGCAACACATCAGCCATATACTAGGCGTGGAGTTTGGGTTGGGCCTTCCATGGAGTGAGGTCTGTATATATGTTTAAAGACACAAGCAGTGTTTCAATCAATGTACCTCCAAGTTTAACCCGAGGTCCATTGGCTGGAACTTTGCTTACGATTGTCGTGCAATGCTTTGGAATAAATGTGCAATTATTGCTTGGGTGGAATCCTCATTCTATGGGGGACTTTGTTATGGTACACTCTCCATGTACCATACATATATCATGGATCTTGTTGGGTCGTCCGTGGAATGAGGACATCACCCAAAGGATCACTTTCAAACTCTGTTCATATGTTCAAAGACACAAGCAGTGTTCCAGCCAATGTACCTCCAAGTTGAACCCGAGGTCAGTTGGCTGGAACTGTGATTGTTATGCAATGCTTTGGAATAAATTTGCAATTATTTCTTGGGTGGAATCCTCGTTCTGTGGGGGACTTTGTTATGGTACACTCTCCATGTACTATATCTGTATATCATGGATCTTGTTGGGTTCCAACAACCTTCATATTTTGTACACGCAATTGATGCTCCAGTATGTGTCCATATCCAAACCAACAGTATTTTCGATTCAGTTGTCAAAAGTTAGCTCAAGTATCTATATTTTTCTTCCAGGTGTTCTGTAGATATATATATATATTGTTTTAGTGCTGTATAGATGTGGTTTTTAATAAAAGATAGTTATATTAGTGTTTTATTTAGTTTCTTTATCGGATATCAGTGGCGTGTTCCCTATCTTCGCGCGGGTCATTTTCGGTGTTTTGTGTTTGTTTTGTTTACGATTTCGACCGGTTTTTCAAAATTCAAGCTTCTCATTCTAATTTTGGATATGGTTGCTATGGATGGTAAGTGTTTCGTGACGCGAGAGGTCCAGACCAGCAGGGTAGAGACGGTTAGTATAGGTGTACAGGTGGGGGGAGTGGTTGATGCCAGCACAGGGGGTGCAAGTGAGTTACCAACAGACGGCCAGCGGTCGGATGTGTGTAGGCACTGTGATATGGTGTATGTGGATGGGCGTGAGCTGGGGGAGCTGGGGATGTGTGCCATCTGCGTAGAGTTAATGTAAGGGGAAATGGACCTGGGAGAGGAACGACAGAAAATCAATAATCGACTACATCCTCACAGATATTAATTTATGGAGGGAGGTGATAGCGGTAGAAGTGGATGATGAGGGTAAACTGGAGGTGGATAGTGATCACAACCTGATTACAGTGACGATCAGGGCCAACACTCTAGTAAAAAGCAAAGGAAGCTCTAAGGAGATTTGGGAACTCAAAAAAGATGCTGACTGGGCAAAGTTCAATGAAAAACTGAAACTAAAGCTTGCAACCGTACCCAAGAGGGGCATTGTCCAGAAGATGGCCGACGTCATAGTTGCGAGCCTGGTGGAGGCAGGAAAGGAAAGTGTAGGAAAGGTCAGGGTGCCAACACGGGAACTTGGTTACAGAGTGAACGAAGAACTGAAAAGTGCCATAAAGGGAAGAAAAGCTAAATGTGCTGCATACAGAAGTAGAAAATTTAAGGGGCGGAAAGCAATGAGGCCACAGTTGCTAAAGAAGAATACCACCAAGCACGAAATAAAGTAAATAAGATTAAAGCCGAAAATCGGAGAGTACGAAATAGCAGTCTTATTAGGGCGAAAAGAACGACAGGGGGGGGGGGGGGGGTGGGGTCGAGTTCGAACGTATTTTGGAAATGGGTGAATAAACGTAACAAAGGAAGTAACCCACAGAGTATTAAAGTAGCTGGCAGAGTTACAGACGAGCAAGATCAAGTCGCATCAGAACTAGTCAAGCACTGGGAAAAGGTAAACGATAAGCGATGGGGCATGGGGAGCCCACCAGAGTGTCCGAATCAGGTCGAGGAAAACCTATCGAGCTTCGTGTGCAGAGAAATTAAAACGGAGGAGGTGCGAAAGGTGATATCAAAATTAAGGGATGGAAAAGCGGGAGAAGTGGATGAAATTCCTAACGAGTTTATCAAAAAAGGGGGAGAGGAACTCGTGGAAAGCCTAACTGCCCTATTCAATCCAGCCATAGAAAATCAAGAGGTCCAAAAGGAGTGGAGGGAAAGTAAAGTGACATTTATCCACAAAAAGGGGGTAAAAGACGTTTTGGATAACTATCGAGGGATCTCTGTCAGTAGCAACATTGAAAGGTTTTCTGTAAAGTTCTGTATGAGAGACTAGAGGAGGTGATTGAGGAGAAGGGTCTTTTGGAGAGAAATCCAGAATGACTTCAGGAAGGGAAGGAGAGTTACTGACCATCTTTTCACACTGTCCCAAATGATAGAATCCGCGAAAGCAAAAAAGAAAAAGATGTTTATAGCCTTTTTGGATATCAAAAAGGCATACAATAGAGTATGGAGGGAAGGTATGTGGCGCAAGCTGGAGGCTATGGGCTTAGGAGGCGAGTTTGTTGGAATTATGAAATCATTATATAAAGATGTATAGAGTGAACTTAGCCTGGGAAACATTACAACGAAACGTGTGGCTATGGAGATAGGCCTAAAACAGGGGTGTATCCTTTCGCCGATCATGTTTGCATTGTACATCAAAGGTTTAGGAGATGAACTCCTGCGTAGCGAGGAGGGGGTATCAGTTGGGGACTTGAAGATCCCAGGGCTATTTTTTGCAGACGATATGGTTCTTGTGTCAGAAAGCGAAGAGGGGCTAACGAAAATGCTGGGAATTGTTGGGAAATATGGGAGCAAATGGAGACTCGAACTTAATGAAAGCAAGAGTTATACCTGTGGGCCGCAAAGTGGACCCCACTCGAAGGTGGAGAGTGGGTGAGTTCTGCATTCCGGAAGGGAGCAGCAAACTTCTCAGTGTGGAAGAGACAGGTGATTACGAGTATTTGGGGGTAAATATAAACATTGCAGGAAGAGGCATCTACCGGAACCACACAAATAAATTGATTCTGAAGGGGAAGCGAATCCTTAACCAAATGAAACTTATAGGGAGAAACAGTTTCAATAAGGTTTTGGTGGGGAAAACCATTTGGGAAATGGTGGGGCTGCCAAGTATAACATACGGTACGGAAGTGGTACCCCTAAACCAGACGGCCGTAAAGAGCTTGGAAATCCTGCAGAACGATGCAGGCCGATGGATAACGGGGTCGAGTAATGCCGCAGCGATAGAAGCAATCAGGGGCGAGCTTGGGTGGATGAGGATCAAGGACAAGATAGATCTGTTGAAGCTTGGTTATCTCAATTATTTGGTAAATCTCCCCGACAGCAGATGGTGTAAAGTAATGTTCCTGAGAATTTTCAACTCAAATATCAAAACGAGGTGGATGGCCCAAGTGAGGGAGCTAGTAGAGAACTACTCATTGGAGATCTCGGACCTGGACGTTGGGGCAAACCAGGGTAAAAAAAATCGTCAGAGAAAGGGCCATGGAGGATTGTAACCGTAATTGGCGAGAGGGTGTCAAATCAAAGAGGTCTTTGGGTGGCCTGCGTGATAAAGAGAGGCCAGGCATAGAAGAGTACCTTGATGGCACCTTTGGGGGGGGGGGGGGGGTCACTGTTGTTCAAGCTCAGGTCGCGATCCCTGGAGCTGAGGGGAAAAATTGGGAAAGACAGGCAAAGGGAGTGCCAGATGTGTCACTTGGGCATGGTGGAGACCCTGGAACACTTTCTTCTAGAATGCCCAAAGTATCAAGTCTAAAAGAATGAGATTCACTGGGAGTATAATGGGGAAGTGGGATGGGAGAATGAAGGACATGTGGTTTGGGGAGACTCAAAGGAGAGGGTTAATATGCTAATCGGAGAGATTGGGAAGAATGGGGCAAGGGATGTCATCAAGCAGTTCATCTCCGAGTGTTGGGAGGAGAGAAGCGTGGGAATAGGGAGGCAGTTGGGAGTTCAGGGGTAACCATGGCCTTCTCGTCCGAGAACCGTGACAAATCAGCGGCTGGCCAAAGTGTTATTATTATTATATAATCTTTCTCCTATCTCCTGGTTGAATTTTTCTCTCCCGTCTCCAGCTTATGAAGTTTTCAACCTTTAGCCTCATCTACCTCTTTTCAATTTAACCTTGTCATAATATTACTTGATGTTGTCACGCTTCTACGAGATCTAGTTAGTTCCACATCCTAATACGGATTATCCACTTCCATAAATTGATAATTTATGACTTCTATTAAGCAGAATATATCTATTTCCATATAGATGCTACACAGTTACCTTGTACATACTACTTTCCTTCCTAGTATTTTATGTTTCCACCATCATCATGCCTAATTATTCCACATCAACTATCTCCCACTACAACATTCTCTTCCAAGCCAGCTCGAATCCAATTTGCTTTCCAGACAATATCATTCTGTTACCTGCAATCGTGACTAGTACTCACATCCAAGCACTACGGTTACGTTATCGTCGACATTTTGCACAACATATTACATAATGTGTCATATTGAATTATACCGTGCTCGGATAGGTACTTTCAATACTACACTTTATGCTAGCATCCTAGAGTAGAAACTGTTGAAGCATCAATCAGTTTGTGTCATAATTTACCTACCCCTGCGCCTTGGTGGGGTTCAACTCCAAAGAGGCTTCACGGTCATGGCTGCTCTTTTTCACAAAAACGTCATTGAATCAGCTCCCACGTGTGTGACCGAGTCTGCTGAAGCAACCTCGCATCTTTACAAGCGAGTGCCCGTCTCAAACATTTTGTCCATCTTGAAATTACTAATCCCCATTTTCCTTGCCATGTCGATTTTTCTTTATATGGGTACAATTTCATTATTGTTGTCGGGTGACATCGAATCCAATCCCGGACCGACCTCTATCAACTCAAACCCTAACCAGAATACTTTGAAGATTTTGCATCTTAATATCCAAAGCTTAAAACCCAAATTAGGTACACTTCAACGTGAATCTTCATTTACTGATATTTTGGCTTTAACCGAGACATGGCTGCACAATAATGATCCAACATCTGATGTCTTACTTCATGGGTTCCACGAACCATTGCGCTGCAACAGGCCGACAAGGGGAGGTGGGGTTGCCATCTACATTAAAAATAATATCTCTTTTCGACATCGACCGGACCTTGAGTTGCTGAACACGGAGTGCGTATGGGCTGAAGTATTTACGAAACACAGTAAGTCCCTATTGCTAGGGGCTTTTTACCGTCCACCTAACAGTTCCCAGGATATATGGGATTCCATATCGGCATCCATTGAAAAAGCCAGAGACACGTCACTTGCCGATTTAATTGTTATGGGCGATTTTAATGACAACCAGCTGGTTCCTTCGATGTTCGGTTTTACTGCAATATGCAATCATTTTAATTTGAGGCAGCTTGTGGGTGAACCAACTTGTTTTATTGAGTAGCCAGCCACTCTACTAGATCTTTTTGCTGTGAGTGGCACGGTTATTGTGAATGCCTGCGAGGTCCTAGAACCGATTATCCCAGACATGACTCGCTATCACTGTCCGGTTTCAATTGATGTCGAATTTTCAAAACCATCTCCTCTCTCCTTTAAGAGAAGGGTATGGCTCTATTCACTGGGTAATTATGGAGCACTTAATGAGGCCCTCTCTACCATTGACTGGAATTTTCTTTTTGATAACCTATGTCTTGATACTATTGTATCCAATTTCACCGACAAATTACTTGATACAGCATCCAAATATATTCCGAGCAAAATTATTACCTTGCGATCGGGCCAACCAAAATGGATGCACAATGAAATTAGACGACTAATGAGACAAAGGAAGCGTCTGTATCGTATAGCCAAACGCACCGGTCTTCCGAACGCTTGGGCAAAATATAAACGTAAATGGAGCAAAGTTGTTACGGCTATTCGGAAGGCCAAAGCGTCGTATCTATCTAAAGTTCAGACGACACTAAATAGCAATAAAACCCCCTCTTCTTTGTGGTGGAAGGCTTTAAAAACACTTATCAGTAGTAGTAAAGTAGAAGGTATTCCAACTATTATCCACTTAAATAAAGTTTATTCCTCAAGTGTTGAGAAAGCAGAGGTGTTCAATGAATACTTCTGCTCTATCTCAACAGTTGATGACTCGAAGGCCTCCCTTCCTGATTCAGTACCCCAGGCTTCGCGAGTTATTGATAGTATCACTCTCCATTATAGTGAAGTGAATGAAGCAATGAAGTCGTTGAAGGTGTCTAATGCGTCAGGTCCTGACCTTTTAAGTCCACGCCTTCTCAAGGACTGTAAATCCTCCCCGTGTGAGCCTCTTCTAATCGCATTTAATGTGCTTTTGAACAACTCTTATTTTCCCTCACTGTGGAAACAAGCAAATGTCTCCCCAATTTTGAAAAAACAGCCCTCAAATTCAGTTACCATTTATCGCCCGATATCATTGATTAGTTGTGTAGGTAAAATATTTGAAAAACGTGTTTTCAAACGCTTGTGGCAATTTCTGATTGACAACAATGTCCTTACTCAGTTCCAATCCGGTTTTACACCTGGCGATTCAACTGTCCTCCAACTGACTGACATATATGATGAATTCTGTCGAGCTCTTGATGAAGGCAAAGAAGTTAGGGTGGTCTTCTGTGATGTCAGTAAAGCTTTCGAAAAGGTATGGCATGTTGGTCTTATCCATAAGCTGGTGAAAATCGGTGTCTCGGGTGAACTTCTGTTGTTCTTGAAATCGTACCTATCGGGTAGATCTCAACGAGTTGTGCTTGGGTCGGACGCATCTACTTGAAGAACCATTATTGCAGGTGTTCCACAAGGTTCAATACTTGGACCTTTATTGTTCCTTATATATATTAATGATATAACCGAAAACCTACCCAGTAGCATACGCCTATTTAAAGATGATACTTCTCTGTATCTAATTGTAGAGAATCCAGAGCAAGCCTCGAGATTAATCAACCATGACCTTGCCACAATTGAACGTTGGGCTAAGACATGGTTGGTTGAGTTTAACCCCAGTAAAACTGAGAGTATGCTCATATCACGTAAATGCAATCCTACTACCCATCCACCTCTATTCTTAGGTGATTTGCGGATATCGGAAGTCAATAATCATAAACATTTAGGAGTTATATTAAATAGCACATGTTCATGGAATGACCACATTGATCATATCTGCTCTAAAGCCTGGTCTCGCTTAGACCAACTGAGGAAGCAGAAATTCAATCTCGATCGCAGCGTCCTTGAAAAAATATACTTTGCCTTCGTTGGGCCCCTACTAGAATACGCTGATGCTGTCTGAGATAATTGTTCAGCAGCTCAAGTCGCCGAGCTGGAGAAAATACAGATCGCAGCCGCTAGGATCGTCACCGGGGCAACTGTCAGTTGTGGCAAGTCTTTACTTTATTCCAAAACACGTTGGGACTCTTTACAAGACAGACGTCGCAAACATAAGCTGTTGCGGTATTTCAAAGTGTATCACCGCATGACGCCCTTATATATTGCCAATAAAGTTCCCCCAATCGTCTCATCGTCAAATCTATCGCTTAATCTCCGGTCATGTCATAACCATAGAGTTCCTTTTTGTCGGACTCAGTTGTATCAGTCGTCTTTTATCCCGAATGTCACTGATCAATGGAACAAACTGCCTTTATCTGTCCGCGAGAACTCATCACTGATCAATTTCAAGACTTTCCTAAATGCTGGAAATCAGCAACCACCTGTGTTTTACAGTGGCGTGAAATCACGGGCAGCCCAAATATATCACTGCAGGTTACGATTGCATTGTAGTAACCTTAATTCTCATTTATATGACAATCATCTGTCACCTACCCCATTCTGTCAGTGCGGGATGTGCGAGACACCAGAGCATTTTTTCCTACACTGTCCAATGTACACAATTGTCCGCAATAGTACTATCAACCTTCTGCCATTTACTGTAAACATGTCGACACTTCTTTTTGGATCTGAATTTCTGAATACGCGGGAAAACCATCTTGTTTTTGAAGCGGTGCATGACTTCATTTTGTTAAGTGGGCGTTTTCTATGACTGCTAAACCACCACGTACGACTACTACTATATGACGAATTTTACCACCAACCCTATAATCCTGCTTTCCTATCCATTTTCTTCGCATAGATCACCATGAAGGCTGCTTCCGTCTCACTTCTCACTAATGGTGTTTCTGCTGCTTACTTGCGATTGTTTTGAATGCTAAGGCAATGTATTGTGCTTTCAAGCTGACATCCCCTGTTTCCTATTGTTTCTTTGCACTTTCTTTTCACCTTTTCCTTCATTCACAAGCAAGGTTTAAACAATATCATATGTTGCCGCCTGGTAGTTTGACTCCCTGTTCTTACCTTTCTTCGACTAGAATTACCACCAACTTTCTCACCGGTTTTGCCCCTGGCCGGGGTGCCGTGTCCTTACACTCGAGATTACCTGCTAGTGTCGATAACGATGCCGACAGATCAAATCTGAATGATCTCTTGGGTATTTGCCCCAGGTCTACATTCTTAGGGCCTATAGGCAGCTCTTACTGTGTGCATGGATGCGGTGCCACGGCTTGGCGCGTGGCTGGTGATCAAGCTGGCGATCGACCACAGGCCACGGGTTCCAGGTGGCGAAATACGAGTCTATCTTACTATATTATACCACCTTTTTGTATAAAATTATGAATGATCCCCGGAGATGACTAACATAAGCTCCCAGCTTTCTGTCAGATCCCCCATTATATACATATGTTATTTTGTTAGTATATGTTATATTCTTGATGTTCTCTATATATACTGTCACGTTCTTGGTGTTCAATATTGTAACATAAAGCATACTTATTAGGCTTTTCCCTCTAGAAAAGACTATTGTTTTTCTACGGATTATTTTTTTTTTTTTTTTTTTTTTTAGGCTTTTCCCTCTGGAAAAGACTATTGTTTTTCTACGGATTATTATTTTTTTTGGGGTTTTTTTTTTTTTTTTTTTTGGGGGGGGGGGGTTTTTTGGGTTTTTTTTTTTTTTTTTCCACACATTTTGTCCGTACGATTCAGAAGCCACTTTCGAACCGATCTTCACGAAATTTTGCACACGCATAGAGGGGCACAAAATCTAAAAATGTACCCAAGCGGAATTTTCGATTTAACCCTTATTTTCTCAGAATTGGCAAAAAACTGCCAAAATTGGGGTTTATCGGCACTTTCTCGAAACACGTCTTGTAGATTTTTTTTTATACATTCGTCATTGCTAGACCTGTCTGTGACACGCCCTTTGATACACACGACATATCAGGCGATGCATATGGTAACCCTCCACAGGCTGCCAAACATCGAAATTTTGATGAAATAGGCCAGTTTCAGGCCCCCACCGCACCCAAACAATACACGAGAGATAAATATAACTTTCTTTGCTGGGAGTGGAATTCACCGAGGATCATTTTTGTCAGTAATAAGGGTGTTCAAAAAACCAAGCGTTAACCCGTTTTGGGCTGGTTAAACAGCAATACCCCCATAAAGCTCAAAAATTTGTATTTTCCATGGATTTCTCTAAACGAGTCTTGTAGATTTTCAAGAAAAATCTGTCACTCCCATGCCTTGGTGTGACAACAGAAGCTGCATGGACAAAATACTGCGGTGAGCATTTGTTAACCCTCCACGGGCTGCTAAAAGTCAAAATTGTGATAAAATGGGCTGTTTTTGGACGCCAACAGCACCCAATGGGTACGCCTCAAAGAAACGTGCTTTCTTTTATCGAGCGCACAATATATACGCAAACATTTTTGTAAGTAGTAAGGGTATTCAAAAGTCGAAGTCTTAACTCATTTTGGACAGGCTAAAGAGAGAGACCCCTTAAAATCTTAAAATTCCCATTTTCTGTGGATTTCTCTAAAAACATCCTGTAGGTTTTCAAGAAAAACTGACTACTCGCAGGTCTTTGTGTGATATTTCAAGTTGCATGGACAAAATATTCCGGTGAGCGTTTATTAACCCTCTAGAGGCTGCCAAGCATCGTAATTTTGTTGAAATGGGATGTTTTCAGGCACGCACATCACCCAACGTGTACCTGAGAAATAAACATAATCTCCTTTGTTGGAAGTGGAATTCACCAAAGACCATTTTTGTAAGTAATAAGGGTATTCAAAAAATCAATCGTTAACCCATTTTGTGGTTGTTAATAGTGATACCCATCAAAGGCTTAAAAATTTATGTTTTCCCTGGATTTCTTGACAAACATCTGGTAGGGTTTTCAAGAGAAAATGGCCATTGATAGGTCATGGTGTCACATTACCAATTGATTGGATAAATTATTCCGGTAAGCATTTGTTAACCCTCCATGGGCTGCTAAATGTCAAAATTTTGAAAAAATAGTCTGTTTTTGAACAACAACAACATCAAATGGGAATACAACAGAGAAACGTAACTTCTTTTACCGGGCGCAAAACTGACAGTGAAACATTTTTGTAAGTAGTAAATGTATTCAAAAATCGAGGTCTTAACCCATTTTTAACTGGTTAAGGAGATATACCCCTTAAAAGCTTAAAATTCCAGTTTTCTGTGGATTTCTCAAAAAAAAAAATTCAAGAGCAATTAACCATTCGCAGGTCTTCGAGTGACATTACAAGTTGCATGAACAAAATGTTCCGGTAACCATTTGTTAACCCCCCAGAGGCTGCCAAGCATTGACATTTGGAGAAAATGGGCTGTTCTTGGGCAACCATAACACCAAATGTGTACCTACGAGATAAACATAACCTCCTTCATTGGAAGTGGAATTCACCGTCGATCATTTTTGTAAGTAATGAAGATATTCACAAAACCAAGCATTAACCCTTTAGAGCTGGTTAAAGAGAGACACCCTCAAAAGGTTAAAAATTCATGTTATCTGAGGATTTCTTTAAAAACATCCCGTAGATTTTCAGGAAAAAATGGCCATTCTCATATCTTAGTGTAACATTACAAGTTGCATGTACAGAATATTCCTGTAAACATTTGTTAACCCTATGCAGGTTCTCAAACATCAAAATGTTGATAAAATAGGCTGTGTTTGCGTACCCACAGCACCTGAAATTGGGAGGAGAGATCAAAATAAGTGGAAGTAGAATTCACTGAGAATTATTTTTGGAAGTAATAAGAGTATTCCAAAAACAACACTTATCCCGTTTTGGGCTGGAAAAACAATGATACCCATCAAAAGCTTAAAATTCCTGTTCTCCCTGGATTTCTCTGAAAACATCTTGTAGATTTTAAAGAAAAAATAGCCATTCACAGTTCTTGGTGTGACATTACAAGTTGCATGAATAAATATTCCTGTTGGCACTTGTTAACCCTATACAAGCTGCCAGACATCAATATTTTGGATACATTTGAGATAAAATGGACCATTTTTAAATTGACACAGCACTCAGTGAGTATGTGTCAAACAAACATAACTCCTTTTGTCGGTCATTGACTTGTTGGACGACGATATTGACCTTAACTCACTCCACCGTTAATGATGGTTTTTACCTAAACAATTTTTTATCAAACTGTGTCATTTGAGACTACTATCTTCACTTTTCTCATAACATCAATGAAGGAACTTCAGTGAGGCAGTTAAAAACAATTCATCAGACACTGTGGGGTCATGAAAAATCATGGAATCTCATCGGGAAAAGCCACGATTCTCCAGAATCATAAAGTCTAGTTTAATAAAAATATTGTTTAAACTAAACAAAAGCATCTTCACACCATTCATCAGCACTCTCAAAAATAAAACAACATTTAAAAATAACAAAATTTTACTTTGTATATTCAATCTGAGACTTTGACATAAAGTTATAACAGATATTCAACTTATGGTTTCAGTAAAAATAAGCGTCACAATAAAATTTAATTTGTTTCACTACATAATAATGTCAAAGTTGTCACAAAATGACAAAAAAGAAACATGAATATATGGATAAAAAGTGCAAGCATGAAATGTCCATTCATAGCTGGGCAATCTGTTCAGTACATGGTCCGAGCCTACCAGAGGGCAAACAATAATAATGTATTACACCTTAACCCTTAGTTCCCAGATTAATTTTACATCAATAACTACCGTGTATACATTTCAACAGCCGCCGATGACTTAGCGTTTCTACATTATTGTTGGCTGCCTGTACAGATGTAAAAACACTGTCAAAATATATGTATCCTACCAGTAAAGTTCTCAATGAAGAATACACTTATAAAAACTCTTTCGGAGCCATATTTATATATTTGTTTATTTGGGTTTAACCCTTTACCTAACATGAAAGGCAGACGACACTTGCAAACAAAATTCTTGAATAACTAATTATTTTCATTTTTTTGTCTCAAAAACATAGGTTATGACCACTCTTTGGAACGTGCTCGACGAAATCGTTCCAAAGAGGGCTCATAACCCTACATTTTTGAGACAAAAAAAATGAAAAAAAACAATGAAAATTAATTGGCGATTTTTGTGAATCGCGCTGGCTGGTTTTGGCCGTTACGATGGGTAAAGGGTTAATGACACTTTCGACAGCCAGGGTCACCTCATTCTGGAGAGTTTTACGGGTGGATAGAGTACCCAAAGAGAACCACCGAGCAATGGCGAGCAACCATCAGACCCCTCAACGTACTAACTCCACACAAGCAGGGTTAGGATTGGTTGAAGACAAGTGCACCATCGACATGCAGTACGCCTTAGTACATAGCACCACCATGCTACCACTGGGGCAATTGGGGTTAAGTGCCTTGCCCAAGGACACAATGCAGTTGCCCCTGGCTTGGATTGAACTGTGGAACTTCCAGTTTGAATTCCAATATTTATTTATTTATTTATTGGTGTTTAAGGTCACATATTTCTGCACAGTGGCTAACCATGACCGTTACAGTTTTACGGGTGGAGGAAGCTGGAGTACCAGAGAGAACCACTGATCAACTGTCAGCTCCCCAACATACCAACTCCACACAAGCAGGGTGAGCATTGGTTGAAGACATGTGCATCATCGACGTGCAGTACACAACATCACCGTGCCCCCAAGTGGGCAATGGGGGTGAAGTGTCTTACCCAAGGATACAAAGCGGTTGCCGCAGGTGGGATTCAAATCGAGGACCTCTCGGCTTGCAGCCTGCACCTCTACCAACTGAGCCACCATGCCCCCTTGAAGTCCAATACCATAACCACTGAGCCACCACACTCCCCAGAGCCATATAAAAGGGGAAGTTTGTGGCTGTATGGGGACTTAAGGATTAAAAATCCCTGTTTCCTCATGGTCTATTACCAACTGATTATGAGTTATTACAAGGGTAAAGTATCACATTATTTTCAAACTAAGCCTACAGAAACATGAAATTAACAGTATAAATTTCAAGACTTAAAAAATTATGGACAAAGTTAATATTTCATATTTATTTACTAAAGTCACTTTTAACATTTATGCCTTTATCATTACATCAACACAAGTGGTTTGTCTGTTTAATCTGGTTTAACAATACTTTCAACTGCCAGGATAATTTTTATGGTGGAGGAAGCCAGTGTGCTCGGAGAGAACCACTAAGCAGTGGAACACAACTGTCAAACCCTACAACTTAATATACTAGGACAAGCAGAGTTTGGAGTGGTTGAAGCAAGTGCACCATTGGCACTACAGTGTGCCTTAGTACACAGCGCCACCATGCTCCCACATAGGCAATTGGGATCAATGTCTTGCCCAAGGACACAGCGTACATAGTATGGATTAGGATCAAACCATCAACCTTTCAGTTTAAATTCTAATGCACTAATCAGTGACCCACTGCTGTTCTCCCGGCAACACAAGTATGCAGTAAAATTTGCCCACTTTAAAGGACTTCTACACCAGGTACTGGCAATCAGGTCCTATTTTACCAGTGAAATAGAACTTGATGACATTAAACAAAAATTGGTTCACTTTTTGGGGTTCCCATTTGGATGAGCCATAATTATAACAATTTGGGTAAGCTCATTCCAATGAGTTAAACTATTAAAAGCCAAAACAAGAGGCTCCAAAGAGCCTGTAAGCGCTCATCTGGAAGAATTACATATTCCTCAATTATTCTAATCAGAATCAAAGAATTCAGCTGGCTGCCACGCACCTTCATCTGAGTGAAACAGAATGATGATTGTTTTCAGAGGACTTTCCATACATTGTATGTGCCAAGTTTAGTTCACATTGGCCAAGTTATTTCAGATAAGATGAAAATGTGGTTTCCCAAAGGCTTTCTCTAGTGACTATGAGCTTCAAATGCAGCCATTCTTGCAAACTGATCAACATTAAATAAGGATCATTGTTAGAGGGTGTCCCAGTCATCAATCACATGGAGTTTCAAAACATTTGGCCTTATAGTTTCAGAGGAGAATATTTTTAAAAACAAGAGGACCCACGGGGCCTGAAGCGCTCATCTTGTGCAGAACACAATTTAAACAGAGTCCAAGAATGAGTCTACATTAAGCAAGCCATCTCCATAGGCTACACTGTCAATCCTTGAGTCCCTCAGGAGTGACAAAAATAATCTAGGCATCATGCCTTTTCTTCAGTTGATCATAAGTAAAATGCAGAGCTCCCCTATGAAGCCCCTTGATACAACCTATGTGGATTAATCTTAGTACCTCTAGAGGGTACTGAATACAAAATGTTTAATTCTTCAGCAAAATGGCCAATTCCAGCTGCCATAGAGAGCCCAAATATTAACCCAGGCTCTTGATTTGAACACAGTTAAATCTGACTTCCCTAGAGATGTTGTGTACCGAATATGAAAGCATTCTGACCATTGGATCTGAAGAAGAGAAATTGTAAAGAAATTTCTTTGAATAGCACTAAGTTCAAATTTGGGCTACCAAATATTGACCTATGGATCCGATTTGAACAAACTTGAATCTGACCCCCCTAGAGATGTTGTATACCAAATGTGAAAGCAATCTGACAAGTGAATCTGAAGAAGAAGATTTTTGAAGAAATTCCCTCATATTGTACTAAGTTAAATTTCATGTTCCCATATGGAGCCCAAATATTAACCTAGGCACTCGAATTGAACAACCTGGAATATGACCCCCCTAGAGATGTTGTATACCAAATATAGAAGCATTCCGACTGGTGGATCTGAAGAAGATTTTTAAAGAAATTTTCTCATATTGCACTAAGTAAAAATTTGGGCTACCATAGTGAGCCCAAATATATACCTAGGGATCTAATTTGAACAAACTTGAATCTGACCCCCATAGAGATGTTGCATACCAAATATCAAAGCATTCTGACTGATGGATCTGAAGAAGAAGATTTTTTTAAATTACCCTCCATATTGAACAAAGATAAAATTTGGGCTTCCCTAGGAAGCCCAAATATTACCCTAGGGAATTGGTTTGAACAATCTAGAATTTGACCCTCATAACAATGATGTATACCAAATATTAAAAGATTCTGACTGGTGGTTCTGAAGAAGAAGATTTTTAAAGAATATTCCCCATATTACCCTATGTTAAAACTTCGGGCTCCTGTAGAGAGCCCAAATATGAACCAATGAGCTTTATTTCAACAAACTTTTATCTGACCCCACTATGAATGCTGTATACCAAATATCAAAAGATTCTGATGATTGGTTCTGGAGAAAAGATTTTTAAAAATTTTTGCAAATACGCTGACTCAGCATTTTTTCGATGCCCATTACAGAACACCCTAACATAATCGATGGCAATTTTTTTCTACCATTCAATTCTACTGGTCATAAGGATACTTCATACCAAATAAAAGCTCTCTGTTACGTGGGGTTTGGGAAATATGGGAAATATGAGCGTTTGAAAATATTTCTATTTTTAGCTCCCAGGGTTCCCATGGGGATGCGGGAATTTTTTTTTTGCAAGGGTCAAGTACTTATGACCCAATACTACCACAAACCAAATTTGGTTCATTCCGGACCATCGGTTCAGAAAATAGAAATTTTGGGCGGGGCCAAAAATCTTACCCCTCCTATTACAAAGCCAAATATTACTTTACGAACTTCGTTTGAACAAACTTGATTCTACACCTCATATGGAAGCTCCATAGCTAATATCAAGTCATTGTACACACTGGTTCTTGAGAAGAAGATTTTAAAAATATTTTGGAGCATTTTCTCCCACTCCCTCCCTATGGGGCTGGGCATGCTGAGTTGAACAAAAATGAAATGCCCCTTTGGGACCATCACTCACACAAACTTTCACTGGAATTGGCCCAGTGGCTTTGGAGGAGAAGACCAAAACATGGTGTTGACGGACGACGGACGGGAAGCGATGAGATTAGCTCAGCTTGACTTTGTGAAGATGAGCTAACAACCAATCAGAATCAAAGAATGCCTCTGGCAGCCATGTTTTTCATCCCACGGGAACAAAATGAAGATTGTAGAGGACCTCCCATCGACCATTACTGCCAAGTTTGGTTCATATCTGCTCAGCAGTTCCAGAGAAGAAGATGAAAACGTGAAAAGTTGACGAATGATGCTGGACGCCAAATGATGGCAAATGAAAGAATGAATCCAATATGATGATTCTATGAACAGAGTTGTGTAAATCAGGACAGTTTACTTGGTTGGGAGTTGGTGGGGAGGGGGTCATAAGATCTAAGGATTCAACTTGGATTTTAACCCTTTGTATCCAAAAGGCCCATTTTCTGGTCAGCGTCGTGATACAATCTGAATTCATTAAGTTGATAGTTGTTCAGTGAATCAGTGAATTTGTGTGGTAGACCAAGTAATCCTGCATATTGCCTGGTTATCCCAAAAAAGAATATAGATTCTGCCAGTTGACGACTCTGAACTGGCATGGAGTATATCATCAGGGTCCAAAGGGTCACGCATACAATGGAAAAAGTTTCTGGGTAATCTGCCCCTGATGTCTTGTTCAACATGGTAAGTTTATCAGTTGCTAGAGCTGACCCATGATACTGAACGGTTAATTAATGTGAACACCTGTTTTAACTAAAATTTCATCAGTTACATGTCTCTATATATATTATAAACAAAATTGTTATCAAATAATAATTTATCATATGTCATGCTGAATAGGAATGTTTGGACATAAAATTGCACAGTACAAATAATAGAACAAAAAAAAGAAAAATGTAAACAAATTGATAGAAATAGTCTCCCAAACAGATAACACACATAGATATCAAAATTAGTTTTAAGAAAAATAAGTTTTTACACAATTGTTTATTTGCTCTTTTTTGAACAATCTGAAGCACTTTTCAATCACCAAAGGACAGGCTTTATTTCGAAACCTGTTTAAAGTATTTTAAGTTTAAACTTCTAACCAAACCTCTCCAAAAAGCAACTTTTAAATTAAAGAAAATTTGTAAATAATTATTTTTTATTTCATTATCTTTACACATCATGTTCATAAGATACTTCGAATGAGATGGTCAAACTAAATCTTTCAGAAAAGAAAAATACGAAAACCTGAGAAAAGGTTTGGGACATTTTGAGATGGGCATTATTTACAAATGTTTTGAGAACAGACGGTAATTAACAATCAAATCTAATGCTATAAGCAAGATCTTGACAAGATAATAAAGAAAGTTTTTTGTCCAACATGAATAATAACTACCAACAAAAAAAATCACAAAAAGTTATATTAGTCTTTAACACTAAAAGGCCTGGATAATATTGACAAACATAATAAGCTCTATCCTACGGATTTGCAGTGGTTTATTGTTAAGTCTTGGCTGCCTGAAGTAGTAGCCAATACATGACTAGAAACCATTGCCAGAAAACTTTGAATTTAATGGACAAGTTGACAGAAACACTGTCAACTACGTGAAATGTTCTTAAGTAGAAAAAGTGAACAAATTGGGAAATAGGCCTTTTAGGGTTAAACATAATTATACCTCTATTTACATGCAACTACCATATTTCTTCCATGACTTGGGTTACTCGAGACATTGGGAAACCATATTTTTTCCATAAAAAATAATTTTTTTTTGCACTCAATTTTTGAGACACAATGACAACCTGCCATCAGTGGGACGAGATTTCAACAAAAAAAAAAAGGGCACAGAATTTTTAAACCAACAAAGATTCATGGTGAGTATTTTGCCTTTGTAAAGAATAAAATATTTATAATGCATATTGATTTGTGTTGTTTTTATTAACATTATGGGTACATTTGTTTGATTTTGGAATATTTGATTTTCTATATTTTGTTGTTTGCCCAGTACCGGTATTTTTAACCCCAGCACTCTGGCAGTGCATCAGAATTTTCTCCAATCACTCTGTTTTTCTCTTGTTTAACCCTTTACCCAATGCAGATGATATCAAAATTTATTATTTTAATTATTGATTTTTAAAATGCTTAAAAAAATTCCCAATAAAACCACATCATGTGACCCCTCATTGGAATGAGCCCGTTGAGCACGTTCCAATGAGGAGTCACATGATGTGGTTTTGTTGAAATTTTTGGAAAAATGTCTTTTTTTTTGTCGACTGCTTAATTTGTAAATTACGCTGGCAGATGCGGCAGATTCATTAGGTAAAGGGTTAACATGAATTTAACCAATTATATCTTGTTTGACAGAGCTCTGTCAAACAAGGTATATTTGGTTGAATATCAGATTGCATTATGGGAAATTTTTGCTGCTGAAAACTTTGCCACTTTGACATCAGAGTGTAGGGGGTTAAAATTATATTTGATTTCTTCTACATCTATAAAATATAATTAGAGGATAAGACTGCACTTCTCTCAGAAAAGTAGAGATACAAATATATTAAAATGTTCCTCAACATTCAAAAAAATGGAGTGGAGAATATTTTTTTTGGTTTGATTTTCACATTTGCAAAGAAATAAAAATGATTAAATAAGAATTTCATATATTTCAGTGCCATAATTTATTCTGCATCGATACTTAAAGCTTGGTATATTCAGGATTATAAACTGGGTAAAAAGTAGATTTTTTTGCCTGTTTCATCGAAAAAGAAAAAAGGTGATCGATTTTACATTCGCCAACACTTCTTGACTTTAGAAAATAACATTAACATACAACTTGGGTAAACATGAAGAAATAAGGATGCTGTATACAAAAACTTGATGATTTTGACTGGTGGATCTGAAGAAGATTTAAAAGATTTTTCCTCATATTGCATAAGTTTATTTACTAATTGGTGTTTAAGGTCACATCTTTCTACGCAATGACTAATCATGACTGCAACATGAAGATAAAGTCAAGTTTAGTCAAATTTTTATACCCAAGTTGCCCATTTTGGAGGACTTTCAGCCCAAACATTGGTGACTGAGTTCTATTTTACCAGTAAAACAGAGGTTGTTTACCACAGTAAACAAGCGATGTTTCACTTCTTGTGGTTCCTACTGGGGTTGCACTATGTTCCCATCAGGTCAGAGAAATAATTTCAACAAACCGGAACTTACACTCATAAGAATACTGTATAACAAATATCAAAAGATTCTGACCAGTGGATCTGAAGAAGAATTTTTGGGACTCAATTTGCACAAACCTGAATTGGAACTCCCTGAATACCAAATATAGAAAGATTCTGATTGGAAGTTCAGAAGGAATTTTTTTTTCCATTTTAGCAAAGTACTGCCTCTGCATTTTTTCATTCTCACCCCACCCCTCACCCATAAGGCACCCACGATACAAATTTGGGCCCACTCAATTTTTTACTTGTCCTACTGATTCTGTACACTGAACAACAATTCTTTGTTCTGAGCAATGAATGAATGAAAGGTTTTAGCGCGCCGAAGGTGCGCAGGGACGAAGTGGGATTCACAAATCCCTTGTGACCCGGTTAACCTTATTTTATTTCACTTGGATCACACAGGCCTAGCTTTCCTATTGCCTCAAATGGGGTCGGGTGGGGTATGCATGCGATTAGAATTCCCGGCAGTTTACGTAGGCATGATAGATTGTCAATAATCAATCCCTCAATGCCATTAAGACTGTTAGAGAGTGGGCTCTATTCGGTTCTAGCTTGGCGATGGTAGAGGTTTGAGTCCCACCATGGTGGCGAGCCAGAATATAATGTTGTGAGATGGCAAATTTAAGAGAAGAAGAGAAAAGAAAACCAAACGGCAACACCGGTTTGGTAGCAGCCCCGGTATTTGGCCATAGCGGTTAAAATGAAAGTGTCAATGACACTGTAGCTTAACTTGTGTGTTGTGTTTGATGAAAAGGATAATGTTCAATGTTTATGAAAGGATTATGAAATAAGACGAGAATTGTGATAATTGGGAATATGTTCATCTCTGTTACCTGTATGCTATGTTTATGATAAAAATAATATGAGGTGTACACTGTACTAAAGAGCTGAGGGGTGGGTTAATATGACCTCACAGTTAATGTATGTGGCCTTCACAGTTAACGTATATCAACAAAAGTTACCAAGTTACAGTGAAATTATTCCAAAACGAGTCATCCTATCAAGTTACATTAAAATCCCTTCATAAATATGGCCTGTAGACTGTGCTAAAGGTTTTCGGGCTTCGGGCCCCTGTGGTCGTCAGTTTCCCAATTGCGTCCAAAGGGGACATTCTCATCTAGACATTATATGAAGTCAACCTACCAAGTTACAATGAAATCCCTTAATAAATATGACCTGTAGATAGTGCTAAAGGTTTTTGGGCTTTGGGCTCTGGCAGCCACCATGGCTGAATGATCGCAACCAAAAGGGGACATTCTCATCTGGGCATCATCTGGAGTGATCCAACAAAGTTACAATGAAATCCCTTCATAAATATGACCTGTAGACTGTACTCAAGGTTTCGGGGCTTCGGGCCCCTGAAGCCGTCACAATTGACCAATCACGACCAAAAGGGGATGTCATCATCTAGGCATTATATGGAGTCAAACTTACGGGTTACAATGAAGTCCTTCCATAAATATGACCAATAGACTATGCTAAAGGTTTTGGGTTCGGGCAGCCATCAAGGCTGAATGATCGTGACCAAAAGGGGACGTTCTCATCTAAACATTATTTAGAGTCATCCTACCAAGGTACAATGAAATCCCTTCATAAATATCACCTGTAGACTGTGCTAAAGATTTTCGGGCTTTGGGCCCCTATAGCCAACACAGTTGTCTAATGATGTCCAAAAGGGGCTGTTCTCATCTAGATATTACATGAAGTCAACCTACCAAGTTACAATGAAATCCCTTCATAAATATGATCTGAAGACTGTGCTAAAGGTTTTCGGGCTTTAGGCTTGGGCAGCCATCATGCTTGAATAATCGCAACCAAAAGGGGGCATTCTCATATGGACATCATCTGGAGTGATCCTATGAAGTTACAATGAAATTCCTTCATCAATATGACCTGTAGACTGTGCTCAAGATTTTCGGGCTTCAGGCACCTGTAGCCATCACAGTTGACCAACCAGGACCAAAAACGGATGTCATCATCTAGGCATTATATGGAGTCAACCTAACAAGTTACAATGAAATCCTTCCATAAATACGACCTACAGACATGCTAAACGTTTTTGGGCTCGGGCAGCCATCAAGGATGAATGCTCATGATTAAAAGGGGACGTTCTCATCTGGACACTATTTGGAGTCATCCTACCAAGCTACAATGAAATCCCTTCATAATTATGACCTGTAGACTGTTCTAAAGGTTTTCGGGCTTTGGGCCCCTGAAGCCGTCACAGTTGCCCAATCGTGTCCAAAAGGGGATGTTCTCATCTAGACATTATATGAAGTCAACCTACCAAGTTACAATGAAATCCCTTCATAAATATGACCTGTAGACTGTGCTAAAGGTTTTCAGGCTTCGGGCTCGGGCAGCCATCATGGATGAATGATCACAACCAAAGGGGGCAATCTCATCTGGGCATCATCTGGAGTGATCCTGCTAAGTTACAATGAAATCCCTTCATAAATATAACCTGTAGACTGTGCTCAAGGTTTTCGGGCTTCGGGCACCTGTAGCCATCAGAGCTGACCAATCACGATCAAAAGGGGATGTCATCATCTAGGCATTATATGGAGTCAACCTAACAGGTTACAATGAAATCCTTTTATAAATATGACCTTTTGCCTATGCTAAAGGTCTTTGGGCTCGGGCACCCATCAAGGCTGCATGATCGCGATCAAAATGGGACGTTCTCATCTAGACATTATTTGGAGTCATCCTACCAAGTTACAATGAAATCCCTTCATAAATATGACCTCTAGACTGTGCTAAAGGTTTTCAGGCTTCGGGCCCCTGTAGCCGTCACAGTTGCCCAATCACGTCCAAAAGGGGACTTTCTCATCTAGACATTGTATGAAGTCAACCCACCAAGTTACAATAAAATTCCTCAATAAATATGACCTGTAGACTGTGCTAAAGGTTTTCGGGTTTGGGGCTTGGGCAGTTGTCACGGTTGGCAGATCATGCCCAAATGGGGAAATTCTCATCTAGACATCATAAGGAGTCATCGTACCAAGTTACAATGAAATCCCTCCACATTAAACATGACCTGCAGACTGTGCTAAAAGTTTTTGGGTTTCGGGCTTGGGCAGCCATCACAGTTGATAGATCATGCCCAAAAGGGGACGTTCTCATCTAGGCATTATACAGAGGCATCCTACCAAGTTACAATGAAATCCCTTCATAAATACGACCTGTAGACTGTGCTAATGGTTTTCGGGTTTTGGGCTCGGGCAGCCATACCGTTTGCCTGATCACGACCAAAAGGGGACGTTCTCATCTAGACATGACCCCAAACCTGCATATGAAATTTCATGACGATCAGACAAGAACTGCAGGTGTAGCCCGTGCTAAAGGAAAATGTGAACAGACGTCACAGACTTCCGCATGCGTGATGGCAATCGCTTATCTTGACTATGTCAAGTTAAGCTAAAAAGGAATGGAGAAAGTTCCAACAGTTTAGCTTGAAAAACCGGGAGTCATCCATCAAGCCTTCTGGGAGATAGGATGCCGTATGTGATTATTAGGTATCTGGTTATCCAATTCCAAATGACCTCCCCCCCCCCCCCCCCCCAAAAAAAAAAAAATCCCTCTCACAGACACACACCCTCAAGCCCTTAAAAGGGCTGTTAAATCTTTATTCAAATGCTTATTTATATAAAATTTACACTCGTCCCCAGCCAGACAAGCTTGTTTCAATCCTTGCCTGGTGTTTGGTGGTTTCTTGTGTATGTTAACAGAAAGGTAGGTTGCACCAATTCCTCCTACGCTTTGTCTACCATTTCCATGCGTCTTCTTGATAAGAGTGTTGCAAGAAAATTTGAGAATGTTATTAGAAAAGTTATAGTTAGAGAGAAAGATAGGTATCTGCTATTGTGTATTGTGACTATTGTGTGATTGTTGCTATGGATGGGGTAAAGAGGTGTGTTTCTTAGGGGCCCACTCCCCACACGCAGAGTTGTGAGGCAATCCTCACAGACTCAATCCTAAAGATCTCAATGAGTAGAGAGGCAATCCTCACTGACTCCACGCAGTTTAATTCTATTGAGTAATTTTAATTTACTGTGGCTTATCTTGTTTTTCTGTTAAGGGTTCGGTGTTCGTTCAGCTTCACCATTGATTCACTATCCTGGAGTATGTAGAGGGTTTTGTTATATAGGTCTTATTAAACGCATTTCAGTCGCGCTTCAGCAGAGTTGCGAGGCAGTCCTCACAGACTCTATCCTAAAGTTCTCAATGAGTAGCGAGGCAATCCTTACTGACTTCACGCAATTTAGTTATATTGTATAATTTTTTTTATTTTTTTTTCGATTTTTTTGATTTTCTGGAAACTTATTTTGTTTTTCTGTTAAGGGATAGGTGTTCGTTCAGCTCAACCATTAATTCACTATCTTGCAATCTGTTGAGGGTTTTGATTTGTAGGTCTTTTAATCGCGTATCAATAGTTTCTATTTTTGCTAGCTTGTGAAATTCCTTTATCGGTGTGCATTTGGGTTTGCATAGTGCCACACACAGGGCATAATTTTGAACCCGTTGCAATTTTTCATTGTTGGCTGTGCAATTTGGGAAATATGGGCATTTTAATTTTTTCTATATCAGATGAGCTAAAAACATCAAAGAATGTATTTTAAACATGAATAGTTAGAAAAAGTTATTAATTTTTTGGTACTTTATTGGGTCTGCTATTCTTCATGTTTACGCACACTTGATTTGCCCTTGGCACTCATTTGTAAGCTATCCTAGAAGTAGGAGTGTTGTAATATAAAACACTGTTATTTATTCATTTATTGGTGTTTACGGTCACATATTTCTGCACAATGGCTAATCATGACCACAACATGGAGATAAAGCCAAGTTTAGTCAATCGTTTATATCCATGTTGCCCATTTTAGAGGACTTCCACCCCAAGCATTGGGGACTGGGTCCTATTTTACCAGTAAAACAGAGATTGTTTACCACAGTTAACAAGCACCGCTTCACTTCCCAGGGTTCACACGGGGAGTAAAACACTGTTGGAAAGGGCATTCACAAGCCCTTTCCAATATTGTATTACATGACGTCATCAAATGAACGAAACAATTTCATGAAACAAGCTGCATATTCTTAACTTTTCCACAAACACTGGTTTGGCTATCACTTGATCTTTCTCTTACCAAATTTATACAGAACTGAAATAAATTTACTGATGAAATGTAGGGTTTAAATTCATGCTTGAATCGAAATCCATTCCTGCATAGGAAAACAATGAGAATCAACATTGATTGTTGCGAAATGTTCATTTGATTGTTGTAGATTCTGAAAGTGTCCTTAACCCTTTACCTAACGAATCGCCCACATCCACCCGCATAATATGCAAATTCAGCAGTTGAAAAAATATTTTTCAAAAAATTTCAACAAAACCATATCATGTGACCACTGCTGAATTTGCATATTATGCTTGATGAGCTCGTTCCAACGAGGGGTCACATGATATGGTTTCATAGAAATTTTTTGAAAAATTTTAAAAAATGATATTTAAAATAATAAATTTTGATATCGTTTTCGTTGGGTAAAGGGTTAAAGGCCTGGGGAATTCTTATTCTTTACTACTTGCCTATATGGGCAGCCAAAACTTCACGAGAAACCACTGCCAAGGTGCTGCTACTTACATAAGCAAGACCACTAAAAGTCAGCATGGAAGAACATGCATTCTAAATGTACTTGAGAGACAAACAACTTATCAAAATTGGAACTCAGTCATTAAAGGTAAACACTTGCAAATGCATATAAATATGAGATTTTGTTTATTTTGCTATAAAATATGTTCTCGATGCTCACACAAGGGTACAACAGTGCTCTCAAAATATAGTTTCTTTCAAGAACAGAAAATTGTTTCTCACAGTAGGATTTCTCGGGAATCAAAACCGATTCTCGGAAATTGGGACAAATTTTAAGGTCTGAAATGCTAACAGTTTTTAACTTAACTGGTAGAGTGGTAAATTATTTTTGGTCCTTAAAATTTCTTTGTGCATCTTTGCCTTGTTACAATTTATGGGAGAGTGCCAGTAAGAAGGCAAATCCTAACAGATAAAATAATATCACTTCAAAGATAATATGAAGCACATCCACAGAATATGAAGACTTTAAATTGTGGAACTGGCACTTCAGAATAAAGCCCAAATATGGGATTCCAGAACTCTACCAGTTAATGGATGGAAAGGGCAATTTTCAATTATTAAGTTTCAAAGTCTGCACAGGATGATTTATTCCACCTGCCACTCAACAGCTAGTCATCTACCAATGCAATTATTTGCTAGTCAAGCAGAAACTTCATAAACTAGCATATGTATTGTATTTATTGTGGTTTAATGACACTTTCAACAGCCAGTGCCACCTCATTATGGACAGTTTTACGGGTGGAGGAAGCCAGAGTACCTGGAGAGACCCACCAAGTGGCTGCGAGCAACTGTCAAGACTCCCCATTGTACTAACTCCACACAAGCAGGGTTAGGATTGGTTGAAGACATGTGCACCAGTGACATTAAGTATGCTGCAGTACACAGCGCCACTGTGCCTTCATGTGGTTAGTCAGGATTAAATGCCTTGCCCAAGGACACAACACAGTTGCCCCTGGTGGGGACCGAACACTGGACCTTTCGGTTTGAAGTCCAGTATCATAAGCACTGAGGCATAGCATGCCCTAATTTGGAGTTCCTGGACCAGTGAGTAGACTACACTATGCTAAGGGAAATGCAAATTTGCTAGATGAGTCTTTAAGTATTTATAGGTCTATCAAGAAACGGCATAGACAAATGTCGACCAATCAGATGATAGAGAACAAAATCACTCTGTGTGAAGTCAAGGTAAACAAACACGAAATGGTTTGTGGACACTGACCTATAACCTTACTTGCTCTTTTAGCCCAAACTTCTAAACAAATTTGCAGTTCATAATCCTCATAATCTAACATTTTAACTCAAGCAATTTTTGCAAAAATAAACATGATTTATCCTGCAGTAAAATGTGCTCTTAAAAATATTCAATTTCAGCACCATGAAATTTAAAACAGTAAAGCCTGAATTTCCATGAAGTTGAATAATTTTGATTGCTGAGAATGAAATAAAAAACATCACAAGTCAAATCAGTTCTACTATGGTTAAACTGTAGATATCTTTGGTTCAGGAGAATCAGGTTTTATCATTTGTTGGGCTTTAATGACATTATTTAAACAGCTGGGGGTCATAACAGTTGGACAGTTTTGTAGGTGGAGAAGCAATTTGGGCATATATGTGCACAACTGTGTAATGAAGAGGAGGGGTTAATGAAAAATGGAAATTATCGTGGCGATGATTTGGGGTTAAGTCACAGCTGATTACACAGGTGGCCAAGACTTTTCTAAAAGTCACTGCTAATCACCCAAATTAGTCGTGCCTGAACGAAATTATAGAAAACTCTCCAATCCGTATGGATTAACTCCTTGCTGTTAGTGGATATTCCTGCCCAGGACACAGAATCTCCTGTCACAGAATTAAGTATAATTTTGGCACATTTACCAAAGCAGAATTTGAAACATTAGCATGGTTACTTAAATATCAATTTATCATTTACCCTATAATTTATTAATTTATTGGTGTTTAAGGTCACATATTTCTGCACAATGGCTAATCATGACCACAACAGTTTTATGGGTGGAGGAAGCCGGATTACCCTGAGAAAACCACCGAGAAACTGTCAGCTCCCCAACATACTAACTCCATACAAGCAGGGTTAGCATTGGTTGAAGACAGGTGCACCACTGACGTGTAGTAGGCCTTAGTACACAATGCCACCATGCCCCCACCTGGGCAAATGGGGGGTTGAAGTGTCTTGCCCAAGGACACAACACAGTTGTCGTAGGTGGGATTCAAACTGAGGACCTCTCGGCTTTCAGCCCGCACCTCTATCCACTGAGCCACAGCACCCTCATTTACCATATTACTGAGCAATTTGTTTCTTTTAAGTTCAGTACTTATTCGTTTAAAACATCTGATTGACCAGATGTTTGTTTGTTGGTGACGGAGGTCACTTTCAACATCTATGGCAATATTATGATGCAACATAAACACAATGTCAAGTTTAGGCAATCGTTTACACCTATGCTGCTCACTTCATAGGAATCTCATCCCTGGCACTGGTTACTGCGGATTATTTTACCAGTGGAGCAGATCTTGTTTACCACCGTGATAACACACAATACAGCAGAACTCTGTTAATTGAATAACTACTTATAGCCATTTATTCCTTATTATCTTGTTTGACAGATCAGTGAACTCAAACAAGATATAATAGATTAAATGCCTATATTGGATGTATTGAAGCTAAAAATGTCTACAAATGTGGAAAATTTTAGAGGACGTTGGGAGTAATGCTTTGACAGATTACAAGAATTATTATTCAATTTGGGCGTTTACTCTATAACCTACATGCAATTAAGCAGGTCAAATATGTACTGAAGGTATGGTAAATGGTTTGGTGTTTGTAAATTATATACCATTAACAGGGTTATTCAATTAAACAACATTCAATTTAGAGGGTTTCACAGCCTGCGCTACAAATTTCCTTTGTATTTTTGCAAATAAGCTACAAAATGCACAGGGTGATATGTAATATGGTCACCCAACCTACATCTTTAGTTCCTTACAGAATAGAAACTTTAGGACCCAACAGGCACAAATACTGTTCATGGATTATTATCTGCAGATTTGCATGCTGGGTCCATTAGTTGTCAAATGTAGCAATTAAGGGTGGTGCAGCCATGTACCAAATCCACAATTTGAAATCTTTTCTAGCTTCTACCTAAAAAAACACAGATTTTTCCTAACTTTCCAGATCCTGGAAATTGTAATTTTCCAAGAACTGAAATGCTAAAAAAAGGCAGTTGGAGCAATGTGATGTGGTAAAAGCTGACTCTGCTTAAACAGATTTGAAAACATGATATAGACTTCTCTCATCATTTTCGGAATAATGTATGTACAAAAAAAATAGTGTCATACATATATATATATACCCGGGTTTCCACAAGGTAAAATATGCTGAGGCTGACCAAAATCAAGATTCAGTAAAACAAAAAAATCTTTCTACTGCACACTACTGCACCCCTTGGTGTGTGCAGTGCAAAGATCTATTGTTTTATAATAAGAAAACCATATCCTGGCACTGGAGACATACCATATAAGGTATATACATCAGGTTGCTACTTAGGATAACAGCTCCATTTACAATGCCAACAGACTTCCTGGGTTTATACAGTTCACCAAATTTTCTGACCTTAAGAACCTGAAGAGATGAACATGTGAAAACGAAACAGATGTTATTATTTATTTATTTATTGGTGTTTAAGGTCACATAGTTTTGCACAATGGCTAATCATGACCACAACATGAGTATCAACTCAAGACCAGGGGTGAGGGTTAATAAGCCATGTTGCCCATTTTAGAGAGGGTTTCCACCTCCCAAGCATTGGTGAATGGGTTCTATTTTACCAGTAAAACAGAGCCTGTTTACCGCAGTGAACAGGCACTGTTTCATTTCTCTGGGTCCCCCCTACGTGGAACACTGATTGTTAAAAGAGATCACTCAAAACCACATCTGATCACATACAATAATTATTTCTATTGCAGTGTTATTTGTTGCACCACCAAAGCTACTTTAACTCTTTATCCAACATAACGGCTAAAACCGGCCAGCACTATTCTCAACAATCGCCAGTTACTTTTCATTATTTTTTAAATTTTTTGTCTCAAAAACATAGGTTATGACCCCCTCATTGGAACGAGCTCACCGAGCTCGTTCCAATGAGGGGTCATAACCTATGTTTTTGAGACAAAAAATTAAAAAAATTAGTTGTTCAAGAATTTTTTTTGTTAGTGTCGTCTGCTTTTGATGTTAGGTAAAGGGTTAAGTACCTGGAGACTTGGAACAGCCCTGTAATACAGAGCTGGGTGGTACTGAGATTTCAAGTTCGGTTTCAGTATCAGTATTTTTAGGTTGATTTACCTCAGTATCGGTACAGTATTCGGTGTCGACAACATACTTACAGCAATACCAATACTGACTGGTATTTATTGTATGCTGGCCGGCAGTAGTCAATGTTTACAGTAATCCGAGATTCAATATGCTCATATTCAACTATAAACCTGTGAAGATGATAAGACAGGTTTGATGTAGCAAAAATGTCGAGAGAAAATATCTATTCTCTGGGATATTTTCTCTCAGCATTTTTGTTACATCAAATGACTGGTGCCTGGTGGTGAGTATCTACAATATTTCCAATAAATACAAAGTCTGTGGACTTTTTTATCAAGCATTTGGGCAATGTTCCATTGTCAGACCTTCTATTGTTTTTAGCTAATGTCAAGAGTATTTTTCAACACCAAAATTTTGGTATTTTGAGATTTACTTGCTGTGGTAATCAGCATTGGCACTGGACCAAATGGTATTTATGATATACCACTATCTCTACTCTAACGGTCCTTTTAACTTGTTAAATATCGAAGTAACTGTAAGGAATATCATGGTTCAGGAAAAGTCATCATGGCAAATGGAGCCGTTAGCCCAAGCAGAAACCCTGATATGTGGTATCAATAATAGTGTTCTATGAATACAGATTTTCCACTCAAATTGAATATCGCATCAAATATTCACCAATAAATTTTGAATCAAATTAAACTGACTAATAAGAGCTACGCCTGGCATAGATAATACGCCCATTAGGCTTTTTCAGATTGTACATAATCACTGTTTTCATCCAACAAATAACCGCTATTTGTATAAATTGATCTAAAGTGAACCGAAGCAAAAATCAGGGACAAAAGTAAGTGACAAACTAAAATCAGAGCCAAAATCAGTCACAAAAGTACATGACGAAGTTGGACTGGAAATCGAACCGCTATGAACAGAAATTGTTTTACTTGAGAAGGGCGCTAAGTTGAATACGCTCCAAGTCGGAAAAGGTTCATACCTAATGCAAATTTTGTACTGAACACCAATTGAAACCTGACCTGTAGTTTGGTATAATTGAGTCACATGCCAAATTTGGTTGAGGTCAAATAAGCAGAACTAAAGTTATCGTCCGGTAACAGGAATGTTGACGGAAATAAGCAATTTCTAAGTCGAAAATACCCAAAATCTTTTAAAAATCATCGGACCACACCCCAATTTGAACTCAACCTGTATTTTGATCTAATTGAGGCACAAACCATGCTTGGTCCTGATCTATAAATCCAAACTCAAGTTATCATCCAGAAACCAAAAAGTTGATGGAAATGTGAAATTTATAAGTCAAAAAGGCAATAACTCTTATAAAAATCATCGGACCAAGCCCCAATTCGAACATAACCTTCATTTTGATATAACTGAAGCCCAAACCAACTTTGGTCCTAATCTATGAATTCAAATTAAAGTTCTCATCTGGAAGCCAAAATGTTGATGGAAATGTGCAATTCAAAAGTCAAAAAGGCCCATAACTCTTGTAAAAATCATTGAACTAAGTCCCAATTCGAACTTAACCTTCATTTTGATATAACGAAAAGCAGAATCAAGCTTGGTCCCGATCTACGTATTCAAACTCATGTTATTATCCTGAAACCAAAATGTTGATGAAAATGTACAATTTCTAAGTTGAAAGTCCCATAACTCTTGTAAAAACAATCGGACCAAGCGTAATTTGAACTTTACTTTCATTTTGATATAATTGAGGCATAAACCAAGTTTGGTCCTGATCTATAAATCCACACTCAAGTTATCATTCGGAAACGGAAAAGTTTACGGATGGACAGGCAGACAGACCAATCAAATAATGCTGCGTTAATCATTATCAAAAACTTCATATCCAATTTCAACTGAAATTTAACTGGAATATGCATTTCAATTTGTATCATTTTTCAAAAATCAAATATTCACAGGACCCTACTAATATATTAACTCTTAGAATCCAGGGAATCAGAATGAATTTATTGAACATGACATACCGCGAAAAACTTACAGTAAAGCAGGACTCCCGGCTTCTAAGAGTTAAGTAACATCCAGCGACCAAAGTTTGTTGCGTAAAAACACTGCATTCGAAAGTATAAAAATGGCTTCCATACAAACAATATAATTCATTACTATAACAATAAAGAATTGCTGTCATACTAAATGATACAATATCACAATTTGAGATACCCATCTCCAGTTATTTATAAATACATTCCATTTATTAAATAATCTGCCTCATGTGCATGTAATGCTTTCCCACGTCTCAATCTACGCTTCACATTGCGGAGACGACAGCCAATAAAAACCAATAACACCAAAGTAATACCTAAACCAAGAGACAGGGCAATTATTGGTCCCTGGCTGCTGATTACATTGCCAGACTTTTTAATAATAATTTCTTCTTCCTTCACTTCTATTGTATTGACTAGGCTTCCTTGGTCAACACTTTCTGGTTTGGTATTATCATTTTCTGAGGAATTGACATTTTTTGATTCTTCGGCTATTTTTGTTTTGGGTTTAGAACTATCAGGATTCTCGGTTTCGTTTTTGTTAGAAGTATTTTCGCCAGAACTTATCTTTGACTGATCCTTATTTACATCACTAGAAACCTCATTGCCAAGAGTGCTGTCTGATTTACCAGCACTATCACTTGTTTCTTCTGACTTTTGATCAGAAGTTGAAGACCCGCCAGCTGGTGGAATCTGTTCATGATTTAAATTGGGTAACTTGGGTGATACATCTGGAAAAGAAGAATGTTAATCCATTATAACCTTATAACTGTTAATTTTTATATTGAAATCATTTGCTGAATATCTGTAAAATCTTATTTATCTTTTTTCAAGACAAAGCCCTGATATCTATACAACTGGATTGCCGGGAGCACAGTGGTTCATTGATTACTGCATTGGACTTCAAACCAAAAGGTCCACTGTCTGATTCCCACCAGGGGCAATTGTGTTTTGTCCTTGGGCAAGGGACTTAATCCCAATTACCACGTGGGGGCAGGGTGGAGCTGTGTACTAAGGTATACTGCATGTCGATGGTGCGCCTGTCTTCAACCAATGCTAACCCTGCTTGTATGCAGTTAGTATATTGGGGAGTCTAACAGTTGTCTGCCATTGCTCAGTGGTTCTCTTTGGGTACTCCGGCTTCCTCCACTCGTAAAAATGTTCAACACTTGGTGACCCTAGCTGTTGAAAGTGCCTTTAAACCCCAAATAAATATATAAATAATTTATTTATTGGTGTTTAAATCATGACCATGACAGTTTTACAAGTGGAAAAAGCCAGAGTACCCAGAGAAAACCACCGAGCAACGGCGAAATAAATAAATAAATGGAACAGCAGCAAAAAATCTTCCAACTCAATCTGCACCCTTCAAGGTGGCATCAGGTCAATCAATGATGTAACTCCGCCAACTGGTGACATTTGATGATATTTTTATTTATTTATTTATTGGGGTTTAAGGACACATACTTATGCACAATGGCTAATCGTGACTGTGATAGTTTTACAGGTGGAGGAAGACGGAGTACTCAGAGAGAACCACCGAGCAACTGTCAGCTCAACATTCTAACTCTGTGCAAGCTCTGCTCAAGCAGGGTTACAGCGATTGAAGACATGTGCACCATCAACGTGCAGTACGTCTTAGTACAAGTGCCTTGCCTAAGGACACAATGCAGGTTGTCCCGGTCGGGGATCGAACTCCGGACCTCGAGCACAGAAGTCCAACAGTCTATCCACTGAGCCACCTCACTCCCGTTTGATGACATGAAAGCTTTGATGACATGGCATAACAGCTTTCACTTCATCAGAATGCCATGGTGTTTACCTAGCATGAAAATAAGTAACACAGTATCTATCGACTTTCCAATATCGGCATTTGTTTTTTGTCAATAATAACTTAAATACATTTTATATACTCAATTTGCATTGACAATTTATGTGCCAAATCTAAGATGGCCACAGGCGGCCATATTTGTCAACAAAATTTGGAAAAATTCAATAGCTCCCATCTTGACATTGCCCCAAAGCCACATATGAAATTTGGAACTGCTTGGGTGAGAACTGCGGCCTGTAGGGTGTGCTAAAGGACAGGTAGACATACATACAGACGGGCATACAGATGTAGGGACAGACGACGGATCACAACCCATCCCAGAAGCTCATGCTTGACATCAAGTTGAGCTAAAAATGTTGTTGAGCATTGTCTAAACAATTAAATGAGCTAAAGATATAAAAAGCTGAAAAATAATTTTATCACTGCAATATTGGGCACTTACTTTGTCAAGTTGAGCTAATAAACCACTGCAATGAAAATTTCCCACCATGCAGTTGCAAATTTAACCAACTATATTTCGTTTGACAGAGCTCAGTGAGCTCTGTCAAACAAGATGTAGTTGGTTAAATGTTTAGTCTTACAAGTGCAAAATAGTTTCATCAAACACTTTCCAGGTAAAACTAGAAAAACTGTGAGCACTGCTCACTAAATGACACCACCCACTCCCACCAAGAAACATTTTACAACAGTAAAAGTGTGTCTAATGTAGAGAGCACAAACAATGATACTAACCCTCCCCCCCACCACCCCCCGCCACTTCCACCCCGAAGCTTGAATTGATAAAGCCCATTTTTTAATATGTGAAACTGTAAAAATGAAAATATCTGAAAACAAAATAGAAGGTACACATCTTCATTGTATGTAAAGGAATGTTTGAAGGTTTCATTGAACCATTCACTAGTTTAAAAGACGTCGTGAATAGCAAATGTTACAAGCCCCCCCCTCCCCCACCCCCACGCAAGCTTGAATTCACAAAGCCCATTTTTAAATATGGGAAACCCTAAAAATGAAAATATCTAAAAACAATACAGGAGGTGCACATCTTCTTCTTAACTGGCTTAAGAGGAGTTGTGGATAGCAGATCTGTACAGAATGTCAATTGAATTTGACAAAGTTCATTTTTCAATATGGGAAACTGTAGAAATGAAAATATCTGAAAACAAAATAGGAGGTGCACATCTTCAATGTTTGCAAAAGAACGTCTGAGAGTTTCAATGGAATCCGTTCACTGGTTTAAGAGGAGTTGCGGATAGCAGATGTGTACATCTCTAAAGTGTAATGGATGGACGGACAGACGGACGGTACAACGGACCTCGAAATATGAAAATATCTGAAAGAAAAATAGGAGGTGCACATCTTCAATATATGTAAAAGAAGGTCTGAGAGTTCCAATGGAGTTTGTTCAATAGTTTAAGAGGAGTAGCAGATAGCAGATCTATACCCCCCTCCCTACTAAAACCTGAATTGACAAAGACCATTTTTGAATATAGGGAACTGTAAATATGAAAATATCTGAAAAGAAAATAGGAGATGCACATCTGCAATGTATGTTAAAGAACGTCTGAAAGTTTCAATGAAATCTGTTCAATGGTTTAAGAGGAGTTCCGGATAGCAGATCTGTACAGAATGTCAATTGAATTTCACAAAGTTTATTTTTCAATATGGAAAACTGTAAAAATGAAAATATCTGAAAAGAAAATAGGAGGTGCACATCTTCAATGTATGTAAAAGAATGTCTAAGAGTTTCAATGAAATCCACTCAATGGTTTAGAAGGAGTTGCAGATAGCAGATGTGCACCACCCTAAAGTGCATAACGGATGGATGGATGGACCGATGGACAGACGTATGGACGCACATAGTGAACACCCACTTTTGAAGTGGGTGGTATAATAAAAAGTGATGAGGCAGATTTTCAAAGATGGAGGTGTCAGAGAAACAAGAAAATTTGTAGTACGTCTACACAAGGGTTTTTTTTTTGTAGTGAGTACTTTTTAACATGCAATTGCAGGGGTCAGCCTGGCAGCTGATTTTAGGGAGAATAACTTCTCCCTCCAGAGACTTTAGGGAGAAGTCAGGGGCCAGGAGGGAGAAGTCAGTGGACATGAGGGAGAAGACAGAAAAAAACAAAACGTATATGACATCGTGACAAAATAAATGTACGTAGAGGACACAATTGTGGAGAAAAAAATAAATAAAAGTTATACAAACATACAAACACACACAAAACTAAGTCATGTAGGTTAAAAAACCTCCCCCTCCCCAACAAAAAAGTGTGTCGTCCATGGCTTCTGAATACCCTAACTCTTTCCCTAACAGTGATGACTTGGCCTGGGGTGACCATGCAGTTGATTTTGTATTTGCCTCAATGCAGTGGATGTGCAATTTAGCATTACTCATGATGAGAATGTTTCTTCTCTGTAATAGAAGGTACATTATTTTGAAAAAAATATTTCAAGTATTTAAAATAAATTTAAAGTTCACATAAGAAGCTGGGTCATTCATGGTTTCTGAATGTCCTAATTGAATTGAAAAGCGTAGTTAAAAAAGTTTTTCGACATCCTTCGTAAATTAAGCATCATTAACAATTTGAGTTAATTTATTTCTAAGGTAAATGACAAAATATTTCAGTTGTCTCCCTTACCTGCTGCGCTGGGTGATAATACTCTGTTCAGAAAAATGACCATTTCTGCCAACCATCTGACATTGACACGTGCGACTGGTGCTATAAGGCCTGCCATTCTTATCCATCCTAATATGTGTGATTTCTATTGTAGCCTTATTACATTTAACCCCCTTCCATAACAAGTTTTCAAAGAAAAACTTTCAATGCAAATTGCGGGGCGAATTTCAATGCAACCAATTTTTCAGTGGAACAGAGCGTAACCGTAAGCAAATTCGACGTTTTTATGGATGAACTGTCCCCTGCACATTTTTTTGGTTTTGAAACGGAGGTTAACTTCAATAAATTCTAATTAACTTGATGCGTGTCTTGTGTGATTCCTGGTTTTTGCTGACACTTTTGTTTTTAAATAGCCTTTTGTGCTGGTTGCTATCAGTTGGGGCGTATTGTTCGAACAACTATGACATTACAACTCTTTTCAGAAATATAAAATTGGGCTAGTTTAGGCTATATTCAGAGCTGTATGACGGATTTTAACAGCAGCCGTGTTTCCTTTTTTGTGAATGCGGATGCGTTGTTTTTTTTGGAAATAAAATATAAGAAAATATAGTAAACTGCCATGTCTCCCAAGGAAGTTTTGGAGGGCGACTTGAATTCTGCCCCCAATGTAAGCCAAGGCGACTTGAGGAATGACAAGGCGACTTCTCCGACCTAGTCGCCCACTCAGCTGACCTCTGTGCAATTGTCCAGTAGGCACACAGATTGAAGCTTTTCATGAGCCTTGTCCATGCTTTTCCATGATCTGTAAGAATCCAGAAATATTGATAGCCAGGTGTGTGGATATCAGGGTGGGGAAGGGTGGGGCGTTTGGTGGGTACAAGACATAATCATAAAGCTGACAATCGAAGCACATCCAAGTGAATTTCAAGTCTGAAATTTACCAGTATATTCTTAAGTTTAAACTTACTATCTGATGGTACTTTGTTTTTATTGACGTCATTGCTTGCATGTGGTGTTTTGATAGAATTGTGAGATTCAGAATCAGATCCTGGTTTACCATGCTCTTCTTGATGACTGTCAACATCTTGAAATGAAAGAAATATCAAATACTTTGATGTTGTATTTTTCACGATTTTGCCATATTTTATGGCTATTCACAGAAACATGCATGTCAAACAAATTCAACCCTTTAGTCAACACAAATAGACGATGACTACAAGTAAAGTGATGTGAGTTATAACTGTGAGAATCACTGAAAATTAAGACTGTATGATAAGACATATTACATTAAACTGATGTGAAAAGTGTTAACAAACCTGTAAAGCTTGTGACTGGAGGTTAATGAAACCTTGGAAGTGATGTCCAGATAATACGGTGGTCTGTACATGGTACTGGGAGAGTCTGACTTTGTAATGATGAAGACATATTCTAGTCTCACAATAATAACAAAGATACACAAGAAGTTTCATGTAGATCGGTTCATAAATACGGCTTTTAGTCCGAGGTGCGTTGATGCATGGGCAGACAGACAGGCAGACAGACAGATTTTCGGGACAATATTTCCCACATTCGAACCTGACCTAGGTATTGATAAAAGTAGTCCATATATGAAATTTCATTGAAATTGGTTTACTCTAAGGAAAGTTAGAGTCTGAAAACCATCAGCCAATCAAATTTAAGCAACCTAATTAAATATGCGCAGAAAATGCCCACATTTGAACTTGGACCCACAATTGATGAAAGTAGTCTACAACCCAAATTTCATCGAAATCGACTGACTGTAAGGAAAGTTTGAGTCTGGAAACGAAAAACACGGAAGGTGTGCACTTACGGTGTATTATTAGTAGCACTGAATAAATCAAAGTTTCCCTAATTTGCATAATTTTTGCACGAGAACAAAACCCGTACTATATGTGATGTATTGCATGTTACTAAACATTCATACAAAAATTCATTCAAATCTGTTCTTTCATATAGAAGTTCTGTACAAAAACTGATTACACCCAATTTCGGAACAAAATGACCGCTGGTGGCCATCTTGAATTTTGGACCAAACCCCAAAACACATATTCTGATATCACAATGATAACAAAGATACCAAAGAAGTTTCGTGAAGATCGGTTCATAAATACGGCTTTTAGTCCGAGGTGCATTGATGCACAGGGCAGACGGACAGGCAGGCAGACAGACAGTTTTTCAGTACAAAATTGCCAACATTCGAACTTGACCTAGGTTTTGATAAAAGTAATCCATATATGAATTTTCATCGAAATAGGTTGATTTTAAGGAAAGTTAGAGTCTGGAAGCCGTCAGCCAATCAAATTTTAGCAACCTAATTAAATATGCACGGAAAGTGCCAATAATTGAACTTGGACCCACAATTGATGAAAGTCATCTACTACCCAAATTTCATCAAAATCCGGTCGCTGTAAGGAAAGTTAGAGTCTGGAAAACGAAAAACACGGCAGGACGGAAGGACCCCCCGAATTTAATATCTCTGTTTTTTTTCAAAAAGCGGGACACAAAAATATACAAATTACTTAAAATTTATAATATTTTTATACAACAAGCAATGGCCCAAACTAGCTGAATCGTAAAAAAGGCTGGAGGGCCTAGGACATAAAGGAAAATCGAATCTCTCAATTACTTCAGTAAAGGATATCTCCTACAGGAGAATAGGAGAAGATAGGAATTATATATGTCTTTCTCCTTTACGAGAAAAGAGAAAGGCATAATACCAACAATGTAATTGAGTATTACATAATAAATAATTCTCCTTTTAATGCCAGCATAACCCGTTATGCTAATTCCGTGAAGGAAACCCAATATATAAAGATAGTCCAGAGAATGAGACTCTTTATACTCATTTAGAAGTGTCCGAGGATTTATATTAACACCCGTTTGACACGCAACATATACAAATGCTTCATAGTGAGCTACACTTTAAAAACAGTACATAAATGAGACATAGTTATTGCTTCACACCGAGCTACACATTAAAACCAACCCAGAACCAACACAGGACTAATGACACCGGAGGAGGTCTTCCCTTGCTTTTCACTATAAAGCCAGATGATTATAAGGGAAAAAACTCCCCCCCCCCCCTCCTTTCCCCTTGTTCTGAGGTACATGTCCTCAGAACAATGAGGGCAGCGGAACAGCATCAATGCTGGAATGGACTGCCTAAATAACTACAGATGCAACCATTAATGGACGACAATCTGAGCAACAGAAAGAGGACCTAAAAATCTAAGGTCACCGGAGATGGACTCTAAATTTCTCAGGTAAAACTTGGTAAATGAAGAGGGCTGTGTCCAGTACGCAGCCTTCATGAGATCAGTAATGGCTATACTGTTAGAATAGCCGAAGAAGTGAACAGTGCTCTAACCTTGTGTGCTGATATGTTATTAACTGAACATAGATCTGAAGATAGATTTTCATAGGCAATGCATATTGCCAACTGAATCCATCTAGTGGCTGAATGAATAGAAATATCCTTTCTGTTAGGAATCAATGAAAGAAAGAAGCATTTTCTTTCTTTGCTAATAAAATCTGATCGATGTTTATAAATGTGCATAGCCCTGACTGGACGCAGCAAAGGTCTATGGTTATCCAAGGATGGCAGAGCCTTAATGATAAAAGGCTTAGGCCACTTGTCAGGAATCTGATTCTTAGCCAGAAACCCCGCTTCCGCAGTGAGGGTAATGGCATTACCCACACTACGGTAGTGAGATTCATCAACAGATAAAGCATGAATTTCACTGACTCTTCTAGCAGATGCAAAGGCAAAGAGAAATGCCATTTTATAGGTCAAGAATTTGAACTCTACAACGTCCATCTGCTCAAACGGAGCTTCTTTGAGCTTCAACAGAACCCAAGCCAAATTCCACTTAGGAATTAATCTGAGGGTTCTAGGTCTATTAATAGAGAAATTTCTAACCAGCTTGGACAATGAAGTATTTGATCCAATAGCCAAGTTATCATGATGAGCATGAGTGTCTGATAACATAGACCTATAGCCCTTAATAGTGACAGGCTGCAGTTTGAGAACATCAAACAAGTAGACCAAGAAATTGGCGATATTTGGTATGGATGGATCATAAACGTCTATCGACTGATCCTGACACCAACGAAAGAAAACCCTCCACTTTGCTGCGTAGTTCAACGTAGAGGAGGATCTCCTGCAGTTAGAAATTGCATCAGTTGAGCGTCTTGTAAACTGTTTTCCGTGCAAGAAGGACTGCACAATGGAAATTTAAATTTTATAGTAAATTTCCTTTTTTATTATACCTACCACAATTGTTTACTACAGGCTTGCACTACAGTGGAAGACCCTAACTCGGAAAATATACTCTTGTTTTGATCATTCCCAAGCAATTTGGGAAAGAAAAGTGGTGCAAAAGCACCAAGAAAAAAAATAAGCCAAAACTGGGTCGAGTGCTACTGGTACGCACCCAGTAGGGGACGCTCTTCTCCAAGTACATATTCATGGCTTCCGGTTAACCAGTGCGCAAGCAGTAACTAATGAATCATTCTTTTGAATCCGCCAACAATGAAGTTAGGTGATCAGTGGGGAGGAAGGATTCTTACCCGAATAAGAAGATGGGAGGACCTCCATGTAAACAATTGTGGTAGGTATAATAAGAAAGGAAATTTACTATAAAATTTAAATTTCTTATCAACCTACCTTACAACTGTTTACTACAGGCTGAATAGACAAGAGGATGGAGGGAATCACATAACCAACCCCCACATAACCCAATCGCACTGGAACCGTGGACAGTGGAAGAGGTCCCTAGGCCTATCAAACCATAGCATCACAATCATTAGTAAAAGACAATGAGAGATGAGGCTCTGTGCGACACACAAGACAGAAAAGACAGTAACAGCACAGAGCTGGAACTGACCTTGTAAAAAGCCTAATGGCTCCTGCAACTGACGCAGATAGAAGGTGGAGAAAGTAGAAGCATTCCTCCAGTAGGCTACCTGCATAAAATCCGACAACTTGACGGAGTTAGCATAAGCCCAAGAGGTAGACAATGCACGCACCTTGTGGGCAGAAACACGATTGGTGAAACAATTGTCAGTCACTAGACGAGTGTAAGCCGCGCAAATAGCAAGACAAATCCATTGAGAACCTGAGGCAGAATCGGAACCGACAGTAAGGCGTAGACAAGACCGTTCCAATCGAGTGACAGAGTGTCAGTGTCCACCTGATGGTACCAACGAGTCGCAAAGAGATCGATGTGGGGACGACCCCAGAGATCGCATAACGACTGGAACACCGCCCTGTGGAGCATCCGCGCGGTGGAAAAGACCCTGCCCCGTCGAGTCAGGGAGTCGGCTAGGATGTTCAGACGACCGGGAATGTGACGAACCATCACTCCGGCGTTGACATCCTGAGCGAGCAGTAGAAGATCCCGAGCCAATTCGTACATGGGAACCAGTGCGTGCCACCCTGGTTCCGAATGTAAGCAACCAGTCGAATTGTTGGACAACAGAAGGACCTGGCAATTCGAAAGGTGGGGGATCCACTGCCAGAAACCCAGAAGAAAAGCAAGAAGCTCCTTCTGGTTGATGTGAAGAGCTGCTTGATCCTGGTCCCATGCCCCGTGAAGGAAAAGACCTAGAGGATCCAACGTTGCACCCCATCCGAGATCGCTGGTGTCTGCCGTCAGAACACGATCGGACATGGGGAAGCCCAACGGAACTCACTGCATAATCCACTGAACATCCGTCCAGGGGAGAAGGTGATGATGAAGAGACTCCGGAAACTGAAGCACCAGATCCAGAGGATCGACATTCAGCCTCCAACGACTGAGCAGAAAGTGTTGGAGAGGTCTGACATGCAGCCGACCAAGAGGAATGAGATCCATCACTGAACCGCAGAGACCGAGAAACAGGAGAATACTCCGAGCTGTCGCGGATGTGGACTGGGACAGGGTCAGGGTAAAAGCTGAGAGAATCACAGCCCTTGCCCGGCAAACCGCCACCGTATTCAGCTGAGTACGGAAGTCCATTCCCAGATGACAAAACAACTGAGAAGGGACCAGGTCCGATTTCTCCTTGTTGACTCAGAACCCTAGCAACGTGAGCAGGCTCAACAGTGTGTCGACATCTGACTCCAGAAAGGCAGCATTGGAATGCCTCTGGAGGATATTGTCTAGATATGCTGGAGTAGTCACCCTGAACTGTGTGCGATAAAAGGCTAATACATGCGACATAAGTCGAGTGAAGTCCCAAGGAACCAGGTTGAGGCCAAAGGGCATAGCCTTAAACTGGTAAACCCACCCCAGAAAAGCAAATCTGAGATACTTTCGCGATGTTCGATAAATCGGAACGTGAAAGTAAGCATCTCGCAGGTCGATGCTGAAAGCAAAATCTCCCTGGTGAATGAAGCGGCAAACCGACCTGAAAGTCTCTATGATGAACTGAAGAGCAATGATAGACTGGCTCAGGACCGATAACCGGTCAGAGTCGGCCGTCCTTCGGCACCAAGAAAAGATGGGAATAAAATCCCACTGAATGAATGTTTTTGACGACCTCGATCGCCCCCTTTGAAGGAGATTGTCTATCTCCGTGATCAAACGTTCCCGACTTGTAACATCTAAAGGAACTTGTGTTGGAAGAGGCACTCTCGACAGAGTGGGATGCCTCCGGAAGGATATCCGCAGCCCGGACTGAACATCTAACACCCAAGGATCAGATGTGATTGTGGCCCAATGGTCTGCAAATTCTGATATCCTTCCTCTAACCTGGGACAAATTGAGGTGAGGACCTTCATTTTGAGCCTCGGCAAGGCCCGAGGGAGGAGAAAGCACCTCCTCAGCTATATGAAGAATCCTGAGTCCTCCCTCTAGCCTGCCGATGCTTACCCTTACCCTATGAGTAAGTAGAAGTGGCGGCAGGAGGATCAGCCCTTGGTTTCGCAGAGGAAGCAGAAGGGCGCTTGTTAGGCTTTGGACGGCCTCTGCCTCCAACAGAAGGCTGATGAAGCTGACGAAGCAGCAGCTGATGTTTAGAATGAGGCAGGATGTCATCCCGGACCGTCGCCACGGAACCATGGAAGAAACAGATCGACAAGCAGCACACTGCCCCTCAGGAAGGGAACGGCTTGTGTCCAACACAGTGTCCCAGTAAACTAATTCCAAGTTAGCCTTGTTACAGGCATGCGTGTGAGTAAGATGCATGAGCGCCTTGGAAAGCACACGCAAAGGAGCCTGTATGTCATCAAACTTATCTGGAGGCAGATAAGCAGTTAAAGCAGAGACGACGTGATCTGAGAGAGAAAGCATGCCCAGCATCTCTCTCGAAAAGCCCAACAGGGACTCCAGGGTCGCCATGGGAATAACAGCTGACTTGGGCTTGGAAAGCTCGAGGGAGGTGGAGTCCTGATCCAAGACAGTCCAAGTCTGGCAGACAAATGGATTGGTGGAATCGTAGGAACGATTATACACTGGAGGCAAAAAAAAAAGTGTCAGCCCTGGTGAAGAACAAAGTCTTCATAGCCATGGAACTCAGCTTAGAGTCAAAAGCTGTAAATGCTCCAACCACTTGTACCGACTGGCATCGTCGATGGAGCCCAGAAGCGGGTTGCTCCACAAGCTGGATTATCGTGGCCTGGCTGACACCGCTGGCTGGTTTGACGGTTTGAAATCTGGAAGGAACTCAAACACAAAGTCAAGAGCTGCCCCCAAGTCAGAAGACTGTTGGCTGTCAATGACAGGTATGTCTGACTCATCCTGTGAGTCTGAAGACACATAGCCCATCATGGGGAAACCAGCCGATGCCTCCCATGGTGTAGGCACACCTGAGGGATCAGAAAGTGGCCTGCTTCCTGGGAGGGGGTGCCTAGAAACCATTAGTAGCCTCGCTGGAAGTAATGGGAAGACTCTTGAAAAGAACCTGAGTGAGCAAGGAGAGGGCCTCCCTAAGCTCACGGCTCATGTCGGCCGGTTCGACGTGGGAACGAACCGGCAAAGTGGCTTCACTCCTGACCCTTTTAACCAAGGAAGGGTCATGATCCTCAAATATGCGGGGCAACTGGTGGCAGCCGAAACATCTGAAGACAGATGCGTATAGGGGTAGGACATACCCAGAGGATCTACAGAGCGGGAACTCAGGACAGTCGCCGCAGACCTCTGAGGGACAGAAGGTCCAGGCTGCACAAAAGGCGTTGGTCCGCAAAACTGGCCATGGGACCAGAGTGCGTGGACAGAAACACCACAGAGTTCATGGTGGCCCCACCATGAACATCCGAATCCAATGAGAAAACTGCGGTGCTCGACGGCTGAGAGACCACAGTGGGTTCGGCCGGGAGCCCCTTCCGACTTCGCTGAGTTGAAGTCAGGGAAGGCTGAGGCCGATACCCCATGTCCACACTACCAGACACCTCTGCAGACCTCTGCAGGGATAAAACTGCTGTGTTTGACAGCTGAGAGGTCACAGCAAGAGGGTTCGGTCGGCAGCCCCTTCTGACTTCGCTGAGTTTAAGTCAAGGAAGGCTGAGTCCTATACCCCATGTCCACAGAGATGCATCTCTGCAGACCCCTGCAGAGATAAGCCCAGGCCAGCTGAAACAATGACCGATGACATTGCAGACGAAACAGCAGTAGCAGCAGATATGATGGGAGCTGTTGAAACTGGTGGAAAAGGGGAGACAGCAACCGAGCTCGGCTTCAAAGGAGGAGTCACAACCCTAGTGACAGCCTCAGATGTCGACTGGAGAGGGACCATAGTCCCGGAACCAAGCATCTCTTCACCATACAACTCAACAGTTCCCACAGTATCCATCCCAGAAAAGACTGCACATCCCCCACAGAGGGGGTATAACTCTCACCAGATGTGGTTGTGTCGGGAGGCCCTGAACGACAGCTGAGGGGTGGGTTAATATGACCCTCACAGTTAATGTATGTGGCCCTCCCAGTTAACATATACCAACAAAAGTTACCAAACTAGACCTGTTTGTAAGCACAGCTAAAGAAATACCCCCGCAATGTGTAGGCCAACCCAAAATAAAGATTGCTATCAAGTCGATTTTTAAAAATATGTTAGCACATTGTACAGGTGCTTCATTTTGATACTCAGAAAAGTGAAGGAAAATAAAGTGTCAACATATGGTGACACAAAAAATACCCCCGCTTATTTAACAATGCAAGTCTGACTACAGGTGATACAGGTTTTGGGTATATACAAATACTAAGTCCATAAAGGGCAATGGCTCTGGCAATACAATCTCGACCAAAACGTGCATTTCACTATTGGTATACAGCAATAGGATACACTTGCATACCAAAATATCATCAATAAGTCACTCAACCAAGTTATTCATGATTGAATTTTGGACGGATGGACAGATGGATGGACAGATGGATGGATGGACAGTCAGACCTTGTACTGTGGGTAGACATCAACAAGAATTTCATGTAGAAACCCATATTAAATCAAAGTTCAAGAGAGATAACCTGGTTAAAATTGTCGCAGATCAAAAATTTTGGAATATGTGCATGTTCACTTAGTAGTGATGATGTTTGAAAGGTTTCTTCAAAATCAGTTCTTTAATGTAGGAGGAGTTGCGCACACAAGAATTTGTTCGGACGGAAAGACGTACGGACGGACGGAAGTATGAATGGACGTACAGGGCGATTCCTATATAGCCCCCACTTCTTTGAAGCGGGGGTATAATTACAGTGAAATTATTCCAAAACGAGTCATCCTATCAAATTACATTGAAATCCCTTCATAAATATGGCCCGTAGACTGTGCTAAAGGTTTTTGGGCTTCAGGCCTGTGTAGCCATGATGGTAGACCAATTGCAACTAAAAGGGGACGTCCTCATCTCGACATTATACTGAATCATTTTACTAAGTTACAATGAAATCCCTTCACAAATACGACCTATAGTCTGTACTAAAGTTTTTCGGGTTTTGGGCCTGGGAAGCCATCATGGTTGAATGATCGCGACCAAAAGGGGGAGTTGTCATCTGGGCCTTATCTGGAATCCTACGAAGTTATAATGAAATCCCTTCATATATATGACATATAGACTGTGCTCAAGGTTTTTGGGCTTTGGGCCTCTGAAGCCGTCACAGTTGACCAATCACAACGAAAAGAGGATGTCATCATCTAGGCATTATATGGAGTCATCCTAACAAGTTACAATGAAATCCTTCTATAAATACGACCTATAGACTATGCTAAAGGTTTTGGGGTTTTGGGCTTGGGCAGTCATCAAGGCTGAATGATTGCGACCAAAAGGGGACATTCTCATCTAGACATTATTTGGAGTCATCCTACCAAGTTACAATGAAATCCCTTTATAAATATGACCTGTAGACCGTGCTAAATGTTTTCGGGCTTCGGTCCCCTGTAGCAGACACAGTTGCCCAATTGCGTCCAAAAGGGGACGTTCTCATCTAGACATCATATGAAGTCAACCTACCAAGTCACAATGAAATCCCTTCATAAATATGACATGAAGATTGTGCTAAAGGTTGTTGAGTTTCGGGCTCGGGTAGCCATCATGGTAGAATGATCGCAACCAAATAGGGACATTCTCATCTGGGTGGCAACTGGAGTGATCCTACAAAGTTACAATGATTTCCCTTCATAAATATGACCTGTAGTCTGTACTCAATATATTCGGGCTTCCGGCACCTTTAGCCGTCACAGTTGACAATCATGAACAAAAAGGGATGTCATCATCTAGGCATTATATGGAGTCAACCTGACAAGTTACAATGAAATCCTTCCATAAATACGACCTATAGACTATGCTAAAGGTTTTTGGGCTCGGGCACCATCAAGGCTGAATGATCGCAACCAAAAGAGGAGGTTCTCATCTAGACATTATTTGGAGTCATCCTACCAAGCTACAATGAAATCCCTTCATAAATATGACCTGCAAACTGTGCTAAAGGTTTTCGGGCTTCAGGCCCCTGAAGCCGTCACAGTTGCCCAGTAATGTCCAAAAGGGGACGTTCTCATCAGACATTATATGAAGTCAACCTACAAAGTTACAATGAAATCCTTTCATAAATATGACCTGTAGACTGTGCTAAAGGTTTTTGGGGCTTTGGGCACGGGCAGCCATCATGGTTGAATGATCGCAACCAAAAGGGGACATTCCCATCTGGGCATCATCTGGAGTGATCCTACGAAGTTACAATGAAATCCCTTTATAAATATGACCTGTAGACTGTGCTAAAGGTTTTCAGGCTTCGGACACCTGTAGCCATCACAGTTGCCCAATCACGTCCAAAAGGGGACGTTCTCATCTAGACATTATAAGAAGTCAACCTACCAAGTTACAATGAAATCCCTCCATAAATATGACCTGCAGACTGTGCTGAAGGTTTTCAGGTTTTGGGCCCGGGCAGCCGTCACGGTTGACAGATCGCGACCAAATAGGGAAGTTCTCATCTTGACATCATATGGAGTCATCCTACAAAGTTACAATGAAATCCCTCTATATTAAATATGACCTGCAGACTATGCTAAAAGTTTTGGGGTTTTGGGCTTGGGCAGCCATCACAGTTGACAGATCATGACCAAAAGGGGGCGTTCTCATCTAGGCATTATACAGCGGCATCCTACCAAGTTACAATGAAATTCCTTTATAAATACGACCTGTAGACTGTGCTAATGGTTTTCGGGTTTTGAGCTCGGGAAGCCATACCGGTTGACCGATCGCGACCACAAGGGGATGTTCTCATCTTGACATGACCCCAAACCTGCATATGAAATTCTGTGACGATCAGACAAGAACTGCGGGGTGTAGCCTGTGTTAAAGGAAAATGTGAACAGACTCACCAACACACAGACTAACAGATTTCCGCACACGTGATGGCAATAGCTTATCTTGACTTTGTCAAGTTGAGCTAAAAACGATATATCGGATAGAAGATGCATGACCCAAACGACCCAATACCCCTAGGGTGAGAACGTAACCATGGGGATAAACATTCTGTAATACATGTTAAACTCCGAAGAAATTTAATAAAAAATTTCAATAAAAATAAGCCAAAAAGCTTGGGAGTTTAACAGGAGGACTTCAAGGAAGGATACGGAAGGAACACTCAACAAACAGTGGATAAATCATTAGCAAGAATGATGATGTCAGGCACATGTCCCGAAATTGGGAAACATGAAATAATTTTGATAAAAATTATAAATTACAGCCCAAAACGTTCCTAACCACCGTTGTTCACATCATCCAATTATGTCCTTGGATCCACCAATTTTACCATTGATTTGTGTCGGGAATCCTCAAAAATGAGATTTAAAAGCACAGATGTCAGTTCATTGTTGCTGACTTCAGGGCCAAACAAAGAATGATGGTTTGCGCCAATTTCGGTGTCTTCCTGGATACTGAGCATGCACAGATCTGAAAAGTATGGAGGACCAGATAGGACATCAATTTTTTGGTTTTGCATGCAAATTTGGGGGATTGGGGGGGAAAATTTGTGTTTGGACCTGGATTAATTTTTGAGTTTGCACCAGCTAGTCTGGGCCGTTGGTTTCAATATTTCAATTTTTGTCCCCAAAACATAGCTTATTATCCCCTCAGTAGAACAAGCTGAATAAGCTTGTTCTAATGAGGGCTCATAAGCTATGTTGTGGAGGCAAAAAAAACACGAGACCCCACAGGGCCTGAAAAGAAAAAGAGTCCAAGAATGAGTCTACATGAAGCAATCCATTTCCATTGGATACACTGTCAATCCTTGAGTCCCGCAGGAGTGACAAAAATAATCCGGTCCTTAATCTCATGCCTTTTCTTCAGTTGATCATAATGTAAACTGTAGAGCTCCCCTATGAAGCCCCTTGATACAACCTATGTGGATTAATCTTAGTTACACACCTCTAGAGGGTACTGAATACAAAATTTTTAATTCTTCAGCAAAATGGCCAATTCTGGCTCCCATAGGGAGCCCAAATATTAACCCAGGCTCTCGATTTGAACACAGTTGAATCTGACTTGCCTGGAGATGTTGTGTACCAAATATGAAGTCTTTCTGACTGTTGGATCTGAAGAAGAAAAATTTTAAAGAAATTTCTTCATATTCCACTAAGTTAAAATTTGGGCTACCATAGCAAGCCCAAACATTAACCTATGGATCTGATTTGAACAAACTTGAATCTGACCCGACCCCCCCCCCCCCCCCCCCCATAGAGATGTTGTATACCAAATACGAAAGCATTCTGACCAGTGGATCTGAAAAAGAAAATTTCTGAAGAAATTCCCTCATATTGTATTAAGTTAAATTTCAGGTTCCCATATGGAGCCCAAATATTAACCCAGGCACTCGAATTGAACAAACTGGAATCTGACCCCCTAGAGATGTTATATACCAAATATGAAAGCATTCCAACTGGTGGATCTGAAGAAGATTTTTAAAGAAATTTTCTCATATTGCACTAAGTAAAACTCTGGGCTACCCTAGCGAGGCCAAATATATACCTACGGATCTGATTTGAACAAACTTGAATATGACCCCCCTAGAGATGTTGTATACCAAATATGAAAGCATTCTGACTGGTGGATCTGAAGAAGATTTTTAAAAATTATTCCCCATATTGAACAGTTAAAATTTTGGTTCCCATAGCAAACCTAAATATTACATGGGTACACATAAAAATTTGGGCTCCTGAATTGAGCCCAATTATGAACGAATGGGCTTTATTTTTATTTTAATAAACTTGCATCTGACCCCCCCCCCCCCCCCTCCCCTCCCCACCTCCCCCTATGAATCCTGTTTCTCGAATATCAGAATATCAAAAGATTCTGACGATTGGTTTTGGAGAAAAGATTTTAAAAAATTTTTGCAAATATGTTGACTCAGCATTTTTTTCGATGCCTATTACAGAACACCCTAACATAACCGATGGCAATTTTTTTTTACCATTCCATTTTACTGGTCCTAAGGATACTTCATACCAAATAACAGCTCTCTGTTCCATGTGGTTTGGGAAATATGGGCGTTTGAAAATATTTATATTTTTAGCTCCTAGGATTCCCATGGGGATGCAGGATTTTTTCTTTTTGCATGAGTCATCTACTTATGACCCAATAATACCACATACCAAATTTGGTTCAAACCAGACCATGGGTTCTGAGAACAGAAATTTTGGGTGGGGGCAAAAATCTTACCCCTTCTATTACAAAGCCAAATATTGCTTCACAAACTTTGTTTGAACAAACTAGACTCTACACCTCAAAAGAAAGCTCCATAGCAAATATCAAGCCATTGTACACACATTGTACACACTGGTTCATGAGAAGATTTTAAAAATATTTTGGAGCATTTTCCCCCACTCCCTCCCTATGGGGCTGGGCATGCTGACTTAAACAAAAATGCAATGCCCCTTTCCAACCATCACTCACACAAACTTTTACTTGAATTGGCATAGTGGTTTGGGTGGAGAAGACCAAAACATGGTGTTGACAGACAATGGCCGGAAAGATGGACGGAGAGCGATAGGATTAGCTCAGCTTGACTTTGTTGATGAGCTAAAAAGAGCTAACCTTTACCCAACGCACAGGATATCAAAATTTATTATTTTAATCAGTATTGATTTTGACAAATTTTTAAAACATTTCAATACAACCATATCATGTGAGCCCTCATTGGAATGAGCTCAATGAGCTTGTCCCAATGAGGGTTCACATGATATGGTTTTATTGAACTTTTCTGAAATTGTTTTTTTCAACTGCTCAATTTATAAATTACGCATGCGGATGTGGCAGATTTATTACATAAAGGGTTAAAACTGTTTTAGTGTTTGGAGACCAACACTGGACTCTGTAGATATACAACACTGTAAATTTAGGCAGACTGATCATTTTGTTCTTCTGGCATTTGTTCAATTTTTTTAACACCATCAACAGTGGGTCTACAGAATAAATGTAAGCAGCATTTTGTGTTTTTGAAGCAATATCAAAAGTTTATTTGATGACATTTTCACAATGTAAAATATTTTTACACATACAATGCTGTCAGTGATTCATCATGCAGTGAGATGTAAGAACACCCCATTTCCCATATTAAACTTGAGTCATGTTCTTGAATCAAAGTTTATTCAGACTAGGCAATTTGGTTAAATGTGACTCAATATAAAACTAATTTTTCCTTCTCCTGAACTCTCTGAATCCTAAAGGCCCACAATTCCAACTATGATCACTTTGCACTTCAATAAAACCGATGCTCAGGCATTAGGTAAACTTTCAAGTTACATTCTAAGTACATTGACAGTTGTTTCTAGGTAAGTCATGGCTGCCTGTACAGGCAGCCAAGACTTGCCTGGAAACAACTGCAAGGCCACCAGATGTACAGTACTCTTAGTTTGGTACAGATATTGCAATAGTTTATGAAATCTTGACTCACTGGAGTAAGTGTATCAGGACCCATTCGCGATCTGATCGAGAAAGAAACCATTTTTGCCATCAAAGCACTAGATACAGAAAAAACCTAATCTTACACATCTAATATAAATAAATTTGCATGGTTTCTGCTAAACAGTCTGCACAGAAAATGCTAAACTTTACCTCTTATAGAACCAATCTTGCGCTAATTCCATTTGAGAAATAATTTTGAGAAAATTAAAGTGTCAATGACACTGTAGCTCAACTTGTCTAAGACATGTACATGTATAATATGTGACACAGCAATGACACATATCTAGGTAATGACCTGATAACAAAGGTACATATAAAGTATTGTGATGGTCTGTACATAGCCTGTAACATCAAATCAGAACATTCATATAGAAGTTCTGTACAAAAGTGATGGTACCTAATTTCGGTACAAAATGGCCACCGGCAGCCATCTTGAATTTCAGACCGCACCCAAAAACACTCGTTCTCATCCCACAGTGATAATAAAGGTATCCAAGAAGTTTCGTGAAGATCGGTTCACAAATACAGCCCCTATCCCAAGCCGTATTGATATGTTCACTTACTGTGAATAAGTAGCACTTAAGGTTGAGCTAAAAATGAACATTTGAAATAATTCCACAAATTGACACTACTTTTTATTTAGAAGAGTGGTTGCAAGTAAGTGGTTGTGAGTAACTTCATGCAATAAAATTCATAAACAACACAAAAAAAGTTTTACATGTACCTTTATAATTTTCACTATTGGAATCAACATTATTCATAGGCTGTCTATTTGAATTTTCTGATGGCTGCACTGTAATTACAAAAACAGACAAGATCATATCAGTACTCCATTTCTGTCAACAAAAGTTGAGTAAAAAATAGCGCACATAAATTCATTAAGATGCACCCTTTGGGGAGATAAATTTCTTACCGCAGATAATCAAGGGAAGTGATTTTGGAAATGATACTTTATTTTCTTCAAACATGGCAGTTCATAAAGCTTTTAAACATAATCATCAAACATTTATTATCAAACATTGTTTTCAGTCTTGTTAATCCTCTACACACTGATATCTAAACATCAGCTTTTTAACCCTTTACCCAATGCAGACGATATCAAAATTTATTATTTTAAATATAATTTTTTCAAATTTTTCCAAAACATTTCAACAAAACCATATCATGTGACCCCTCGTTGGAACGAGCTCGTTCCAACGAGGGGTCACATGATATGGTTTTGTTGAAATATTTTAAAAAATAATATTTTTTTCAACTGCTGAATGTGCATATTACGCGGCCGATTCGTTGGGTAAAGGGTTAAGCCACAAATCTTTCCCATCATGTATAGAAATTTAATCAATTCAATCTTGTTGACAGAGCTCAATGAACATTGTAAAACATGACTGAATTGCTTAAATTCCTAGTTACATTTGGATAAAAAATCCCTTGAATTCTCAGTCATTTCCACATTGAAATTGAACCCCCTCAATGGACATTTTTATTGCCTTGCAGTGTCTTCCTTCCAACGTTACTTCAAAATCTGTTGATTCAGAAACCAGGCTTTTATATTTACGAACAAGGACTCTGATACTGAAATCTGAAGAGCATAACTGAAGATGCAAAACAGTGTTAGTTTTAAAATTAAATGAGTTTATTTAAAAAATTAAGCATTTTCTATATTTTCCATGTGTAAAAAGACAGTAGAAAGCCTCTCAATTCATGCTCACCACATGCAAGAAAAAAACAAGAGGCCCCATGGGGCCTGAAGTGCTCATCTTGTACAGAACACAATTAAAACAGAGTCCAAGAATGAGTCTACATTAAGCAAGCCATCTCCATAGGCTACACTGTCAATCCTTGAGTCCCTCAGGAGTGACAAAAATAATCTGGGCATCATGCCTTTTCTTCAGTTGATCATAAGTAAAATGTAGAGCTCCCCTATGAAGCCCCTTGATACAACCTATGTGGATTAATCTTAGTACCTCTAGAGGGTACTGAATACAAAATTTTTAATTCTTCAGCAAAATGGCCAATTCCGGCTTCCATAGAGAGCCCAAATATTGACCCAGGCTCTTGATTTGACCACAGTTAAATCTGACTTCCCTAGAGATGTTGTGTACCGAATATGAAAGCATTCTGACTGTTGGATCTGAAGAAGAGAAATTGTAAAGAAATTTCTTCGAATTTCACTAAGTTCAAATTTGGGCTACCATACCGAGCTCAAATATTAACCTATGGATCTGATTTGAACAAACTTGAATCTGACCCCCCCTAGAGATGTTGTATACCAAATGTGAAAGCATTCTGACAAGTGAATCTGAAGAAGATGATTTTTGAAGAAATTCCCTCATATTGTACTAAGTTAAATTTCGTGTTCCCATATGGAGCCCAAATATTAACCTAGGCACTCGAATTGAACAACCTGGAATCTGACCCCCCTAGGGATGTTCTATACCAAATATAAAAGCATTCCGACTGGTGGATCTGAAGAAGAAGATTTTTAAAGAAATTTCCTCATATTGCACTAAGTAAAAATTTGGGCTACCATAGTGAGCCCAAATATATACCTAGGGATCTGATTTGAACAAACTTGAATCTGACCCCCATAGAGATGTTGCATACCAAATATCAAAGCATTCTGACTGATGGATCTGAAGAAGATTTTTTAAAATTACCCTCCATATTGAACAAAGATAAAATTTGGGCTTCCGTAGGAAGCCCAAATATTAACCTAGGGACTTGGTTTGAACAATCTACAATCTGACCCTCATAACAATGATGTATACCAAATATTAAAAGATTCTGACTGGTGGTTCTGAAGAAGAAGATTTTTAAAGAATATTCCCCATATTACCCTATGTTAAAACTTCGGGCTCCTGAAGAGAGTCCAAATATGAACCAATGAGCTTTATTTCAACAAACGTTTATCTGACCCCCCTATGAATGCTGTATACCAAATATCAAAAGATTCTGATGATTGGTTCTGGAGAAAAGATTTTTTAAAATTTTTGCAAATATGCTGACTCCGCATTTTTTCAATGCCCATTACAGAACACCCTAACATAACCGATGGCAATTTTTTTTTACCATTCAATTCTACTGGTCATAAGGATACTTCATACCAAATAAAAGCTCTCTGTTCCGTGAGGTTTGGGAAATATGGGCGTTTGAAAATATTTCTATTTTTAGCTCCCAGGGTTCCCATGGGGATGTGGGAATTTTTTTTTTTGCATGGGTCAAGTACTTATGACCCAATACTACCACATATCAAATTTGGTTCATACCAGACCATTGGATCAGAAAATAGAAATTTTGGGCGGGGCCAAAAATCTTACCCCTCCTATTACAAAGCCAAATATTATTTCACGAACTTTGTTTGAACAAACTTGATTCTAGACCTCATATGGAAGCTCCATAGCAAATATCAAGTCATTGTACACACTGGTTCTTGAGAAGAAGATTTTAAAAATATTTTGGAGCATTTTCCCCCACTCCCTCCCTATGGGACTGGGCATGCTGAGTTGAACAAAAATGAAATGCCCCTTTGGGACCATCACTCGCACAAACTTTCACTTGAATTGGCCCAGTGGCTTTGGAGGAGAAGACCAAAACATGGTGTTGACGGACGACGGACGGAGAGCGATGAGATTAGCTCAGCTTGACTTTGTCAAGATGAACTAATAAAAATAAATCACTTCCTCCCTCACTGATTTGAAAAAAACATTGCCAGACTATCAATTAAATCGTGTGGGCTTTTGGGAAAAATTTGCAAACTGAAAATATGGAATTTTGACATCTGTGTGCTGAGAGTTAACAACCCGCTATTTTACAAATTGGGTGAAAAAACCCAGTGATCTTCATAAGATTCAGTGCAAATGTATACACTAAATGGTTGAAACTACCAGTATAGGGATGGACAACTGTTATTCTGGTGAATGGCAAAGAGTTCACAAATTTTCAATCACTCCACACTAAAGGAGGGGAAAGAATTACAATAGGAAACAAGAAACTGTATTGCACACCAAACACCACACTGATCTCCAGCAACTTTTTTAGATCATGTTGTAGCACACTTAATTGGATATTTTTAATTGAATAACCATGTTAATTGCATTATAACTTCTAAAGCACCAAATCAATTACCATACCTTCAGTACAAATATGACCTGTTAATTGCATATAGGTAATAGAGTAAATTCCTGTTACTTGAATAAACAATCTTGTGTTTTAGCAAAGAATACTCTTGAAAACAACCACTGAATTCCTCAAATTTATAGATCTCTCCTGCATGAGCATTTAACCCTCAAGTCCGCAGATTAAGTTTACATTAATAACTCTCATACATTCATGTATATAGCTGCAGATGACATAACATTGTTTTACATCATTGAATAGGCAGCCAAAAATGATGTAAAAACATTGTCAAGATAAATGCAGGGACCAGCCTAGAGGGGAATTTTATGGAGACATCATGTCTGCCTCCAGAAAAATAGGGAGACTGCTGAGTCAAGTCAGGAGACTTCATAGGCAAGTGGGGAAAATTAAGAATATTTATGTACCACCCCCTGCTGCCCTTTCATATTTTCAGCTCATGGACCTCCAATAATGCCTGATTAATCCAGGTCCAGTTGTCTATGATGCATTCTATGCCAAGTTAAATGAAAGTGTCAATGACACTGTAGCTTAACTTGTGTGTTGTGTTTGATGTTTATGAAAGGATTATGAAATAAGACAAGAATTGTGATAATTGGGAATATGTTCATTTCTGTTCTCTGCATGCTATGTTTTTAATAAAAATAATATGAGGTGTACACTATACTAAAGAGCTGAGGGGTGGGTTAATATGACCTCACCGTTAATGTATGTGGCCCTCACAGTTAACGTATGTCAACAAAAGTTACCAAGTTACAGCAAAATTATTCCAAAACGAGTCATCCTATCAAGTTACATTGAAATCTCTTCAAAATATGGCCTATGGACTGTGCTAAAGGTTTTCGGGCTTCAGGCTTGTGTAGCCATGATGGTAGACTGATTGCAACTAAAAGGGGATGTCCTCATCTCGACATTATACTGAGTAATTCTACTAAGTTACAATGAAATCCCTTCACAAATACAACCTGTAGTCTGTACTGAAGTTTTTCAGGTTTTGGGCTTGGGAAGCCATCATGGTTGAATGATCGTGATCAAATGGGGGCATTGTCATCTGGGCATAATCTGGAGTGATCCTACAAAGTTACAATGAAATCCCTTCATATATATGACTTGTAGACTGTGCTCAAGGTTTTGAGACTTCGGACCCCTGAAGCCATCACAACTGACTAAACACAACCAAAAGGGGATGTCATCATCTAGGCATTATATGGAGTCAACCTAACAAGTTACAATGAAATCCTTCCATAAATACGACCTATAGACTATGCTAGAGGTTTTTGGGTTCAGATAGCCATCAAGGCTGAAAGGTCGCAACCAATAGGGGACGTTCTCATCTAGACATTATTTGGAGTCATCCTACCAAGTTACAATGAAATCCCTTCATAAATATAACCTCTAGACCGTGCTCAAGGTTTTCAGACTTCGGGCCCCTGCCCTTGTAGCCATCACAGTTGCCCAATCGCGCCCAGAAGGGGACGTTCTCATCTAGACATTATATGAAGTCAACATACCAAGTTACAATGAAATCCCTTCATAAATATGACTTGTAGACTGTGCTATAGGGTTTCGGGCTTCGGACTCCGGCAGCCATCATGGTTGAATGAGCACAACCAAAAGAAGACATTCTCATCTGGGCATCATCTGGAGTGATTCTACGAAGTTACAATGAAATCCTTTAATAAATATTACCTGTAGACTGTGCTCAAAGTTTTCGGGCTTCGGACCCCTGTAGCGATCACAGTTGACCAATCGCGACCAAAATGGGATGTCATCATCTAGGCATTATATGGAGTCAACCTAACAAGTTACAATAAAATGCTTCCATAAATACGACCTATAGACTATGCTAAAGATTTTGGGGCTTGGGCAGCCATCAAGCCTGAATGATCGCGATCAAAAGGGGACACTCTCATTTCGACTTTATTTGGAGTCATCCTACCAAGTTACGATGAAATCCCTTCATAAATATGATCTGGAGACTGTGCTAAAGGTTTTCGGGCTTCAGGCCCCTGTAGCTATCACAGTTGCCCAATCACGTTCAAAAGGGGACTTTCTCATGTAGACATTATATGAAGTCAACCTACCAAGCTACAATGAAATCCCTTCATAATTATGACCTGTAGACTGTGCTAAATGTTTTCGGGCTTCGAGCCCCTGTAGCCATCACAGTTGCCCAATCATGTCCAAAAGGGGACAATCTCATCTAGATATTATATGAAGTCAACCTACCAAGTTACAATGAAATCCCTTCATAAATATGACCTGTAGACTGTGCTCAAGGTTTTTGGGCTTCGGGCTCATGTAGCCGTCACAGTTGCCCAATCACGTTCAAAAGGGGACTTTCTCATCTAGACATTATATGAAGTCAAACTACCAATTTACAATGAAATCCCTCTATAAATATGACCTGTAGACTGTGATAAAGGTTTTTGGGTTTTGGGCTCGGGCAGTCATCACGGATGACAGATCGCGACTAAATGGGGAAGTTCTCATCTAGACATCATACGGAGTCATCCTAGCAAGTTACAATGAAATCCCTCCATATTAAACATGACCTGCAGACTGTGCTATCAGTTTGTTTTTTGGGGTTTCGGGTTTGGGCAGCCATAAGGGTTGACAGATCATGACCAAAAGGGGACGTTCTCATCTTGGCATTATACAGAGGCATCCTACCAAGTTACAATGAAATCCCTTCAAAAATACAACCTGCAGACTGTGCTAATGGTTTTCAGGTTTTGGGCTCGGGCAGCCGTACCGATCACGACCAAAAGGGGACGTTCTCATCTAGACATGACCCCAAACCTGTGTACGAAATTTTGTGATGATCAGACAAGAACTATGGGGTGTAGCCTGTGCTAAAGGAAAATGTGAATAGACTCACAGACTCGAGGACCAACAGACTTCCGCACGCGTGATGGCAATAACTTATCTTGACTTTGTCAAGTTAAGCAAAAAATCACAAAGTAATCATTGATTGACAATCCCCCCACTGCTTCTCTCTTCTTCATGACCCCTCCCCTCTTCTACGAGTCCCCCCCCTCAACTCCCTTCTGTGGTTGCTTTTCATCAGTCTACTAAGCTTGGTTGCTTTTCATCAGTCTACTAAGCTAATAATTTCCGAAGTCGGAAAGTGTGAACAGGACCAGATGTAAGGTGGTTGCCTGGAAGGTACTTTTTCAAGATCTTTTATATGCACCCTGTACAAAGCTATTCTTGTCATCACTAAAGCCTTTTTTTATGTGTTTCAATTCCATTCATGTTTTTCCGGGAATAGATGGCCCAACAGTTAACGGTCATCAGCAAACCGAAATAAAAATACAGTGTTAGAAAATATGTCCATTGTGTATACATTTTCAGTAGAGAATTTTCGACATCCTCAGCGACGTAACCTACTTTCAAACTGGGTTATTTTGTTGTGTTGCATAAGTCGCCTATTTTTGCTTCGACACTTGAAGCTCTGTTTCGAACAAAACAGAAATAAAAAATCTGCAAAAAGTGACAATGGACAATTCGTTCTTCTGTGAATTCAAATAAATGGTGGCTTATTTGACGAATGAAAACGCCCATTTATCACACTCAATTGAGCACATTTGATTTTTGAAAATAATTGTTTTTACGTAAACCTTGAATCACTCAGTTCAGTCTTTCTTCATTTTGGCCAATTTCAAGAGGGCAATTTGTAATCGCCCCCACTATTTTTCTTGGCGACTTTGGGCTTAGAAGGGTGACATAATCGTCCTAGTCTGGCCTGGTCCCTGGATAAATGCTTCCTATAAGTCAAGTTCTCAAGGAAGAATATAACTTTTTCAGAGCAATAAAAAAGGGGCAATTCGTGGCTGTAATGGGGACTCAAGGGGTAATCTATTCTATCTTGTTTGACAGAGCCCCATGAACAATATTTAATAGAGTAAATGGTCAGGTTATAACATTTATTTATTAGTGTTTAAGGTCACTTTTAGTATCTGTGGCTACATCATGACTGCAATAAGGTATGAGCCAATCATGTATTCCTATGCTGTTCACTTTAGAGGACTTTCACCTCTGGCATTGGTTACTGGGTCCTATTTTACTACTGAAGTAGAATTTGTTTACTACAGTAAACAAGCACTTCTCCATTAACGGTGTTTCCCTACCAGGGAGTAAGTTTAATGAGGGAGTAAGTTTAGAACAATACAAAGAATTACTGTTAATTTAATACTCTTGTTAATTGGATATTTTTAACTGGCTTAGAGGCTATTCAATTAACAGAGTTCCACTGTATAATGTAAAAAAGAAGACACATGTTTAGAGTGATGAAGACTGTGAGAATGAGAAAATGATGATGATGTCTTAAGTTCAACCAAAATATGCATGACAGTATACTGCCTAAGATATAGTATTCTAACATGCAGTGCTTACAAGCACCAGAGAGATTAATTTTTTAACACACAATAATTCTGGGTTCAATGGCTCACTCGGTACCCAAGCTTTCAACAATTTATACACAGTCAGTAATGTATATCACAACTGTACATAAACACAACAATGGCTCATGTCTTTCTGGCACATCAAAAATGCACCACTTTATTGTGTGTCCTTCCTCCAAACACAACAAAGAACATACACACAGTACCCATACACAACAAACCTATACAAGCCCTTTTCTTTACTAGATCCTCTTACAGTGCTGCAGTGATCACAAGGCATCCCTTACCTAATCAGATTGCAATAGGATTACAATTTGGTCATGACATGTTCATTGGTGGACAGAGATTTCAAAATAAAAATATTTCAAAATCAAGACTGAATGAACAAAAAATAGCAGGGTTAAAAATTTATGCAAGAATTAGAATGAACTTTGATTCTAACAAAATGTTCATTTGATTCTAGTCAGATTTTGAAAGTGTTCTTAAAGGCCTCAATAATTCTGCTCATAATTTACTCACTCACAATGAATATCGGTCGATATGTACCACTGCCTATATGTACCAGTCATAAAGTAATTCGTGATATTTTGTAATTATTTATTAAAATGCACCACTTGGTGCATTTTAATAAATAATTACAAAATAACAAGAATTACTTTATGCAAATTATGTCAGTCATCCTTCTTTTATTTTCATCCCCTTTCTATCCCACGTGCAAGTTTTATTTCATGTAATTCATGATATTTTGAAATTTTTCATTAAAGCGCACCAAGTGGGGCGTTTTAATAAATAATTACAAAATAATAAGAATTATTTTACGCAACCAGCATTTCAATAAATAAATACAAAAAAAAAACCATGAATTACTGTAAATAAATTAAATCTTCAGCAAATGTTATTTCGCAATTAATGACTAAAAATCACTCAGCAGTGAGTTTTAATAACTAGTTACATAATAAAAAGTATTTTTGTAGGTAAATCATAGTCACTCATTTTTTCAATCATCCCTAAAAACAAATTGATAAATTAATACTTGTATGTAATTGACTGTTTTCTTGTGTTAATTCATTTTTGACACTTGTTGTCAGGTCAATTAAAGATTCATTTTGTGATTAATGAGCTTAACAGTGCTATTTATTTTAAAGATGTCACTTGTCGGATTAATAGCATCGACTCCAAGTAAGATTGTTGGGTTTCCTTTGTGGAAATAGGTTGGCGCCTCAAATGACATTTCATGTGCTACAACTATTTATTGTTCACATTTCTATTGAAATATGTCTTTATTACGTTTTATTCATATATTAAATAAAAATATTAGTTTAGTTGTTTTTGATGAAAATTCTGATCCCGACATCTCACTCTCTCGGCCCTTCCATAACGTGAATAATACAAACTATGACCCAAAGTCTGTAAAATAATTCTTGATGTGTTTTGAACCACAAAAAGTAATTATATTACAAATTTTGGGTCGATTCCATTAATGGTACATATTGACTTTCAAGTGGTACATATGGACTTTTTAGGTGGTACATATCGACTTTCTTCATGGTACATATCGACTGATGGTTGGTACATATCGACCGTAGTATGTATAGACCATTCCCCCTCATAATAAGGTAACATATTTGGCTTAGCAGAGGTGTATTGGGAATTGTGAAGTCTTGAGAGCCTAAACAGCCAAGACTTCACTAGAAATCAGTGCCAAGGTACATGAACTTCCAAAAGCAAAACCACCAAAAGCCTGTATGTTAGAATATGTGTTCTACATGTACAAGCAAGACATAAAACTCACCAAAAACTTAAACTATGCTCTTAACCCCTTGAACCTGAACAGCCTTTTTTTCTGGGCAGGAACATGATACGTCATAACATCATTAAATAGGATGGCTGTTCAGTCAATAGTACTCTTGAATTCCAAATTATTTAAGTACTGAAAATTGATTCTGGCAGCAGGAGTTCCCGAGAATCAAAACCGGTTCTCATGAACCAAGAATTATGGTTGAAGTTCTCTGTCTGATCAGTAATGACAGGTTGGCTTACTGGTAGAGTTTGATATCAGTTCCAACAACTATGGGTAAATTATAACAATAATACAACAACATAAACAGGGTTTAGTCTAAGGTCTTTTTGAGGTAGAATTTCTAACCCATTCCCAATGCAAAATAGGCCATAAAATTCCTACCCACAAAATTCCCTGACCTCATGCTGCACTACTCCACTCCATCAGCATTGAGTTCAAGTTGGTAACATATAACAAACACACTAAACTACCATGGATTATTTATGAAGGGATCTGATCATAGACAAGATGACAGGGTGGCTTAAAGAAACTCAAATTCTGAGATATCAACAGATCTTTTGGGGCCTTTATTTCATAGTTTGCCAACATTTTACAGGTTTTGGTGACTAGTGGATACTCACACCCCCAAAAAGGCCCCTTCCCAATTTCTATGGATTAAACCCCTGAAGTATAAGACATTCTTGGTCAATCACTGAGTAAATGACACAATGAACTCATATCAGTCTGGAGAACAAGCAATAAACAGGAATCCACTTTATTGGATATCAGTATTTACTGAATAACCCTGTTAATTGCATATTTTCTAAACGCCAACCCATTTAACATAACTTCAGGACATATTTGACTTGTTAATTACACCTCATGAGTAACTTCTTGTTAATTAGATAAAAACAACAAAAACTTATGATCTATTGAAAAGTTACACGCCACAATTATAGACCTCTTTGGTCCCAGAACATCCAATTTTAGAATTTAATCTATTATATCTTGTTTGACAGATCTCCAAAAGGCTCTACAAGATAAAATACAATACATGCTCAGTTTATCAGAAGAATATAGAAAACTGATAAGTTTCTTGTTGAATGAATACTCTTATTAACTGAATATTTGTCACTAGGAAAGTGGGTAATCAACTGACAGTGTTCCATCCACCATATTTTGTTCTACGGCCCTCAAGGGATACTAGAGGTGTGACTGTACCAGATGGGCCTGTCCACCACCACCATCATTATTCTAAGACGAGAAGCGGTACACCTCTGGTAAAAAGATTCTGTTCGAAACTATACTACACAGGTTCCCATGGTAGTGAAAATCCTTACCAAGTTTCAAAGGATCAACCCATAAACATCTAAGAAAATCTCCAGACAAAATTCAGGCATTTTAAGAAAAAAGGGGCATAACTCTGGGAAGAAACGTCCGATTTAAACTATAATAGCAGGTGCACAGGTTTTCATGGTAGTGAACATCCATACCAAGTTTCAAATGAAAGTGTCAATGACACTGTAGCTCAACTTGTTAAGACAAAGACATGTACATGAATAGTATGTGACACAGCAATGACAAACATCTAGGTAATGACCTGATAACAAAGGTACATATAAAGTATTGTAACGGTCTGTACATAAATACTGACCGTTGCCTGTAACAAATGTATAGGTAAAGTATTGTAAAGGTGGGTGACAGTCAGATGCTGAACCAGAAAAAATCTTTTGAGTCCCAGAGTGGGTCTGACTGAACCCCAAAATATTTGTTCTCATAGCACAGTGATAACAAAGGCACCCCAAAACACACTCGTTCCTGTCCCAAGGTGAAAACAAAAGTACTCAAGAAGTTTTGTGAAGATCAGTTCATAAATACGAGCTGTATAGAACTTGTGACAAAAAACTGATTGGACCTAATTTCGGTACAAAATGGCCACTGGCAGCCATCTTGAATTTTGGACCGTACCCAGAAACACTCATTCTCATCCCAAGGAGATAACAAAGGTACCCAAGAAGTTTTGTGAAGATCGGTTCATAAATACAGCCTCTACCCTGAGCCGTATTGACATGTGTGCTTACATTGTGTAAGTAGCACTGAATAAATCAAAGTTCATCTAATTTGCATAATTTCTGCACGAAAAAAAACCCCTTACAATATGTGATGTATTCCATGTTACTAAACATTCATACAAAAATTTATTAAAATCAGAACTTTCATACAGAAGTTCTATACAAAAGACTGATTGCACTAATTTTGGTACAAAATGGCTGCTGATGGCCATCTTGAATTTCGGACCACACCCAAAAACACTCGCTCTCATCCCACGGTGATAACAAAGGTACCCAAGAAGTTTCGTAAAGATTGGTTCATAAATATGGCCTCTAGTCTGAGCTGTATAGAAGTTGTGTACAAAAAACTGATTAGACCTAATTTCGGTGTAAAATGGCCACTAGCAGCCATCTTGAATTTTAGACCGCACCCAGAAACACTCGTTCTCGTCCCAAGGTGATAACAAAGGTACCCAAGACATTTCCTGAAGATCAGTTCATAAATACAGACTCTAGTCTGAGCCGTATTGACATGTGTACTTACTGTGTGTAAGTCGCACTGAAAAAATCAAAGTTCATCTAATTTGCATAATTTCTGCACGAGAAAAAAACCCGTATTATATGTGATGCATCCCATGGTACTAAACATTCACACAAAAAAATTATTCAAATCAGGGCTTTCATATGGAAGTTCTGTGCAAAAATCTGATTGCACCTAATTTTGTACAAAATGGCTGCCATCGGCCATCTTCAATTTCGGACCGGACCCCAAAACACTCGTTCTCGTCCCACGGTGATACCAAAGGTACCCAAGAAGTTTCGTAAAGATCGGTTCATAAATACGGCCTCTAGCCCGAGCCGTATTGGCATTTGCACTTACAGTGCTGAAAGTAACCCCAAAAAACATCAAAATTAGTCTAATTTGCACAATTTACGTACGAGAAAAAAACACGTATTATATGTGATGTATCCCATGGTACTAAACATTCATACAAAAAATTATTCAAATCAGAGCTTTCATATGGAAGTTCTGTACAAAAAACAGATTTCTGCATCGTCGGTACAAAATGGCAGCTGGCAGCCATCTTGAATTTCGGACCGCACCCAAAAACACCCGTTCTCGTCCCACGGTCATAACAAAGGTACCCAAGAAGTTTTGTAAAGATCGGTTCATAAATACGGCCTCTAGCCCGAGCCATAGCAGCTTGGCACTTACAGCTCTGAAAGTAACACTAAATAAATCAAAGTCAGTCTAATTTGCATAATTTACGCACGAGAAAAAAACCTGTATTATATGTGATGTATCCCATGGTACTAAACATTTATACAAAACTTTATTCAAATCAGAACTTTCATACAGAAGTTCTGTACAAAAAACTGATTTTTGCATCATCGGTACAAAATGGCCACTGGCAGCCATCTTGAATTTCGGACCACACCTAAAAACACTCGTTCCCGTCCCAGGGTCATAACAAAGGTACACAAGAAGTTTCGTAAAGATCGGTTCATAAATATGATCTCTAGCCCGAGCCATAGCCAATTGTTGACAGACGGACAGACGGACGACAGGCCATGACAATAGCTCAAATTTGACTTCGTCAAAGTTGAGCTAAAAAATCGACCAATAAACATTTGAGAAAACTGGACAAAATTCAGGCATTCTAAGATGAAAAGGGGCCTAACTCTGGGGAAAAACAGTCTGATCAAAATTATAATTACAGGTGCACACGTTCCCATGGTAGTGAACAACCTTACAAAGTTTCAATGAAATTGACCCATAATCATCTGAGAAAAGCTCAGGACAAAATTCTAGGCAATTCAGGAATTCTAAGATGAAAAGGGGTATAACTCTGGCAAAACAAGTCCAATCATAACTATAATCTCATGTGCACAGGATCCCATGGACATAAACATCGATATCAAGTTTCAAAGGAATCGACCCATAAACATCTGAGAAAATCTCCGGACAAAATTCAGACAGTCTAAGACGAAAAGGGGCATAACTCTGGGTAAAAAAATTTGATCAAAACTATAATCGCAGGTGCACAGGTTCCCATGGTACCCATGGTAGTAAACATCTGTACCAAGTTTCAAAGGTATCGACCCATAAACATCAGAAAAAATCTCCTGACAAAATTCTAGGCCTGCTTTTTAAAGTCGAAAAGGTGCATAATTCTGGCAAAAATAATCAAACCGGAACTATAATCGCAGGTGCACAGTTCCCATGGTGGTGAACATTCATACAAATTTTCGAGCAGAAACATTTGAGAAAATCTCCGTTGTGGGGGGTATAAAAATATCACCACTGAATTCAAATGCGAAATGGATTTGCATACAGTAGAGTTGCTGTGGACTGGTCTTAACGCATGATCAGTGATGTCCACGCTTGCATTTACCAGGCAATAAAAATCATCATCAGTAAAATTTTAATTAATAAAGCACCAGATTGTACCAGGTGCTTCATTAATTAAATTTTTGATGATTATTCCTATAATTATTGTTTGGAATTTAATATTTTTGTGTCCATTGAAATATTGCCCACCCGTGGAAAGTACAGGCCGTACTGTACCTTCTGTAAACATCAGTAAATATTTATATAGAGGCAAGCCAGAAAATAAGCAGACATCTGCAAAATGAGGTTCACAGAGGGTGAATTTAGTGATGCTACCCTGCACAGCAGGGTAGCATCACTAAATTTACCCTCTGTGAACCTCAATCTGAATCAGGGTCTCAAAACTAAACAGAAAGAGGTACCCAGAGGATAAATTGGCCCACTGAATGGGATAGCATCATCAAATTCACCCTCTGGGGACCTCATTCTGCAAATGTCAGATTGCTTATTTTCTGGCCTATATAGAGGATCTCTAATGAGTCACCATTCAATATGGAATTACAGTACTGAGTTAACTAAAATCAATCTGAGCTTACCAAGGCTCATATCAATTTTAGTGAATGAGGTTCAGAAATTTCATGACAAATCTTGAAAAATTTGAGACTCTTTTTATCATATAATGTGTAATTTTCAAATAATGTAAAGACTAAAGCTGGCCACTGCTGTTCACAAAAACTGTCATTCAAATTTTAGTATTTTTTCAATATCTTCCTCAAAAACATAGCTTATGATCCGTCATTGGAATAAGCTTGCCGAGCTCATTCCAATGAAGGTTATAAGCTATGTTTTAAAGACAAAAAATGAAAATATTAAGTTATTCGGGAAATATTTTCTGCAAATGTCATCTGCTATTCGTACCAGTTAACCCTCTGCAAACTGATGTCAAAATGGCAAAGATTTCAACAGCAAATATTTCCCACAATGCAGTTTGATATTTAACCAAATATATCTTGTTTGACAGAGCTCATTGAGCTCTGCCAAACAAGATATACTTGATTAAATTGGTAGTTAAACCAGAGAAAAACAGAGCGATTGAAGAAAACTCTCTTGCAGCACCAGAGTGCTAGGGGTTAATGAAAAATAAGAGAGGATTAATTCAATTCTACTTCCAAAACCCACTCACTCACAACGCTACCATGTCGAAGTTGACTTATGACATCATTCCTGTTATTAGACGTGTTGTGAACGATATTTTTCCCAAATGAGCTATTTGATGATGATCATGTGATAAATATGAATCCCATGCAGGAACACAGACAGAGCTAAGGTTAAAACATGCACACAACCAATTGATCCCAGAGTCATACTGTACCAGAACTAGACATGATGGTTATGACACTGTAGTATCTCACCTATGCAATCAACACTGAAGTTTAGTTGAGGGAACAAATTCATCAAGGGCAGTAACATTATCAAAATGAATACATTCCATCCTTTATATACATTACACATCAACAAACTTTTTCTAAATCGATCATGTGCAACAACTACTTCAAAGTGAATAATTTGCGCCACGTAAACGTTTTTACATAACACACATCAACAAACCATCAGCAATAGAGCTCTTCAATAAGGCCCAATAAAGTAGATCATCTATTTCTCAGGCTATTTTTTGTAAAATTGCATGTGGGCGGGCAGCTTTTTATTTTATTTTTGTAATTATTTCTTTGCCATCAAAAGTTCATGTTCTTGGTTTGTTTTATGTTTTAGGACTCATAAGCTACAGAACAGCATGGGTGGGGGTGTATTTCATCCCTTGAGTGCAAGAAGACTTTGCAATGCTAAAGCACTGCAAAACCTTGTTGCACTCAAAGCACAAATTTATCAATTTTATTAACATTGGTAAAGTATCAGACATAAACCATTTAATTATTATTTTTTTAAGTTTACATTGGTTATAAAAAGAGAGTATGCGGCAGCCAAAAGGACCATGTGGGGGGATCTAAGAAACAGATTTTTAACATTTTTATGCTTAACCAAAACTCAAAAAGGTGTAGAAGTTGATTACACCTGAGGAATATCCTCTTTCGTAAGTATTCAAGTTCTTTACAAAGTTGGTCAAGGGTAATAACTTAAACAAAACTGATAAATTCAATCTTCTATGTGTATGCTGCAAATCAGCAAACAATCAAGAATCATAATGTAAAATTTGAGATTCCTACATGAAGATATGTGAGAGTTGATGATTGTATTACAAGACCTTTTACAAAAATGCATACATTTCTTTGGCTGAATCAAGACAGTTTCTCTCAAGAAGTAGACAAACTTGTTTTGAGACATACTGATTGATAAGGATGAATGGACACCCCAACTATATACACATATCCCCACCCAAATTCTTTTTGATGGGTTTAACAAATGGATATACATACACTACACATCACACTGACTGTTCTATTTATGTGTAAAAGTATAGAGGATGTAAGTGGTGAACAAGAGATTTAGATGATAAAAGATGATTTACAAATAATGGAGTATGTACACAAACAAGTACAGATAACCATTATCTCTACTCTAATGGTGCATTCACAGACAAGGTACATTGAGCAACACAGTATCAACGACAGATACAAAATGTTTGCTATTATTACCAGCCCAATCAAGGTGACTGTTGTCATTCATCTTTGATCCTTCTTGCCATGGACCTAAATTATTATCACCAAACCAGCCTAACAAAATTATAAAAGAAAAAGATCAAGTACAGTGCATCCCACTTGAATGGATATTGTGTAACACCTTACCTAACATAACATCCATATAGCATGATTCACAAAAACAGACATTCAAAATTTATAATTGTTTTATTTTTTGCCTCCAGAACTTGGCTTAGGACCCTTTATTGGAATGAGCTCTTTGACAACCTCATTCTAATGAGAAGTCATAAGCATTGTTTTTAAGCAAAAACTGAATATAATTAACCATTCTAATTATATTGTTTTAAAGATTTGTTCGCAAGTTGCATTAGATAAAGGGATAATGAAACTTTTTTTTATGAGTTTAATCTGCCCAGACAAGACTAAGAATTTTGTCAGTCATATCTTCTTTAACACAGTTCTTTGATCTCAAAGAAGATATAATTGATTAAATTCCCCTTCGTTTTAAGGGAAAACATTGCTACTGAATATGTTAGTATTCTGACACCATTGTGCAGAAAGTTAATAAGAACAAGAGGCCCAATGGGGCCTGAGGCACTCACCTGACCATAGTCATTTAAAGAAGGATTTAATTACCATCTATGGCTAGTTAACACTACAGAGGAATGAAGTTATTCAATTATTTATAACTCTATTATAATAAAAAAAAATTCTAGTATTGGGATGCTTCCACAGAAATAATGCCCAGATTTCCAATGATTCAAAACTGGGGAGTTCAAATATCAATCTAGGGACTTAACTTGAACAAACTTGAAGAATGTTGTATACCAAATATCAAAAGATTCTGACAGGTGGTTCTGGAGAAGATTTTGAGAGTATTACCAATTTTGCACTATCTTAAAATTTGTGCCCCCCCCCCCCTTCTCCCCCCAAGGGAACACAAATATCAACTCAGGGACTTTATTTGAACAAATTGAATCTGAACCCTCTAAAGTTGCTGTATAGCAAATATTAAGAGATTCCAATTCTATCTCAAAAAGCATATATATATATCGACCCAAAGACTTGATTTGAACAAACTTAGATCTGACTTCCCTAAGGATGCTGTATACCAAATGTCAAAAGATTCTGACTGGTGGATCTGAAGATTTTCAAAGATTATTCCTCATATTGCACTAAGTTAAAATTCAGACTCCCTTAGAGAGCCCAATTATCAACCGATGGACTTGACTTGAACAAACTGAATCCAACCCCTGTAAAGATTATGTATGCCATATATTAAATGATTCTGACTGGTGTTTCTGGAGAAGAAGAATTTTAAAGAGTGTTCCTCATACTGGACTAAGTTAAAATTCAGGCTCCAATATAGAGCTCAAATATTAACCCAGGGAATTGGGTTGAACAAAAATGAGATCTACCCTCCCTAAGGATGCTGTATACCGAATATCAAAAGATTCCGACTAGTGGAGCTGAAGAAGACGATGTTTAAAGATTATCCCCCATATTGTACTAAATTAAAATTCAGGCCCCCGTAGGAAGCCCAAATTTTTACCATGGCACTTGATTTGAACAATCTTGAATCTGACCTTCATAACAATGATGTATACCAAACATTAAAAGATTCTGACTGTTGGTTCTGAAGATTATTATTTTTAAAGATTATTCCCTTCCCCATATTGCCACCCACCCCCCCCCCCCCACCCCCCCCCCACGAGTTAAAAATCAGGCTCCTGTATTGAGCCCAAATATGAACCAAGGGGCTTAATTTTAACAAGCTTGTATCTGACCCTCTTATGGATGTTGTATACCAATATCAAGATTCTGATTAGTGGTTCTGAAGAAAATGATTTTTTTAAATGTTTGCAAATATGCAGACTCAGCATTTTTCAATCCCCCCTCCCTACCCCATCCTCCTATAGAACACCGATAGCAATTTTTTTACCATTCTATTCTACTGGTCCTAAGGATGCTTCATACCAAATAAAAGTTCTGTGTTCCATGTGGTTTGGGAAACATGGCATTTGAAAATATTTCTATTTTTAGCTCCTCAACTTCCCATGGAGACACAGGAAATTTTTCTTGTTGCATGAATCAAGTACTTATGACTCGATAATAACACATACCAAATTTGGTTCAAATCGGACCATCAGTACAGAAAATAGAAATTTTGGGTGGGGCCAAAAATCTTGCCCTTCCTATTACAAAGGCAAATATTGATCCACAAACTTCATTTGAACAAAAATCGCGACATTAACGCCGTAGCTGCGACGGGTGGTGCAATCTGCAAGTCCAAAAAATATTCTCAGGGGCAATTTACAGGTGATGGTGAAAAAAAAAAACAAGAAAAATATTTGGAATAACATTTGCATCGGACATGGGCTAGACATGAATGAGGTACACTTGCATATCAAATATGAAGTCATTCCACCAAGTAGTTTGAAAGTTATTCTTTTAGAAACGCGTTGGTCACAAAATTCTAAGTTCATCAAGGGCCATAACTCCAAGAAAAATATTTGGAACAACACATGCATTGAACAGTTGCTAGACATCAATAAGATACACTTACATGCCAAATATAAAGTCATTCCATTAAGTATTTCAAAAGTTATTGAGTTTTGAAACTCGTTGGTCACAGACAGACCGACAGACAGACATTGCCACTTATAGGGCTGCTAGTCGCAGCTAAAAATTGATTCTACACCTCAAAGGAAGCTCTATACCAAATATCAATTCATTGTACTTACATTGTACCTTCTCATCTATGAGAAAAAGATTTTAAACAATTTTGGAGCATTTTCCTCTTCCCCCTCCCTGGGGCTGGGCAAGTTGATTTGAAAAAAAAAAAAATGCGATGTCAGAACAAGCAATCACCTCAAATTTAACTACAATTGGTTCAGTGGTTTAGGAGGGGCAGGTTCTAACACCATGTTCAGGGATGACAGACGATAGAAGGTGAGTGATCATTATAGCTCATCCTGACTTTCAGTCAGGTGAACTAAAAAGCTTTAATGTAAACAAAAGTTCAGAAGACATGACATTGCTTAGATATAAATGAAGTTACCAAAAAGTTAACAAATCACAATGACATCATTTCTGAATACACAAGGTTTCTAGTTTAACTTTGCTCCTGTTCAAATAAATGACTGCCATGAATAACAACTATGCACTTTTATAGCAATAACTGGGCATTATCAGATAAAAAAAAACTTTGTATTATTTTACACAAATTATAGGTATGTATCCAACAGGAGGCCCCAAGGGGCCTTAATCGCTCACCTGATAAAATTGGTTAAAGAAGGATTTAAGGTCACAATCAGCATCCACATGTTAATATAGTTAATCTAATTCAGTTATGGGAGTGGGGGGAAAGGGTGTGTTGGTTAATTTTTAAGATTTTGTTATTTTTTTTTGCATAAAATCACTCAAACACCTTCAAAAACTTCTTGAAGCAAACTGAAGCAGAGATAGAAAATCACCCTATGGACCCCCTCCAACTCAACCACACCCCTCAACAGGGTGAAAGTATTTTCCGAACATAAAATCACTCATTACTCAAGATCTTCCAAAACTTCTTTTCAAGCAAAAAAAAAAAAATTCACAGAGGACCCATCCCCCTCCATCCATCCAGGCCTCAAGTGAGCAAACATTAATGTTTTGTACTCACATTTACATATAACTAAAGTTTACAAAATCAGATCAGTCACACGTGGCCACAATTCATTTAACTCTTAACCTGCCGAGTATTTTCAAGATATTTTTCATCAGGTCTAGTCATGGCTGCTGTGCAGCAGCCATGACTAGATTTGATGAAAATTCATCTAAATTTATCTCAAGGAATCATTGGAGAAAAAATCCATTCAATTTACAGGGGAAAATTTGATTAAATGAGCTCAAATTATACATATTTCAGTGGCAAGAGAAATCCTGCTCTGGGCAGGAATATTAAAATATTTTAGTAAATTTTGTTTCTTAACATACCTACCACAATTGTTTACAATTGGCTGTAACGTAAGTGCAAGCCCTACTTCGGAACTAACTCAAGCTGAGAAACTTTTCCAAACAAGTTGGAAAAGCAAAAGCACAAAAAAGATCGAAAAAGGGTCAAGCGAGATTGGCGCTCGAAATTACAGGTACTCTCTCTGCACACCTCTTGTGTTTACCGAGCGCATGCGCAGCAACCGTGGCGTCAATTCCGTATTTCCGCTAACAAGAAGTTTGTGATTTAGCGGGGAGGCATCGATATCAAAGATATCCCCAAGGAGGGTGGGCCTCCGGTAAACAATTGTGGTAGGTATGTTAAGAAACAAAATTTACTAAAAATTTGTAATTTCTTCTCAACCTACTCACAATTGTTTACAATTGGCTGAATAAACAATAGGAGGAGGTGAATCACATAACCAATATCAACAAGAGCAACAGAAAGAAATGCAAGGATGGCAGAGAATAATAGCGAAACCTGTAACGAAGAAAGAGAGAAGGCACCTGAAAAGAACAAGGCTGAGCGGAGCACAAACCCGATAAAAACAAATTTAACGAGGGTGCACAACAGCCCGAGCAGCAACGAGAGAGCCTAAAGAAAAAAGGTCCTCAGATTGCTGCTGTAGGTGGCGGAAATAAAAGGAGGAGAAGGTAGAAGCATTCCTCCAGTAAGCTGCATTCATAACATCCCAGAGCGAAACAAAATTGGAGAACGCCCAGGATGTAGAAATGGCACGAACCTCATGAGCATTAAACCGGTTCGAAACAAGATCTGAAGCAGACAAGCTGGAATAAGCCAGCTTGATTGCAAGACAGATCCATCTGGAAATAGAATGGGAAGAGATAGACTGCCTCCAAGGAATGAGAGACAGAAAGAATCTCTTCCGACCCCTCAGAATGAACTGAGTGCGAGTAATGTAAGTCTTCATTGCACAAATAGGACAAAGAAGAGGCGCTCCGGCCATCGACAGCAGGGAGAGCCCGAATGTAGATGGGAGGAGGTACCGAATCAGGAAGTTGATTCTTGGCCAGAAAAGAGCAATCAGTAGTGAAGGTGACACTGTTAGCCTCATTTCTGAAGAAAGCAGAATCAACGGATAGCGCATGAAGCTCAGTCACACGTCTGGCAGAAGCAAATGCTAGAAGGAAAGCCGTCTTATAGGTGAGAAAACTCATATCGGTCTCAGATAAAGGCTCGAATGGCACCCCCTCCAAACAATGCAACACCCATGCTGAGTTCCACTTGGGTGTTAGATGCAAAACTCGATGCCACTTCAAAGAAAAGTGCTGAATAAGTTTGGAGAGAAAAAGATTACAACTGATGCATCGCTTTCCCACATATGAGAAAGTATCGGACAGCATAGACCGATAGCCCTTTATCGTCATAGGCTTGGAGGCCCCTGTAGTCAAAAAGGTATACCTGAAAATCCGCAATTTGAGCGATTGACAGATTACGGTAATCCACATTTTGAGCTGTACACCAGGGGCAGAAAACCTTCCACTTAGCAGCATAAGTCATGCCAGTGGAATGTCGCCGTGATGCAGAAATGCACACCACTGATCGTCTCGAAAAACCTTTACATCGGAGACAGGACCTGATAAAAGACAGACGTGAAGGGACAGGATCGCCAGGTTGTTGTGATACTTCCTGGGACGACCCTGGGAAAGAAGATCATGACGTAGAGGTAGACAAATTGGCCGATCTGCCAACAGAGGCCACAGCAGATTGATCCACACCCTCTGTGGAGACAGAGGTGCGATCAGAATGATCCTGCAACTGCAAGCACAAATCTTTGACAACATTTGAGGAAGAATCGGTGCAGGAGGAAAGGCATAGCCGATCTAACCTGTCCAGTCCAGAGACAGAGCGTCTACCGCAAATGCCAGTGGATCTGGACAAGCAGAGACAAACATCTCTACCTGACGATTCCAGAGAGTGGCGAAAAGGTCGACCAGAGGACGCCCCCACCACTCGCAAATTGCCTGAAACACCAACCGATGCAGCATCCATTCGGTGGGAAGGACACTGTCGCGTCAGGACAGGGAGTCTGCTAGGACGTTGAGACGCCCGGGAATGTGCCGAAGGGTCACCCGAGCGTTTACATCCTGCGCCAACAGTAGAAGATCCCGAGATAGCTGATACATGGGAAAAACGAAACCGCGACGGAGACAGAAAAGCATCAGCTTGTGAAAAGAAAGAACCCTTCAGGGCCTTAGAACACATTTTGGTGTCCAAGCCCTGGAAGGACTCAACAACCTGAGCCCACTGCAGAGGACGCAAAACCCCAGAGCTAGAAGGCTCAACAGGGTTACAGCGCTCCACAGAGGACCGCGGCCAGATGGTCACTGATGGCTGGTCTGAAGGCTGAATGTCTGGCAATAAGCCAAAGACAAAATCCAAAGCCTGCACCAAGACTGACGAGGGGGCCCGTCGCCTTCAAGAAAATTGTCATCCTCTGTAGCAGAAGAGATGTAGCCCAACTTGGGCTGACCAGCAAGAACCTTCTGTGAATATTGAACAGTATCCAAAGGGCCAGGCGAGGAATCTTGGCGACAGATAAAACGAGGTTGTGCCTAAGGAGCGCCAAAACGGCCTGTCACAGCTCACTCTGAGAATCCGTCATAGCAGCAGCGCCCGACCGAGTGTCTTCCCAATGGACCCTTCTAGCAGAAGAACCCAAATTCTCAGAAGGGACAGACGACGAACGTCCATCAGCAGACAGAATAGGTGAGAAGACACTGGAAGATAGTCCCAAGAGTGACGCCCAGGGGCAATCACTGACATCTGCAGAAGAGAAGGCCCTGCCTGCAAATTCTCTAGAGAGACTGACGGCGTACGGGACACGATGAGAAGACACTGGAGGATTGTTCCAAGAATGACAGGAACCTGCCATTGGCCTCTGCCCGACAGAAGGCCCCAGCTGCTCATCCTCTGAGACCGACGACAGCCAGACTTGGAACACAGTGAGGAATCACGGGAGGAAGGTTCCAAGAGTGACAGCTAACAGGAGCAATTACTGAGGATGAGAATCGTCTACATGTTTCACCTGCAAACAAGAGGTACAAGGAATTGTTTTAGGCATAATTACAATTGGGAAAAAATCCCCAAGATGATCAAAGAAATCAAGCTTCCCGCCGACGGAAAACTGAACAACAATGGTCGCGTTAACCCATGGGGGAAAAGCAAGAATATGTATGAGAAGACAAGCAATGAAAATGTCAATGACACTGTAGCTCAACTTACTAAGACATGTACATGTATAGTATGTGACACAGCAATGACAAACATCTAGGTAATGACCTGATAACAAAGGTACATATAGAGTATTGCAACGGTCTGTACATTAATACTGACCGTAGCCTGTAACAAATGTATAGGTAAAGTATTGTAAAGGTGGGTGACAGTCAGATGCTAAACTAGAAAACAAATCTTTGAGTCCCAGAGTGGGTCTGACTGAACCCCAAAATATTTGTTCTCATAGCACAGTGATAACAAAGGCACACCAAAACACACTCGTTCCTGTCCCAAGGTGAAAACAAAGGTACCCAAGAATTTTCGTGAAGATCAGTTCATAAATATGAGCTGTATAAAAGTTGTGACAAAAAACTGATTGGACCTAATTTCGGTACAAAATGGACACTGGCAGCCATCTTGAATTTTGGACCGCACCCAGAAACACTCATTCTCGTCCCAAGGTGACAACAAAGGTACCCAAGAAGTTTCGTGAAGATCGGTTGATAAATACAGCCTATAGCCTGAGCCATATTGACATGTGCACTTACTGTGTATAAGTAGCACTGAATAAATCAAAGTTCATCTAATTTGCATAATTTAAGCACGAGAAAAAAACCTGTACTATATGTGATGTATTCCATGTTACTAAACATTCATACAAGAATTTATTCAAATCAGAACTTTCATACAGAAGTTCTGTACAAAAGACTGATTGCACTAATTTTGGTACAAAATGGCTGCTGGTGGCCATCTTGAATTTCGGACCACACCCCAAAACACTCGTTCTCATCCCACGGTGATAACAAAGGTACCCAAGACATTTCGTGAAGATCGGTTCATAAATACAGACTCTAGCCCGAGCCGTACTGACATGTGTACTTACTGTGTGTAAGTAGCACTGAAAAAATCAAAGTCATCTAATTTGCATAATTTCTGCACGAGAAAAAACCCTGTATTATGTGTGATGTACCCCATGGTACTAAACATTCACACAAAAAATTATTCAAATCAGCGCTTTCATATGGAAGTTCTGTGCAAAAATTTGATTGCACCTAATTTTGTACAAAATGGCTGCCAGCGGCCAACTTTAATTTCGGATCGCACCCAAAACACACTCGTTCTCGTCCCATGGTCATAACAAAGGTACCCAAGAAGTTTCGTAAAGATCGGTTCATAAATACGGCCTCAAGCCCGAGCCGTATTGAATTGTTGACGGACAGACGGACGACAGACAACTGGCCATGGCATAAGCTCAAATTTGGCTTTGCCAAAGTTGAACTAAAAATGGGACAGAAAATATCATTTGTAGTCCCAAAAGTTCTTTGTTGTTTTATGACTCTATCAATTTTTTGTGCTGAAGGTGTGAGTGAAGGAAACATTTTCTTTACAGTTTACTCAACAGATTAAAAAGTTTTTTGAACATTTAAAAGTACTCTGTTAACACTTTTCAGGTGCTAATGACAGTAAATGATGTACGTAAGAGTATTTCAGATATGCTTGTAGCGATACATTTTATTCTGTAAACAAATATTGTACCTCGAATAGTGGCGACTGTTTACTGTCACCATGGAAATGTGCCAGTGCAATTTACTGTTGGTGATTCTGCTGAAGGTCATCGGTGGGGTAAATTTGTAACATAGTCTGCAAGTGATCGGGTATGGGATGGTACCTGGTCTGCAGGTTTTATACCAGGCCTAGCTTTACCTCACCTGGTATAAAATCTACAGACCAGGTATCATCCCGTACCCAGTCACTTGCTGACTATATAACAAATAATATGATGTCTATTAATTCCATATCATGATGAAGCTTCATACTTGCCCAATAAAATGAAAGTGTCAATGACACTGTAGCTCAACTTGTCAAGACATGTACATGTATAGTATGTGACTCAGCAATGACAAACATCTAGGTAATGACCTGATAACAAAGGTACACATAAAGTATTGTAACGGTCTGTACATAAATACTGACCGTAGCCTGTAACAAATGTATAGGTAAAGTATTGTAAAGGTGGGTGACAGTCAGATGCTAAACTAGAAAAGAAATCTTTGAGTCCCAGAGTGGGTCTGACTGAACCCCAAAATATTTGTTCTCATAGCACAGTGATAACAAAGGCACCCCAAAACACACTCATTCCGTGAAAACAAAGGTACCCAAGAAGTTTCGTGAAGATCAGTTCATAAATACGAGCTGTATAGAAGTTGTGACAAAAAACTAATTGGACATAATTTCGGTACAAAATGGCCACTGGCAGCCATCTTGAATTTTGGACCGCACTCAGAAACACTCGTTCTCGTCCCAAGGTGATAACAAAGGTACCCAAGAAGTTTCATGAAGATCGGTTCATAAATACAGCCTCCAGCCCAAGCCGTATTGACATGTGCACTTACAGTGTATAAGTAGCACTAAATAAATCAAAATTCATCTAATTTGCATACAAAAATTTATTCAAATCAGAACTTTCATACAGAAGTTCTGTACAAAAAACTGATTGCACTAATTTTGGTACAAAATGGCTGCTGGTGGCCATCTTGAATTTTGGACCACACCCAAAAACACTCGTTCTCATCCCACGGTGATAACAAAGGTACCCAAGAAGTTTCATGAAGATCAGTTGATAAATACAGCCTCTTGCCCAAGCCATATTGACATGTATACTTACTGTGTGTACGTAGCACTGAAAAAATCAAAGTTCATCTAATTTGCATAATTTCTGCACGAGAAAAAAACCCGTATTATATGTGATGTATCCCATGGTACTAAACATTCACACAAAAGTTTTTTCAAATCAGCACTTTCATATGGAGTTCTGTGATTCAAGAGGCCCCAAGGGGCCTGAGGGCGCTCACCTGACATGGTAGCCTAAATATCAACCCAGAGAATTGATTTCAACAAGTTGCATCTGCTCCTCCAAAGAAAAGCTAAAACCAAATATCCAAAGATTCTTACCAGTGGATCTAAAAAAAAAAGAAGATTTTTAAAGAATATTCCTCACAGGGAGCCCATATATGAACCCAGGGACTTGGCTTTAACAAACTTGAATCTCACCCTCTTAAGAATGCTGCACACCAAATATCAAAACATTCCGACTGCTGGATATGAAGAAGAAGATTTTTAAAGAAAATTCCTCATTTTGAACTAAGTTACAATTCAAGCTCCCACAGTGAGTCCAAATATGGACCTAGGGACATGGCTTGAACAAACTTGAATTACACCCCCCTAAGGATGCTGCATATCAAATATCAAAACATTCCAACTGCTGGATCTGAAGAAGATTTTTAAAGAAAATTCCTCATTTTGAACTTAGTTATAATTCGGGCTACCACAGTGAGCCCAAATATGAATCCAGGGACTTGGCTTGAACAAACTTGAATATCAGCCCCACCCCCCCCCCCTCCCCCTGCTGAATCTGGAGAAGAATTTTTTAAGAAATTTGCCTGAAATGCACTAAGTTCAAAATCGAGCTCCTATACTGAGCTCAAATATGAACCCAGGGGGGGGGGGGGGGGAGAGGCGGGGGGGGGGGGGGGGGGGGATTTGAACAAACATGAATCAGATCAACCCCACAATGTTGCATACCAAATATCAAAAGATTCTGCCTGCTGGATCTAGAGAAAAAGATTTTTTAATCTTTTTCCCATTGCCTACAGTGTTAAAAAGTGCTGAAATTTGCCTGAAATGCACCAAGTTCGAATTCGGGCTTCTATAGTGTTGCATACCAAATATCAAAAGATTCTGCCTGCTGGATCTGGAGAAGAAGATTTTTTAAGAAAGTTGCCTGAAATGCACTAAGTTCGAATTCAAGCTTCTATAGTGAGCCCAAATATGAATCCAGGGGCCGATTTGAACAAACTTGAATCAGATCCACCCCTCAATGTAGCATACCAAATATCAAAAGATTCTGCCTGCTCGATCTGGAGAAGAAGATTTTTCAAGAAATTTGCCTGAAATGCACTAAGTTCGAATTCAAGCTTCTATACTGAGCCCAAATATAAACCCAGGGGGCCGATTTGAACAAACTTGAATCAGATCCTCCCCACAATGTTGCATAAAAATTTCAAAAGATTCTGCCTGCTCGATCTGGAGAAGAAGATTTTTTAAGAAATTTGCCTCAAATGCACTAAGTTCGAATTCGGGCTTCTATAGTGAGCCCAAATATGAATCCAGGCGGCCGATTTGAACAAACTTGAATCAGATCCACCCCACAATGTTGCATGCCAAATATCAAAAGATTCTGCCTGCTCGACCTGGAGAAGAAGATTTTGAAGAAATTTGCCTGAAATGCACCAAGTTTGAATTCAGGCTTCTATAGTGAGCCCAAATATGAATCCAGGGGCCCGATTTAAACAACTTGAATCAGATCCACCCCACAATGTTGCATACCAAATATCAAAAGATTCTGCCTGCTGGATCTGGAGAAGAAGATTTTTTAAGAAGTTCGAAATCGAGCTCCTATACTGAGCTCAAATATGAACCCAGGGAGGGGGGGGGGGGGGGGGGGGGGGATTTGAACAAACATGAATCAGATCAACCCCACAATGTTGCAAACCAAATATCAAAAGATTCTGCCTGCTGGATCTAGAGAAGAAGATTTTTTAATCTTTTTCCCATTGCCTACAGTGTTAAAAAGTGCAGCACTTTTTCAAAGTCCTGAAAAAAGTTCCTTGTGATCAAACCGATTGGGATTTTTTTAAACCATTCTATTCTACTGGTTAAAAGTAAGCTTTATACAATATAAGAATTCTCTGTGTCGTGTAGTTTTGGAGATATGGCAGTTTTAAGGTTTTTCCTATTTTTAGCTCCCGAGGTTCCCACAGGACAATGAGAAAAATAATTTTTTTTGCATCAATCAACTACTTATGACCCATTATCATCTCATACCAAATTTGGTTCAAATCGACCTCACGGTTCTGAAAATAGAAATTTTAGGCGTGACCAAAATTTTTGCCCCTCCCATAATGAAGCCAAATAATGCCCGACAAACTTCTCTTGAACAAACTTGATTCTAAACCTTAAACAGACTCTGTATACCACATATCAAGTCTCTGTTACTGGTGGTTCATTAGAAGATTTTCAAAAAATTTGGCCATTTTTTCCCCACACCTCTGCTCAATATGAGCCGAAACCTATTTTGGATAAACATCAAAATAACCCTATATAACCACTAGTTACATGAAATTTAATTAAAATGTGGCCAGTGGTTTAGGAGAAAGAGGCTCAAACACCACCTTCACGCAGGACGACGGACAAAGAGTGATAAGAAAAGCTCACCCTGACTTTCAGTCAGATGAGCTAAAAATCTGATTGCACCTAATTTTGTACAAAATGGCTGCCATCGGCCATCTTGAATTTCGGACTGCACCCCAAAACACTCATTCTCATCCCACGGTGATACCAAAGGTACCCAAGAAGTTTCGTAAAGATCGGTTTATAAATACGGCCTCTAGCCCGAGCCGTATTGGCATTTGCACTTACAGTGCTGAAAGTAACACAAAATACATCAAAATTAGTCTAATTTGCATAATTTATGTACGAGAAAAAAACCTGTATTATATGTGGTGTATCCCATGGTACTAAACATTCATACCAAAAATTATTCAAATCAGTGCTTTCATATGGAAGTTCTGCGCAAAATTTTTATTGCACCTAAGTCTGTACAAAACGGATCGGACCCCAAAACACTCGTTCTCGTCCGATGGTCATAACAAAGGTACCCAAGAAGTTTCGTAAAGATCGGTTCATAAATACGGCCTCTAGCCCGAGCCGTATCGAATTGTTGACGTACGGACAGACGGACAACTGGCCATGGCATAAGCTCAAATTTGGCTTTGCCAAAGTTGAGCTAAAAATGAAAGAGTCAATGACACTAACTTGATTTGACTAACTTGAGCCCAAATATAAACCCAGGGACTTGATTTGAACAAACTTGAATCTGACCCCCCAGAGATGTTGTATAGCAAATATGAAAGGATTCTGACTGGTGGATCTGAAGAAAAATTTTAAAGAAATTTCCTCATCTTGCAATAAGTTAAACTTTGGGTTCCAATAGAGAGCCCAAATATTAACATGTGGACCCGATTTGAACAAAATTGAACTGACCCTCCTAGACATGTTGTATACCAAATATGAAAGCATTCTGACCAGTGGATCTGAAGAAGAGTTTTAAAGAAATTCCCTCATTTTGCACTAAGTTAAAATTCGGGCTCCCATAGGGAGCCCAAATATAAACCCAGGGACTGAATTTGAAAAAATTTGCATCTGATCCATCTAGAGATGTTGTATACCAAATATGAAAGCATTCTGACAGGAGGATCTGAAGAAGATTTTTAAAGAAATTTCTTCATATTGCACCAAGTTAAAATTCGGGCCCAAATATAAACCCAGGGACTCGATTTGAACAAACTTGAATATCTGCCCCCCCCCCCCCCCCCCACCCCCACCCCACTCCTTAGAGAAGTTATATACCAAATACCAGAAGATTCTAATTGATGGGTGTGGAGAAGATGTTTTTAATTTTGGAAAACAATTTATGGGAGCTATCAGAGTTATGCCCCTTGTTAAGCCCCCTGTGGGCATGGCAACTTTATTTGAACAAACTTGATTATAAGGTAAATCTTTCACATCTCTGGGTCCTAGCTAAACCACAACATTCCTGCTATCAGATATTGGATATTATCTGTAATATGACTCACCCATGGGGCTATAGACTCCTATAGTCTTACGATTTTGAAAAAGGGAGGTGCACAAAATACTGAATATACCATTTGAAGTGAAGCGTGCTATTTTGAATCCAAATTTCAAGAAAAACATCAATGAACCTCTGGACCCCATTCACTCCACTGATTAACTTTAAGTCGGGATTCCAAAAATATTATCCACTTTTTTTAATAAGAATTCTGCTGCAATGATCAATTTTATTTGAGTTTGATATATTATTTGAAATGCAACTTCAATGGAGCAATCGTAAGTAAATCAGATGATTCTCCACACATGCATACATGAAAAGACAGTGAGAAGCGTTACTGGCCTTTGAAGTTTGTCAAATTACATTGTTTATATACCAATTCTTAGAAAGTGAAGTTTGAATAGTTTCAAGTTTTGGAATGCTACAGCTTATAATATTCATACTGTACAGCTCACATTTTCGAGCATGCACTGTATTATTTGACCTATTTCCCATGAACTAATTTCAACCCTTTTCAGGAAACAAGATATTAAAATTTGATATTTTAATCCCCCCCCCTGCCCCCCCCCCCCCCCCACTTCTTAAAAAAAAAAATTCAACAAAACTATATCATGTAACCCCTAACCCCACCCCAATGGTGCAAGCTCTATGAGGACATTTCAATGAGGGGGCATATGATATGGTTTGGGGAATTTTTTCGGCACAATTTGTATATTAATCACCAAGTGACAGCAGCATATTCGTTAGGTGATTAGGTTAATCAATCACAAGGTGGAACCAAGGCACGATGTTATCAACTCACAAAAAGTAACATTTGCAGGTGCAATGGCATGCTAACACGACAGCTCACCTCAAAATTGGAAGACTTCCTATTGCCCTATGGAACAAATGTTTAAACAAAGAACTTACAATACTCACCTGGCACAATCTACATGTCATCTTAACTAGAAATTACACTGATCTACTGCCATAATTTTAGCAGTGTTGATCACGCAGCTTTGTAAAAATATTCAATGATATGATAACAGCATCAAATTTACCAGTTAAATAGAAAACAGGAACTTTGTTGACATAAGGCAAGAATGAAATCAGATAGTGAATCTTCTTAGCTTTGTTTTATTACCTACAGGCACTCTCCAGTAATTTGTAATAGGACAAATTGATATAAACAAAATATTATTTTTTAATAATTAGGCTCTGGAAGCCTAATTATTTTTTAAAGCCCTGATAGTAGCTTCTAGGACTCAACCCGTTAAGATTAATCTTTTTGTCTTAATAAAATATACTCTAATTAATGGTAATACAGTGGAGCCCACTTAATTGGATATCTCTTAATTGTATATTCCTGTTAATTGAATATAATTTTCAAACACAAAACCATTTACCATATCTTCAGTACAAATTTGATCTGTTAATTGCATATGGGTTGTAGAGTAAACTCCTGTTAATTGTATATAAATTTGTGTAATATGTCGAAAAAATTACTGTGACATACGCCAAATTCCCTTTATTTATCAATCTTTTTGGCCTCACTACATCCAATACAGGCAATTATTCTATTATATCTTGTTTGACAGAGCTCTATGAGCTCTGTCAAACAAGATATAATAGAATAAATGCTCAGTTTACCTCCAGAACACAGAAAACTGACCAAATCCCTGTTAATTGTATACTCCTGTTAATTGAATAATTTTCACTGGCAAAATGGATATTCAATTAAGAGGATTCTACTGTAGTCTTTTTATCGATAAATTCTTGATGCCAAATTGCTGAATTCTTCATAAAAAGTTTAACCCTTCACCTAACGAATTGGATGCATCTACCTGTAGGGCTGCATGGTATTCGAAAATGAATACCAGTATTGGTGTTCAAAAAAATACTGCGGTATACCGGTATATCGAAAGACTGTTCAGATATCTGGACATACATATCATAATCGGGACTTGATCATTCACAATCAGAACAAATCAGCATGTCTTGATGATACAATTTGAATAACTCTTTACCTGACACAGACGATATCAAAATTTATTTTTTTTAATATTGGTTCATCGATTTTTTTCAAAAAATATAATCAACAAAACCATAACAAGTGCCCCCCTCTTTCACATGATATGGTTTTGTGGAATTTTTTTGAAAAATAATATTTGTTCAACTACACAATTTGTGTATTACTCAGGAGGATGTGGCCAATTCGTTAGGTACAGGGATAATATTATTCGTCCGGGACTACAGTTAAAAAATTCAGGACATCTTGAAAATTGAACTGTGGGTAAAACAAATAATGACGATAAACCGATATTTTTGCAATTACACCGGTATTCAATCGATACTGGTTTGAATACCAGTATGTATCAGTTTATACTGTGCAGCCCTATCTACCTGTATTATATACAAATTCAGCAGATGAGAAGAAAAAAAATTCAACAAAACCATATCATGTGAATCCTCACTGGAACGAGCTTGTTGAGTTTGTTCCAATAAAGGATCACATGAAATGGTTTTGTAAATTTGAATAAATACTATTTAAAATAATTCTGATATCATCTGTTGGATAGAGGGTTAAGAAAATACTAAGTTAAGAGTTAATGACTAAAGCAATGAGGTGCTTTAACTTAATATCTGATGAAATCAACAAAACTCAAATAACACAAAACAGAATGAAAATCAAAAATCAAAAATAAACACAGTGCACACATATTTAGTTTATTGAAAAAACAAAAACACAAAAACTTGACAACATCTCAACCGTGATTTGATCTGTGGAGTATAATGAATGGCTTGTGAAAGAAAAAAATCAAAATTCTCAGAAAAAACACAATACATATACAAAAAACATAACTCATGCATTGAGCGCTGGGAAAAGATATCTGTAGATTAACCTTCTGACACAAGGTGACCTTGGATGTCGAAAGCATCATTAAAAACCAATAAATAAATAACCACAAAAATGCCTGATGCTGTTTTTCTTACATGACTAGTCATTGTCAACATTTCCTGGAATGTTCATGGGCTTCAGGACAGCTAAGTCTGCTAGCTAATTTCAACCTCCAAACAGCTTCCCATAAAATATCTATCATTTTATCTATTACAAATAGCAGAAGACACTAGCATTTAGAGCTGAAATGGTTAAATGGTTTTCTTGATTGATTAATTACATGAATTAACCTTGGTTAACCAATTAATCACTTGCTCTAATAGGAAGCTGAGTAACTGCCATACCATTGATGATATACAGCATTAATGCTTTACCCAACGTAACAGACAAACCCGGCCAACGCATGTTTTCAAAAATCTTCATTCAAATTTTTTTATGTTTTTAATTTTTGTCTCAAAAACATGAGCTCGCTCGTTCCAATGAAGGTTCATAAACTATGTTTTTGTGACAAAAATAATTTTTTTTTTAGTAATTCAAGAATCATTTGGCAAGTATCGTTTGCTACCCGCATTGGGTAAAGTGTTAAGAATGAGCATTTCCAGCCACTGATACAATATAATGATCATACAAGTGAATAAGTATGTCAGCAATCAACTTGCATGCTTCACTCTGTCTCATATAATTGAAGTGAGTGAATGACAATGTCTGCCTGTATTGGAACAAGTTTGTTACTTTGTTAACCCATATAATATAGTAGACCAAAAGTAACAGTTAAGCGATCAATAACTGTTTTGATCGATGAAGATGTTGATCATAGGCTAATCAATTATCCAGTGATCCATTTTAGTTGAGGTAGCAAACAGGTTTTTTTCAATAACTAAAATTTTAATTATAATAACTCAAAACAAAGCTTATGACCCCTCACTGGAACAAGCTAAACAAACTAGTTCCATTAATGAGGGGTTATAAGCTATTTTCTGAGGTAAAAGTTGAAAAAACAATCAAATTTGAATGAGTTTCATGAACAGCACTAGCTGGTTATGACAGTTAAGTTAGGTAAGGGGTAAAGAGACTAGAGGCTCTAAATAGCCTGTAATCGCTCACCTGGAACTACATATAAAAATGTGATTTCCCATAGGCTTTCCATGGTAACTATGAGCTGCAATTGTGGCCATGTTTGCAACATTACATCAACATTACACGAGGATCATTGGTAGGTGTCCCAGTCCTCAATCATGTGAAGTTTCAAAACATTTGACTTTGTAGTTTCAAAGGGGAAGATTTTTGCAAAATCCATCAATCAGAGAATGTCTCTGGTGCCCATATTTTCCAACAAACAGGAACAAAAAGAGGACTGTTTGTAGAGGGCCTCCTATAGACCATTCCTGCAAAGTTTGGTTCACATCAGGTCAGTAATACCAGAAAAGATAAAAATGTGATTTCCCATAGGGTTTCTATAGTAAATATAAGCCACAATTGCTGCCATGTTTACAACACAATCAACATTAAATGAGGATCATTGGTAGGTGTCCCAGTAATCAACCATGCAAAGTTTCAAAACATTTGACACCGTGGTTTCAAAGAAGATTTTTCAAACTCCACCAATCAGAATCAAAAACGGCTTCTGGCAGCCAGGTTTTTCGATGCACTGTAACAAAATGAGGAGTGTTTGTAGGGTACCTGCCATAGACTATCTCTGCCAGGCTTGGTTCACATCAGCTCAGTAGTTCTAGAGAAGATGATGAAAATGTGATTTCCCATAGGGTTTCTATAGTAACTATAAGCCACAATTAAGCCATGTTTGCAACCCGATCAACATTAAATGAGGATCACTGGTAGAGGCTGTCTCAATCATCAACCATGCAATGTTTCAAAACATTTGGTCCTGTGATTTCAGAGAAGATTTTTTCAAAATCCACCAATCAGAATCAAAGAATGCCTCTGGCGGCCGTTTTCAAACCCATGGGAACAAAATGAGGATAGTTTGTAGAGGACCTCCCATAGACTATCCCTGCCAGATTTGGTTCATGTCGACTCAGTAGTTCCAGAGAAGAAGATGAAAATGTGATTTCCCATTTCTACAGTAGCTATAAGCCGTAATTGAGGCCAGGTTTGTAAACAGATGATCATTAAATGAGGATCATTAGTAGAGGAGGGCCCAGTCATCATTTATGTGAAGTTTCAAAACATTTGGCCTGGGGGTTTCAGAGAAGATTTTTGAAAATCCACCAACCAGAATCAAAGAATGCCTCTGGAAGCCATGTTTTTCATCAGACGGGAACAAAATGAGGATCGTTTGTAGAGGACCTCCCATAGACCATTCCTGCCAAGTTTGGTTCACACTGGCTCTGCAGTTACAGAAAAGAAGATGAAATTATGAAAATTTTACGTACGCCCAATGACAGACGACGGACAATGACGGACGCCAAGTGATGTGAAAAGCTCAAATGGCCTTTTAGGCCAGGTGACCTAAAAAACAGTAAAGTTAAGAAAAAGAAGCATGCATAACAATAGTGTTGAAGTCAAGCGAGAGAAATAATTTTCCACTCTTTGTGCATAAAAACAATGTATGTGTGTACACAACAGTAACTGAGAGATACAACATCGTTACACAAAGAATACCTCTCTGAAATGGTTGCTGTTGTTTGAATCCATTCGGACTTTCATCAGATCTGTAGGGGTCATTGTAATCACTGTAATCAGGCCAATAATTGTTGACATGTCCAGGCTGATAATTCCACAGATCAGCATTATTTTGATAGCCTTGTCTGTTGATAGAGTTACCATACGTTTCATCTGGAAGGTCTCCAACAAGGTTACCCCTTTGAAAGTTATTTTGATCTTGATTCATAAAACCAGGTAAAAATGACTGGCTTACATGATCTTGATTTCGGCCTACCGGAAGAGATAATTTTCTATTGTTGTATGTATTTTGTTTCACCATTTGTCTATCTTTTGAGCCTTGAATGTTTGCAAGTTTAGTGTTGTGCTCTTCAGGTGGTGGATAATCAGGAACACCTTTACGTCCAGATATTCCATAATGAGGTTTCACAATTTTGTTTTTTGGAGTTTCCAATTTGCCTTTGTTCAAACCTGTAGAAAGATGCGACACACCACTTCCTTGCAGTTCATCTTTATCTGTACTGTGAATTCCATTATCACTGTATAAAGTATTTGGAATGTGAGAATTACCAGAGACTTGGTCAGCACTATCATGTACTACTTGATTTGTTGGTACTTTTCCTTGCAAATGACCTGATTCTGGAGCCTGCTTGTCTTTGTATGGATACTTCTTCCCTTTCTCTAAATTCATATTCTCTTTATTTTGAGGAGCAGGTAATTTCTGATGGTAGTAAAATTCTTTTTTATCCACACCATCTTTCTGGTTATTTGTACCATGAGAGAATGACTGACCCGACACAGGTTTGGCAATATTACCTTGAACCTTAGCCTCTTTGGAATGTGGATATGCTCCTTGTTTGAAAGTATTACTGGGAGAATTTAATGACAATAACCTGTTTTCATTTGTTTGACTCCTGTCATTTGTATAACTGTCCTTTCCAATGAAGTTTTTTGTCTGCTGAGGACGTCTGAAAAAGCCCTGGTTGTTTATATCAGCATAATCTTGATTATCAACAGCATTTGATAGTTCTTGCATATTGTGGTTTGAGTTGTAAAATGTACCAGGATTTGCTGTAAAAAAGTATCCCTATTAGAATTAACCCTCTACCTAACATAACAAGCCTTAAAATTTGTCTCGATTCATGATAATCAGTTTCGATTCTCAGCAGCTCCTGTTGCAAGAATCAATTTTCAGTTCTTAAATATTTTGCATTTGAGAGTACTCGTGTATCTCTGTGAGTGCAACATATGCTATAGTAAAAGGCACACATCATAGTATTTCAGAGAGTTTACTCTTTAAGGACCCAGTTCCTATTTTGACGAGTTTCTCAATATGGGCATGTAGAACACATGTTCCAACATACAGGCTTTTTGTGGTCTGGCTGATGGAAATTACAGTATCGTGGCAGTGGTGTCTAGTGATACTAGACACCACTGCTAAGTGAAGTTTGTTTTCCTTATTATGAGGGGGCAAAGACAGAGCATTCTCTTGGGTTTTGAAAGCCACTTTTAGAATCTACAACAATAATGAAATGGACATTGTGCACAAATCAAAACTGATTCCCACTGTTTCCCTTGCGAGAATCGATTTAGATTCACACATTAATTTTAAGCTCTGAATAATGAAAATATCTGGCCAGGGATCTTCACGAAAACATCCTTCAAATATTTTTAGTTTTTTCAATTTCACATCCCAAACAAAGCTTATGACCCCCTCAATGGAAGGCTCTCATCAAGCTCAAAGTGAGGGGGCCTTAAGATATGCTTTTGAGGCAAAAAAAATTATAAATTTAGTATTCAAACTTTTTCTGCAAGTTTCCTCCTTTAGACATGTTAGGTAAATGGTTAACAGGGTGATTGCTTAACATTGCTACTCCGTGCTCAGATAATTGGACATTTCCTCATGCCTTTAGGAAACTGAGGAAATAATTAGACGAGAGGCTCAAGTGATTCTAGATCAAGTTGTCTATGAGGAATAAGGATGTTAGTGTTAACAGATTACAAAGATGGAGGTAAAAAGGAATTGTCACCTTGTGCATGTGTGCATATTGCAAAAACTATTACCAAAAACACTCTGGAAAAGGATGGTTTTTTTTCAACTGCCACCCCTTACCTCCCAGCACCCATCATACATTAAGCTTGAAATAAGGTTCAAAATGACAAAAAGGTTTCCTTCTAAAAAGACCTTCTATAGGTTAAACTTTCGGATTGAAATTGGATGAAATATTCAGTGTTTCTGAAAGCTATCAGTTGTGGGAAGAAATAATGGCAATCAACAAAGACATATCCGAGACAGGATTTTTTAAAAAATGAGTGCTTTCTGGTCGTGTGACTTTCACAAACTCACAAACAGATGGAATCATTAATGAAAACAGAACATTCCCTTGAAATAAAATATGTTTTCTTACCAAATATCAAACGATTTTATCTAATGGATTGGAAGATCTCGGAAGAATATTCCTTGTATTGCATGGAAGTTAAAATTTGGTCTCCCCAGGGAGCCCTAATATAAACACAGGGATTTGATTGAACAAACTTGAATCTGTCTCCACAAGGATGCTATACACCAAATATGAAAATCCTCTGCCTGGTGGATCTGAAGATTTTTAAAGCATTTTCCTCATACAGCACATAGTTAAAATTCAGGTCACCAGAAGGAGTCAACATGAACCCAGGGACTTAATTTGAACAAATTTGAATCTGGCCTCTATAAGGAAGCTGTATACATAATATCAAAATGATTTTGACTGGTGGATCTGAAGAGGATTCTTAAAGAATGTTCTTCATATTGTACAAGGTTGAAATTTGGGTTTCCCAAAGGAATCCAAATAGGAACCCAGGTACCTAATGTCAAAAAACTTGAATCTGATCCCCCCTAGGGATGGATACTGTATATCAATTGTCAAAATATTTTGACTGGTGGATCAAAAGAAGACTTTAAGAAGAAGAATTTTCTTCACACTGGAGTAAGTTAAAATTCAGGTTCTCATGGGAGCCGAAATATAAACCCAAGGAACTTCATTTGCACAAACTTGAATCAGATAATCCTAAGAATGGTGTATATCAGATATCAAATGACAATGAGTGGTTGTTCTGGAGAAGAAGAATTTTTTTTAAGTTTTGAAAAGTGCTGATTTAGCAATATTTCATAACCACCCAAATTTTCCATTTCATAGACTGATTCAGTTTCTGAACATTCAATTTAAGTATTTATTCTATCACTTCTTGTTTGACAGAGTTCCTAAGAGCTCTGTCAAACAATAAGTAATAGAATAAATGCTTAGTCTATCACTTGAACAAGGAAAAGAATAAATTTTATAGTAAATTTCCTTTCTTATTATACCTACCGAAATTGTTTACTACAGGCTTGCACTGTGGAAGAACCTAACTCGGATAAAATACTCTCTATTTTAATCTTTCCCAAGATTTGGGAAAGAAAAGTGGTGTAAAAACACCACGAAAAAATAAGCCAAAACTGGGTCGAGCGCCATCGAACAACACAGGAGTTATGTGATCAGTGGGGAGGAAGGATTCTTACCTGAATAAGAAGACGGGATGGCCTCCATGTAAACAATTTCGGTAGGTATAATAAGAAAGGAAATTTACTATAAAATTTATACTTCTTATCAACCTACCTCAATTGTTTACTACAGGCTGAATAGACAAAAGGCTGGAGGGAATCACATAACCAACACACACATAACTCAATAGCACTGGGACCGTGGACAGAGGAAGAGATCCCTAGGCCTATCAAACCATAGCATCACAAACATTAAAAAAGACAATGAAAGATGAGGCGTATGGTGAAGTGCGACGCACAGACAGAAAAGGGCAGTAACAGCACAAAGCTGGAACTGACCCTGAAAAAAGCTGAAAGGCTGGGATAGACAACAGCCTGAGCCGAAGAAAGAGGGACCCAAGGTTCTCTGTCGGCTCCTGCAACTGTCGCAGATAAAAGGAGAATGTAGCATTTCTCCAGAAGGCTGCCAGTATAACATCAGTCATCCGACAACATGACAGAGTTATTAAAAGAGGAAGACAGAAAAAACAATTGGTAATACAATCACCAGTAGCTAGACGAGCGGAAGCTGCACGAATAGCAAGACAAGTCCATCAAGAAATGGATGCAGGAGAGATCTGGCATGTGGGAAAACGCATATTCATCCAGGATAAAGGCATGAATGGCCCCCACCCCCAAGCAGAGCAGCGCCCAAGAAAGTGACCATCTTGGAGTAAACTGCAAAGTCCTAGGCCTTTTCAAGGAAAAGAGCTGAACAAGCTTGGAGAGGCAAGGTTGAGTGTCGAAACAATGCGGTATCACATAGGAAAAAATGTCTCCGAAGCATGGACATGTACCCATTGCTGGAGACCCCCAGAAACAAGCATATACCAGAAACTCCGCAAGCGGTGTGATCGAAGGAGTGACAGAAGCAACAGAGTGATCGCACATCATCGACAGAAGAACCTTCCACTTAGCCACAGAGGCTAAACCAGTGGAGTGAGTGCCTCCTTGAAGAAGAAAAGCAACTCCACTGCGTGTCTCGAAAAACCACTACGGAGGAGACAGGACCTGATAAAAGACATGTGCGAAGGCACAATGAAGTCGGGTCAACTTGAAAACCTCCTCGGGCGACTTTGGCAAAGAAAGTCGCGAGGTAGAGGGAGACATGATGGAACAGCGCTAACAGAGAGCGGAGCAGAATGATCCACACCCACCGCGGCGACGGGTGTGATCTAAAGGATTCGACGACTGCAGGTTCATATCTGGGTGAGAACCTGAGGCAGAATCGGAACCGGTAGGAAGGCGTAGCCGACAAGACCATCTAAAAGGAGGGCCAGAGCGTCCACGGCGAAAGCCAGAGCATCTGGACACGGGGACACGAAAGTGTCCACTGGATGGTTCCAGCAAGTCACAAGAGATCGATGGAACCCGCCATGTGGAGCATCCACCTGGTGCAAATGACCCTGCCCCGACGGGACAGGAAGTCGGCTAGGACGTTCAGGTGACCGGGAATGTGACGAACAGCCACCCCGGCGTGGACATCCTGAGCGAGCCGTATAAGATCCCAAGCCAATTCGTACATTGGAACAGAGTGCCGCCCTGGTTCCGAATGTAAGCAACCACCGTCAAATGGTCGGACAACATAAGGACCTGGCGATTCGACAGGTGAGGGATCCACTGCCTGAAACGCAGAAGAAGAGCATGAACTCCTTCTGGTTGATGTGTAGAGCTGCATGATCCTGGTCCCACATCCCGTGAATGGAAAGACCTAGAGGATCCAACGTCGCACCCCATCCGAGATCGCTGGCATCTGCCATCAGAACGCGATCGGACGTGGGTAAGTCCAATGGAACACCCTGCGAAAGCCACTGGACATCCGCCCAGAGGAGAAGGTGAGGATAAAGATATTCTGGAAACTGAAGCACCAGATCCAGAAAATCTACATTCGGCCTCCAACGACTGAGCAGAAAGTGTTGGAGAGGTCTGACACGCAGCCGACCTAGAGGAATGAGATCCGTCACCGAACAGCGAGACCGATTAGCCGGAGAATACTCCGAGCCATCGCGGATGTGGACTGGGACAGAGTCGGAGCAAAAGCTGAGAGAATCACAGCCTTGGCCTGGGGAACCGCCACCAAATTGAATTGTGTGCGGAAAGCCATCCCCAGATGATAAAACGACTAAGAAGGGACCAGGTCCGACTTCTCGTCGTTGACTCTGAAACCTAGCGACGTGAGCAAGCTCAACAGAGTGGCGACATCCGACTAAGGCAGCATTGGAATGCCCCTGGAGGATATCGTCCAGATAGGCCGAAGTAGTAACCCTGGACTGTGTGCGATGGAAAGCTATCACATGCGACATCAGTCTGGTGAAGGCCCAAGGAACCAGGTTGAGGCCGAAAGGCATGGCCTTGAACTGGTAAACTCGCCCCAGAAAAACGAACCTGAGAACCTTCCGTAACGCCCAATGAATCGGAACGTGAAAGTAAGCGTCTCGCAGGTCGAAGCTGGAAGCGAAATTTCCCTGGTGAAATGAACGGAGGACCGACCTGAAAGTCTCCATGCTGAACTTGGGAGCAATGATAGACTGGTTCAGGAAACTCAGATCGATAACCAGTCGGAGTCGGCCGTCCTTCTTCGGCACCAAGAACAGGCAGGAATAGAAATCCACTGACCTAATGTTCTTGATGACCTCAATCGCCCCCCTTTGTCAGGAGATTGTCTATCTCCGTGGACAAAAGTTCCCGACGTAAAATGTCTGAAGGAACTGTGGTTGGAAGAGGTGGGGTGCCGTCGGAAGGATAATCGCAGCCCGGACCAAACAACATCTAACATCCAAGGATCGGATGTGATGGTGGCCCAACGGTCTGCAAACTCTGCTATCCTTCCTCCAACCTGGGACGAGTCGAGGTGAGGACCTTCATTTCGAACCCCGAACGAGGCTCGCGAGAGGAGAAAACACCTCCTCTACTGAATGCAGAATCCTGGGACTTCCCTCAAGACTGCTGACGCTTACCCTTACCCCTTGAGTAAGAAGTACACGCGGCAGAAGGATCAGCCCCTCTGCTTCACAGAGGAAGCAGAGGGTACTTGTTAGGCTTGGAACAGCCCGTGCCTACCCTAGAAGGCTGATCAAGCTGAAGAAACAGCAGCTGATCTTTGGAATGACGTAGGACGTCATCCCGGACCGTCAACACAGAACCATGGAAAAATTGCGGACCTGCCAAAAAAGCAGATCAAAGAGTAGCAGCGCACTGCTCCTCAGGAAGGGATCGGCCTGTGTCCAACACAGAGTCCCTTCGAACTAATTCCAGATTAGCCGTGTTACAGGCATGCGTGTGAGTAAGATGCATAAGCGCCTTGGACAGCACACGCAAAGGAGCCCGTACCTCGTCAAACTTATCTGGAGGCAGATAAGCAGCTAAAGCTGAGACGACGTGATCGGAGAGAGAAAGCATACCAAGCATCTCTCTCGATAAGCCCAATGTGGACTCCAGAGTCGTCATAGGAATGACGGCAGACTTGGACTTGGAAAGCCTGAGGGAATTGGAGTCCTGATCCAACATCGTCAAAGTCTGGTAGACCGACGGATTGGCAGAATCATAGGAACGATAACGCGCCGGAGGCAAAATGGTGTCAACCCTGGTGAAGAATGGAGCCTTCATAGCCTTGGAGCTTAGTTTAGAGTCCAAGGCTGAAAATGCTTCAACCAACTGTACCGACGGGCACGGTCGAAGACGCCCAGAAGCGGGTTGCTCCATAGGCTGTTGACGCGCGACCGATGAACGCGGCCTGGCTGACACTGTCGACTGGTTAGATGGTTTGAGATCCGGAAGGAACCCAAACACGAAATCAAGAGCTGCCCCCAAGTCCGAAGACTGCTGGCTCTCGACATCAAGCATGTCTGACTCTTCCCCCGAGTCGGAAGACACATAGCCCATCGTGGGCAAACCAGCCGACGCCTCCCATGGTGTCGGAACACCAGATGGGGATCAGAAAGCGGCCTGTTTCCAATCCCGGGAGGCGGGCGCCATAGGGGGCACCTGGAAACCACTCGTTGCCTCGCTGGAAGCAACGGGAAGGCTCTTTGACAGAACCTGAGTGAGTAAGGAGAGGGCCTCCCTAAGCTCACTGCCCGTACTGGCCGGTCCGACAGGGGAACGAACCGGCAAAGTGGCTTCACCTCTGACCCTCTTAACCAGCGAAGGGTCACAATCCTCCAAAACACCCGATGTGGGACGACGGGCGGCAGCCGAAATGTCTGAGGGCAGACGTGTATAGGGGTGTGACACACCCCGAGGATCACCATAGCGGGAACTCATGAGAGTCACCGCGGACCTCTGCAGGGCAGAAGGTCCAGGCTGCACAAAAGACGTTGGTCCCCCAAAACTGGTCGTGTGGCCAGAATGAGTGGACGGAAACGCCACGGAGTTCATAGTGTCCTACTAAGAACAACCGAATCCAATGACAACTGTGGTGCTCGATGGCGCAGAGACCACAGGAGAGGGTCCGGCCGGCAGCCACTTCCAACTTCGCCGAGTTGAAATCAGGGAAGGCTGAGGCCGATACCCCCACGTCTACACAACCAGACACCGCAGCAGACCACTGCAGGTATAAAACTACTGTGCTCAATGGCTGAGAGGACACAGTAGGGGGTTAGACGGAACAGCAGTAGCAGCAGATACGACGGGAGCTGTTGGAACTGGCGGAAAAGCGGAGAGAGCCACCAAGCTCGGCCTCCAAAGGAGGAGTCACAACCCTAGTGACAGCCTCAGATGTCGACTGGAGAGGGCGCATAGTCCTGGAACCAGGCATCTCTACACCAGAAATCCAACAGCTCCCACAGTATCCACCACGGTAAAACACTGCACATTCCCCACGGAAGGGGAATAACTCTCACCAGACATGGTGCAACGACAGCGGTCCCACTGGTGCGGGAGGAGCTGCACATCCCCCACGGAGGGGGTCAAAGTCACACCAGACGTGGTCGAGTCGGGGGAGCCCCGAAACGACAGTGTCCCCCCCCCCCCCTTCAGGGTGGGAGGAGCTGCACATCCCCCACAGAGGGGGTAAACTCACATCAGACGTGGTCAAGGCGGGAGGCTCCCGAAATGACAGCGTTCCACACCACCCACGGGTGCGGACGAAACGGACACGAGAACGCACCAATGGCGAGGGCAAAAGGAATTGCCCTAAAGGAACCGAACTGGAAAGAACAGAGATGAGAGCAGTAGAAGAAAAAGGTGAACTCAACAGAAACAGAAAGTAGAAGAACACCCTCAACTACGAGAGAAGGTGGCAGAACCCAGACGGCCGACACCTAACTCCAATAACAAATAAATTTTTATCAACCGAAAAATTCATTGTCGAATCGCGATGACACGATGTCGCAAACAAAACATTCGCGAAAACGGAATAGTAAATAATATACAATGAGAATGTGGTTGAAAATATAAACGAGAATATATAAAACACAGTCCTGTTATTATACGATCTTCAGATCCATAAATCCACTCACAGGAAAACCATTATCGACGAGTTAAAATATCACTGATACTTTAGCAAAGATGGCACACACACATCCACCACGTGTGCGGATAATCAAAAGAATGACGAATTGATGCATTGCGCACTGTGTTACGGAAGTCGTGGATTTGTACTATGGAAGAGCGTCCCATACTGGGTGTGTGCGGATGGCGCTCGACCCAGTTTTGGCTTATTTTTTCGTGGTGTTTTTACACCACTTTTCTTTCCCAAATCTTGGGAAAGATTAAAATAGAGAGTATTTTATCCGAGTTAGGTTCTTCCACTGTAGTGCAAGCCTGTAGTAAACAATTGAGGTAGGTTGATAAGAAATGACAGATTTCTATTAACTGAATATTCTTGTTAACTAAATATTTTTTCCCTGGCAAAGTTCCCTTTCATTTAAAAGGGTTCTGTAGTTACGTAAATATATTCACATGTAACTACTTACTCTGTACGTCAGTATTATTCTTATATGCCAAAATTATATACTACTCAAAGTTTGCTAAGCACCAAATATTTGACCCATCATTGCAAAATTTGCTTGTGATATATTTTTGATATTTTTGGTGGATATGATTGGGGAACGTATTGAGATGGTCCCCAGTGTTTTGATTAGCTCTCTTGACAGGCAGACTTTTCGTGACCGTCATGGAAAGTATGTACCCCTTGATTTTCATGATGTTTTTGTGTACTGTCTACAAGTAGATGACATGTGTAGAGTATTCAATCTTCATTTCAACACAAACCCTTGTGATTTAATGATTGAATATGGCAAATACAAATGTAAGAAGACATTTGTCTGAAGCCATAAATGTGGCGGGCTGTGGGGATGGTGGAGCAAGGGGCTACCCATCGTCAGGTTGGTGAAGCCCTTGGTGTACACCATGCGGTGATCACCAGAGCCTGGGCAAGATATCCGCAGTATGGCACACTAGTAAGACAGCATGGTGGTGGTAGAGACGGGGCAACATCTGTAGCTGAAGACCGTTTTTTGATCATTTAGGCCCATACGAACCGCTTTGCCACAGCAACCCAGCTTCACAGTGACCTTCAGAATGCATCCGGGGTAAATGTTTCCACACAGATCATCCGGGCAAAGTTACAAGAATGTGGTCTCCGATCGAGAAGACTTGCATTCTGCTGTCCCAGAACCACCGCCAGGCACGATATGAATGGGCCATGGACCACATTGGATGGACCAGAGAAGATTGGCGACCTGTCCTTTTTACAGATGAGTCAAGGTACTGCCTAGACCACACAGATTGGCGTTCTTGGTATGGAAAAGTCTAGGAGTGCGATTCCGTGCAGCCAGCATTGCTGAGCACGACCGCTATGGTGGAGGGTCAATCATGGTCTGGGGCAGCATCAGCAGGGATGGACGGACAGAGCTCTCTGTCCTTGAACGAGGTACATTGACTGCCCAGCGGTATATTGATGAGATCCTGGATGTCAATGTCAGATTGTATGCAGGTGCAGTGGGTGATAGATTCATTCTGATGGACGATAAAGCCTGTCCTCGTGTTGCCTATGCTCTCAGGGAGTACCGACAGAGGGAGGGGATTGAGCTTATGGACTGGTCAACAAGTTCCCCTGACCTCAATCCACTCGAACATGTCTGGAATGAGTTGCAGCTTGCAATTTCAGCCTGTCCAGTCCAGCCAAGAAGTGTCCATGAGCTTGGTGCTATACTGATCCAAGAATAGAACAACATCCCAAAAAGGACCACCAGAAACCTGATTGGGAGCATAAGAAGACGTTGTCAAGCTGTAATTAACAGTAATGGGTCTCATACTCGATATTGAACCCATACCAGTTCGCTCTGTTAACTTTTTGGCAAATTGAAAAATTTCCTCTTTTACCAATAATATCCATTTTCCATGGTTATCATATTCAAAAGCTAAAAAATAATGTCAAACACAAATAAAATCTTAATTTCTGTACTTAAATCATTAAAGATATAATTAAATAAAAAATATATACACTTTTCATTACAATATTTCAACCAAAACGTAAAACAGGAAGTTGGATATACTTAGTGCTTAGCAAACTTTGAGTTGCATACTAAACACGACCAGCACATTGAATTTATTTATTTATTTATTGGTGTTTAAGGTCACATATTTTTGCACAATGGCTAATCATGACCGCAACATGAGTATCAACTCAAGACCAGGGGTGAGCGTTAATAAGCCATCTTGCCCATTTTAGAGAGGGTTTGCACCTCCCAAGCATTGGTGACTGGGTCCTATTTTACCATTAAACCAAAGCCTGTTTACCGCGTGAACAGGCATTGCTTCACTTTCCGGGGTTCCCAAGGGGACAGCACATTGAATAACTTCCTTCTAATTGTTACTGAGACCTGATACAGGAAAATACATGTAGTTGGCATTTACAGAACAGAAGTTTCGATTTCCAAAATTCAAACATGACCTTACAAATCTCAGAAATCTGTACCACAAGAGTACAGTACATGGCTAAAAGGAGGCACCAGAGTTGTTAAATATGTTCTGCCACCTATCTCAACATAAACATTATTGGTCAAAACAAAAAAGTTTGATTAAAACTATAATTGCAGGTGCACAGGTTTCCATGGTAGTGAATATCCATACCAAGTTTCAAAGGAATCGACCCATAAATATCTGAGAAAATCTCGGATCAAAATTTTAGGCAATTTAGGCATTCTAAGACAAAAAGGGGCATAACTCGGGCAAAAAAGTCTGATCAAAACTATAATCACAGGTGTGCAGGGTCCCTTAGTAGTAAACATACATACCAAGTTCCAACAGAATCAACCCATAAACCTCTGAAAAAATCTCCGAAAAAAATTCTAGGCCTGCTTTTTCAAGTGGAAAAGGGGCATAATTCAGGCAAAAATAATCTAACCAGAACTATAATCACAGGTGCACTGGTTCTCACGAACATTCATATCAAGTTTCGAGCAGATTGGTCCATAAACGTCTGACAAAATCTCTGGACAAAATTATGTCTACAGACGGACGGACGGACGGACGGACAGACGGACGGACGGACGGACGGATGGACGGACGGACGGACAGACAGACAGACAGAGACTGATGGACAAGGTGATTTCAGTATACACTCCCCCCTCACCCACAACTTGTTGTGGGGGTATAAAAATGCCCCTTAAACTCCTAACAATTAACAAATCTGTTAACATGATATTCTAGTACTTTTAGAGGGACAGAAGTTAACATGATATTCTGGTACTTTTAGGGGTACTAAAATTAATGATATCCCAAGACAAAATTTCAGTAACCTCCAGAATGTATCCCCACAATTTAATAAACTGAATTCAGTGACTGTCAAGGACCTGTCAGGGTAGCTTCCAGAATTCTCAATGTCTAAAGGTAAAATAAAAGAACTATCATAAAACTTTGTTAAAAAATACTGATACTCCATGCTTCAATGCTAAACAATTTAGTGGGTTCTTAGCATTTCTCAGGGGCAGAATTTCCCTGAGAATCTGAAAATCTCATTCCTGTAATGATTCCTGCAAATTTATTTGTGAACAATAGAAATGAATGTGCATAAGGTTATTTTGATTACCAAAAATACTTTTGCAATTGTGCTCCTGTTCCCAGATATGGAATAGAGGGACTAATTTTCCAGGACTGAGTATCTGATCCAGAAATATTTCCATAATGACCAAATCAGTTAATTTTCTCCAGGTATATAACCAATTCTAATCTCTCTAAATAAATAAGAGAGTACTTACCATTACATTTCTCCTCATCTGAACCATCAGCACATTGTGGCGTGCCATCACAAACTGATGCCATATTGATGCAGTCTGGTGCATGGGAATCCTGCTTCTTATTTTCACATTCAAAGTACGCTGAGCCACAAACCTGTCCTAAAGACAAGGACACAAAACACACCAGTCAGTTATGTATAAGATTACTTTTATTCCACTATATTTTCAATAGGTTGCCTGGCTATGTGAAGTCTGCAATATCAGTGAGCTTATTTAAACCCAGGTTGAAAGCCCTGCCAATGAGATTTGGAAGTGCCAATTTCTACCATTTAATTCCCAATTGGTACCCAATATCATCTTTAGTGTTCACCCAATTACCAAAAGTGGACACTGACCGATTACGAGTTATTTGAGATCACAATCGGCTGATTCTGATTGTAATACCGTGCACTATTAGACAAGTCAAAGCTCAAAAGAACTACATTAAACTGAACAGCTTCCACAGTGTTAAACTTTGTTGACTGGGATCACAGTAAAGTTACCAGAATCACACACTGGTGTAAATTCCTCAGAGCCACGGTTACCACCCAAGTGTGTGCAACTGATAATTTTACTGCGACCTGAGTGAATGGAGTGCAACCTTCACTTTTCCGGTATGAGCTGGTGATTGCCGCAAGTACGCACAATTGTAAGCTTTAAATGTTGGTTAACTTGTATATCCCTTAAAGGGGCATCTAGAGAGAATAATAATGCACATTGTGGTTGTTTCTCAACTTGATTGAATGGTATCACTGACAACATTTTACATTAACAATTGAACAATTGCAGTAGATAATAAAATGCAGTTAATGAAACATTAAAAAATGCTTGGCAACAATCCGTTGAACCGATGTTTCAGGAGCCGTTGCCATTGTCATCAGATCACTGGTTGAACACTAATCATCTCAGTGATTAACCCTTGAAGTACAGGAAAAATTTTGAAATACTATCACAGAAGAACAATGAAGACTTTTGTGTTATAGCACCATTTGTTTCTTGTCAAGTCTTGGCTGCACACAACCTTACTAAGTCGGAATTAGGCGTTTTACGGTAGAATTTATGGGACTTCGCTGCAAAATAGGCATTATTTTGCTGATAAAGGAATAATCAGACCATGATATGAATTTATAAAACCAAATTCTTTGTGCAGAATGTGCCTGTATGGAAGAAATGTACCCTTTTCACAACTTCCTGAAGTCACTAGGATTTCCATTTTTTTACTGTGAGGCAGTTATTTTCCCAGCTGCATGTACCTTAGTCTCATATTCAATATATGAAGAAAGAGTCATCTTACAATGATTTACTAGTAGGTGCACAAGAGAATGATGTCAAAGACCTACAAATTTCACGAGTGCTCCCAATTTTCATCATTGTTAATTCACAATGCCAAATACTGCTGGTATAGTATCTTTTGCGAGTCATTGCCATCAGTAGGCCTGATGGATTGAAAATCACAAGGGAGCCACAACAACCCTCATCAAATCATTTCAGGGGTGCCGTATTGAAGAACTTAATGGGCAATTTGAAATTTAACCCAAATTAAGGTGAGATATTTCCATTTTTTATTACTTTAGAACAATTAAGGCTCCCCTTAATTTAGTTTTGCGGGAGCCATAGGGAATAGGGAAATGGTTCTCCTGAAATAATCAGGCCTGCAGCAGTATAATATATACTTACTACATACTCCATATTTGACATGGAATCCATCCTTACACATACATCTACCATCCCAACATAGAGAATTTACATCTTCACAAGTATCTGTCATGTGACATGAAGCATAGAGTTTCACTGGAAATACAAACATATATTCATGATACATTATACAGCAATTTTGTTTTTAAGTTCCAGGCAAGCTTTTAGATTAGTCTAAATTGGGAACAATATTAGTTATCCTTGTGTTTTCCAGGGTGTATGGGAATTTACACCGGTTTGGGAACTCATACACCCTGAGGAAAAGCCAAAGGGTGTATGAGTTCCTAGACCGATGTAAACTCACACACACCCTGGAAAACACAAGGATAACAGATTTATTTCAATGAATTTTGGTGTACTTAATACTTTAACCTACATTGTGGGCAAAAAAAAACTGACAAAAAATTTGCACTTTGTAAGTTTATTAATAAAAGCAGACAAATAATATTTTCTTGCACATAAATGTTAAATTTCGTATATATTTATTTTTGTTCTAACATAACTGAGCAGAAGGTATGAATTAACTAGAGGCTCCACCTGTAATCGCTCACCTGGAACTACATATAAAAATGTGATTTACCATAGGTTTTCCATGGTAACTATGAGCTGCAATTGTGGCCATGTTTGCAACATCACATCAACATTACATGAGGATCATTGGTAGAAGGTGTCCCAGTCTTCAATGACGTGAAGTTTCAAAACATATCTCTGGTGGCCATATTTTCCAACCAACAGGAACAAAAAGAGGATCGTTTGTAGAGGGCCTCCTATAGACCATTCTTGCCAAGTTTTTGGTTCACGTAGGCTCAGTAGTTCCAGAGAGAAGATGAAAATGTGATTTCCCATAGGGGTTTTCTATAGTAACTATAAACCGCAATTGTGGCCATGTTTGCAAAACGATCAACATTAAATGAGGATTGTTGGTAGAGGGTGTCCCAGCCATCAATCATGCAAAATTTCAAAACATTTGGCCCTGTGGTTTCAGAGGAAAAGAGTTTTCAAAATTGACCAATCAGAATCAAAGAATGCTGCTGGCGGGCAGGTTTTTCACCCAACAGGAATAAAATGAGTAACAATTGTTGAGAACCTCTCATAGACCATACCTGCCAAGTCTGGTTCACATTGGCTCAGTACTTTCAGAGAAGATAATGAAAATGTGATTTTCCTGTACGGTTTTTATAGTAACTGTAAGCCAAAAATGCAGCCATAATTGCAACCTGATGAAGATAAAATGAGGATCATTGGTAGAGGGGGTTACAGTCATCAGTCACATCAAGTTTTTCAAATCATTTGACCTTGTAGTTTCAAAGAGGTTTTTCTTGAAAATATACACATTTATATGAATTCTGTTTCAACAACAAAAATCAGTAAAAAAGGGTCAAAATATTTTGAAAATTAATTTTTTCAGACAGTATTCTCTTTCAAAATAGCTTTTGGATAGGTAAAGGGTTACAGGAAACACATTTTCTCCAATTTTTGTCAGATCTCAAAAGATAAATATAATTACTGTCATCTGAGCTGACATGATGTGAACAGAATGTAAACAAGCTTCCATTCTTATCACATAAGTCACTGCAGTGTTTCTGATAAGAGAGAATAGATAATTACTTTACAGTTGAAGTTGTTTTACAGTGCAAGTCAAAATAAATTAGGCTAATCCTATAAACTATGTATCTTTCTCTTCCTACACTGATAAGACCAGCAGCTGACACCATTTTCTGGAAAGCTCCCAGTTCTCAGTGGAGAAAAAACTGGAACCAACCCTTACCAGATTCTCAAGAAAACAAGTATTTTGCCGACAGTACTGATCTTCATGCAGACAGGAGAGGCCTTGGGTTAAGCATTAGAATACAGCCTCTGGTGGCCACATATTTCCATCCTCTCATAAACCATTCCTGCGAAATTTGGTTCACGTCGGCTCAGTAGTTCCAGAGAAGAAGATGAGAATGTGATTTCCCATAGGGTTTCTATAGTAACTATAGTAACTATAAGCCACAATTGTGACCATGTTTACAACCCGATCAGCATTAAATGAGGATCGTTGGTAGAGGGGGTCCCAGTCATCGTTTATGTGAAGTATCAAAACATTTCACCTGGCAGTTTCAGAGGAGAAGATTTTTGACAATCTACGAATCAGAATCAAATAATGCCTCTGACGGCCATGTTTTTCAACCCACGGGAACAAAATTTAAATTTTATAGTAAATTTCCTTTCTTATTATACCTACCACAATTGTTTAATACAGGCTTGCACTACAGTGGAAGTCCCTAACTCGGATAATATACTCTCTATTTTTGTCTTTCCCAAGCAATTTGGGAAAGAAAAGTGGTGCAAAAGCACCCCCAAAAAATAAGCCAAAACTGGGTCGAGTGCAACAGGCACAGACCCAGTACGGGACGCTCTCTTCCAAGTACAACTCCACGACTTCCGTTGCCAGTGCGCATATGCATCGCTAATGACTCATTCTTTTTAAATACGCCAACGTTAGAGTTATGTGATCAGCGGGTAGGAAGGATTCTTACCCGTATAAGAAGATGGGAGGGCCTCCATGTAAACAATTGTGGTAGGTATAATAAGAAAGGAAATTTACTATAAAATTTAAATTTCTTATCAACCTACCCACAATTGTTTACCACAGGCTGAAGAGACAATAGGCTGGAGGGAATCGCATAACCAACCCACACATAACTCAAGTGCACTGGAACCGTGAAGCAAACGGAAGAGGTCCCGAGGCTTATCAACCATAGCATCACAATCATTAGTAAAAGACAATGAGAGATGAGGCATATGGGTCTGTGTGACACACAGACAGAAAAGGGCAGTAACAGCACAGAGGTGAAACAGGCAGACAATGCACGCACCTCGTGGGCAGAAATATGATTGGTAATACAATCGCCAGCTGCTAAACGAGCGTAAGCCGTACAAATAGCAAGACAAATCCATCGCAAAATGGATTGAGGACAGATCTTCTGTCGACCAGGAATAAGAGACAGAAAAAACTGTTTCCTGCCTTTCCGTATGAACTGTGTCCAATTGAGATAAATTCGAATAGCACAGACCGGACAGAGTAAAGGGTGATTACCCTCAACAGAAGGAAGAGCCCTGATACAGATAGGAGGAGGAGTAGTATCTAGTAACTGATTCTTGGCCAGAAAAGAGCAATCAGTGGTAAAAGTAACACTGTTGGGAGAGCTCCTAAAAAGGGTCGGGTCAACCGAGAGGGCGTGAAGCTCACTAACCCGTCTGGCAGAAGCAAAAGCCATCAGAAAAGCCGTCTTATATGTGAGAAAACTCATATCCACCTGGGATAAAAGTTCGAACGGTGCGTCCCCCCCCCCCCCCCTCCCCAAGCAAAGTAGCACCCACGAAAGATTCCATCGTGGGGTAAGCTGCAAAGTCCGAGGCCTTTTCAAAGAAAAGTGCCTAACAAGCTTAGAGAGGTAAGGATTAGTGCCGATACGACGCTTCCCCACATAAGAAAATGTCTCTGAACGCATGGACCTGTAACCCTTGATGGTAACAGGCTGGAGACCCCGAGAATCAAACAGATATACCAGAAACTCTGCAATCTGTAAAATCAAAGGATTGGCATAATCAACAGAGTGATAAGCACTCCATCGACAGAAGACCTTCCACTTAGCTGCATAAGCTAAGCCAGTAGAGTGCCTCCTTGAAGAAGAAATGCACTCCACTGCTCATCTCGAAAAACCTCTTCGGGGGAGACAGGACCTGACAAAAGATGCGTGAAGGCACAATGAAGTCGGGTCGACGTGAAACCTCCTCGAGTGACCTTGGCAAAGAAGGTTGTAACGTAGAGGGAGACGTGCCGGAACCGCCGCCATCAGCGAGCGGAGCTGATTGATCCACACCTGCTGAGGCGACAGGCAGAGACCAGCCTAGAGGGGAATTTTAGGGAGACTTCAAGTCTCCCTCCAGAAAAAATAGGGAGACTGCAGTCATGTAGGGAGACTTCATAGGCAAGTGAGGAAAATTAAGAATATTCATGTACCATTCCTGCCGCCCCTTCATATTTTCAATTTGTGGTCCTCCATTAACATCCAAATAATCCAGGTCCAGTTGTCTATGATGCATCTGTGCCAGGTTAAAAAATCACTAAGTAATTATTGACTGAAAATCCCCTCACTGCTACCCTCTCCTTCATGACCCCTCCCCTCTTCTTCCTGCCAATCCCCCAGCACCCTCCTGTGGTTGCCTTTCACCAAAGTCTACTAAGCTAATAATTTCCTGAGTCTGAAAGTGTGAACAAGACCAGATGTAAGAAGGTTGCTTGGGAGGTACTTTGTTATTTAATAAACAAAATACATTCTGGGGTCGAGAATTTTGTAAAAGAAATGTCATTCCGCATCATTTTTATGGCATTCTGGTGTCTATCCGCATCATTTCGTGTCATTCCGGTGTTTAGGAGGACCCTTTTTCAAGATCGTCCACATGCACACTTGTGTCCTGTACAAAGCTTTTCTTGTCATCACTAAAGCCTTTTTTCATGTGTTTCAATTCCATTTGTGTTTTTCTGGGAATAGACAGCCCAACAGTTAACAGTTGTCAGCAAAACGAAATGAAAATACTGTGTTATAAAATACGTCCGTTGTGTATACATTTTCGGCATCCTACAGGGCTCGCCTTGAGTAAAATGGTCGGGGCCTAAAAAAAAGTGCCCCACATATTGAGGTCGGGGCCTTTTTGGGGCTGATTTTCCATTTTGTCCATTATTGTTAGTGCTTTTTTGTGGAAAATGTCGGGGCTTGAAAAAAAGCCCCCAGCAAGTGCTCCTCGGGGCTGATCTCGGGGCCTGGGCTGATCAGCCCCGACTCAATGCAAGCCTTGATCCTAAGCGACGTAACCTACTTTCAAACTGGGTTATTTTGTTGAGTCGCGTGAGTCACCTATTTTTGTTTCGACACATGAAGCTCCGACTGAAATGCAACAAAATAGAAATAAAAAAAATCTGCCAAAAGCGACAATAGACAATTGATTGTCGTGTGATTTCAAATAAATGGACGTTTATTTGTCAAATTAAAATGCCCATTTATCACACTCGAGCACATTCAATTTTTGAAAATAATCGTTTTCATGTAATCCTCGCATCACTCAGTTCAGCCTTTCCTCATTTTGGCCAATTTTTAGAGCGCGACTTGTAATCGCCCCAACCATTTTTCTAGGCGACTTTGGGCTTAGAAGGGCGACATAATCGCCCTAGTCGCCCTCACGGCTGGTCCCTGGCGACAGGGGAGTGATCAGAATGATTCGACAACTGCAGGTTCGAATTTTGGCTAGAACCTGAGGCAAAATCGGAACTGGCGGGAAGGCATAACTGACTAGACCGTTGCAATCGAGTGACAGAGCGTCAACGGCAAAAGCCAGAGGATCTGGACACGGGGACACGAAAGTGTCCACCTGATGGTTCCAACGAGTAGCAAAGAGATCGATGTGGGGATGACCCCAGAGATCGCAAAGAGACTGGAACACTGCCCTGTGGAGCATCCACTCGGTGGAAATGACCCTGCCTCGTCAGGACAGGGAGTCAGCTAGGACGTTCAGACGACCGGGAATGTGACGAACAACCACCCCGGCGTGGACATCCTGAGCGAGCAGTAGAAGATCCCAAGCCAATTCGTACATTGGAACCGAGTGTGTGTCGCCCTGGTTCTGAATGTAAGCAACCACTATCGAATTGTCAGACAACAGAAGGACCTGGCGATTCGACAGGTGAGGGATCCACTGCCTGAAACTCAGAAGAAGAGCAAGAAGCTCCTTCTGGTTGATGTGTAGAGCTGCCTGATCCTGGTCCCACATCCCGTGAAGGGAAAGACCTAGAGGATCCAACGTCGCACCCCATCCGAGATCACTGGCATCTGCTGTCAGAACGCGATCGGACGTGGGTAAGTTCAATGGAACATCCTGCGTAAGCCACTGAACATCTGTCCAGGGGAGAAGGTGAGGATAAAGAGACTCTGGAAACTGAAGCACCAGATCCAGAGAATCGACATTCAGCCTCCAACGACTGAGCAGAAAATGTTGGAGAGGTCTGACACGCAGCTGACCTAGAGGAATGAGATCCGTCACCGAACTGCAGAGACCGATCAGCGGGAGAATACTCCATGCCGTCGCGGATGTGGACTGGGACAGAGTCAGAGCAAAAGCTGAGAGAATCACAGCCTTGGCCTGGGAAACCGCCACCATATTGAACTGGGTGAGGAAGGCCATCCCCAGATGACAAAACGACTGAGAAGGGACCAGGTCCGACTTCTCCTCGTTGACTCTGAATCCTAGCGACGTGAGCAAGCTAAACAGAGTGGCGACATCCAACTCCAGTAAGGCAGCATTGGAATGCCTCTGGAGGATATCGTCCAGATATGCCGAAGTAGTGACCATGTGACTGTGTGTGATGGAAAGCTATCACATGCGACATCAGTCTGGTGAACGCCCAAGGAGCCAGGTTGAGGCCGAAAGGTATGGCCTTGAACTGGTAAACTCGCCCCAGAAAAGCAAACCTAAGATACTACAGTGACGCCCGATGAATCGGAACGTGAAAGTAAGTGTCTCGCAGGTCGATGCTGGAAGCAAAATCTCCCTGGTGAATTGAACGGCGGACCGACCTGAAAGCCTCCATGCTGAACTTGGGAGCAATGATAGATTGGTTCATGATACTCAGATCGATAACCTAGTCGGAGTGGCCGTCCTTCTTCGGCACCAAGAACAGACGGGAATAAAACCGCACTGATTGAATGTTCTTGACGACCCCGATCGCCCCCTTTGCCAGGAGATTGTCTATCTCCGTGGACAAAAGTACCCGACGTAAAACGTCTGAAGGAATTGTGGTTGGAAGAGGACTCTGGCACTCTGGGGTGCCTCCAGAAAGGATATTCGTAGCACGGACTGAACAACCTCTAACACCCAAGCATCGGATGTGATTGTGGCATTGGTCTGTGAACTCTACTATCTTTCCTCCAACCTGGGATGGATCGAGGTGAGGACCTTCATTTCGAGCCCCGACGAGGCCCGCGAGAGGAGAAACCACCTCCTCTACTGTATGAAGAATCCTGAGACTTCCCTCTAGCCTGCCGACACTTACCCTTACCCCGTGAGTAAGAAGTAGAAGGGGTGGCAGAAGGATCAGCCCTTTGCTTCGCAGAGGAAGCAGAAGGGTACTTGTTAGGCTTGGAACAGCCCCTGCCTCCCCTAGAAGGCTGATCAAGCTGACGAAACAGCAGCTGATCTTTGGAATGATGTAGGACGTCATCCTGGACCGTCGACACGAAACCATGGAACAGTTGCGGACCTGCCAAAGAAGCAGATCGAAGAGTAGCATGCTGCTCCTCAGGAAGGGATCGACCTGTGTCCAGCACAGAGTCCCTTCGAACTAGTTCCAAATTAGCCGTGTTACAGGCATGCATGTGAGTAAGATGCATGAGCGCCTTTGACAGCACACGCAAAGGAGCCTGTACCTCGTCAAACTTATCTGGAGGCAGATAAGCAGCTAGAGCAGAGACGACGTGATCTGAGAGAGAAAGCATACCCAGCATCTCTCTCAATAAGCCCAACGTGGACTCCAGAGTCGTCATAGGAATGACAGCAGACTTGGGCTTGGAAAGCCCATGGGAACTGGAGTCCGGATCCAAAATCGTCACAGTCTGGCAGACTGACGGATTGGCGGAATCGTAGGAACGATAACGTGCCGGAGGCAAAAAGGTGTCAACCCTGGTGAAGAACGGAGCCTTCATAGCCTTGGAAGTCAGCTTAGAGTCCAAAGCTGAAAATGCTTCAACCACCTGTACCGACTGGCACGGTCGAAGATGCCCGGAAGCAGGTTGCTCCACAGGCTGTAGGCACGCGACCGATGATCACGGCCTGGCTGACACTGTCGGGTGGTTTGACGGTTTGACATCCGGAAGGAACCTAAACACATTGTCAAGAGCTGCCCTCAATTCAGAAGACTGCTGGCTCTCGACATCAAGCACGTCTGACTCCTCCCCTGAGTCGGAAGACACATAGCCCATCGTGGACAAACCAGCTGATGCCTCCCATGGTGTAGGAACACCAGGGGGATCAGAAAGCGGCCTGTTTCCCGGGAGGCGGCGCCATAAGGGGCGCCTGGAAACCACTCGCTGCCTCGCTGGAAGCAATGGGAAGGCTCTTGGACAGAACCTGAGTGAGTAAGGAGGGGGCCTCCCTAAGCTCACTGCCCGTAACGGCCGGTTCGACATGGGGACGAACCAGCAAAGTGGCTTCGCCCCTGACCCTCTTAACCAGTGAAGGGTCACAATCCTCCAAAACACCCGAAGTGGGGCGACGGGCGGCAGCCGAAACATCTGAAGGCAGACGTGTATAGGGGTATGACGCACCCCGAGGATCAACATAGCGGGAACTCAGGAGAGTCGCTGCAGACCTCTGCCTATGAACATACGAATCCAATGACACAACTGTGGTGCTCGACGGCGCAGAGACCACAATAGAGGGTTCGGCCGGCAGCCCCTTCTGACTTTGCCGAGTAGAAGCCAGGGAAGGCTGAGGCAGGTATCCCACGTCCACACTACCAGACATCCCTGCAGTCCCCTGCAGGGATAAGCCGAGGCTGGCTGAAACCGAAGACGAAGCAGATGGACCAGCAGTAATAGTAGATACGTCGGGAGTCGTTGAGGTTGGTGGAATTGTGGAGAGAGCATCCCTGCTCGGCTCCGAAGGAGGAGTCACAACTCTAGTGACAGCCTCAGGTGTCGAATAGAGGGGGACCGCAGTCCCGGAACCAGGCACCTCTTCACCAGACAACTCAACGGCTCCCGCAGTATCCACTACAGGAATAGACTGCACATCCTCCATGGAGGAGGAATAACTCTCACCAGATAATGGTCGGTTCGGGAGCCCCCGAACGACCACGTTCCCCTTTCCCGCGGGTGAGAGAGGTACGGCCACGAGAACGCACAACACGGTTCACGGACACCCAGAAAGTGACCCGATCCACAGAGACCACAGGGCCGATTGGCCGAACACCCATTACAAGAGGAGCATGAAGCATGCGAATCATCCACATGCTTTGGAAGCAAACATTGCCCACAAGGAATAGTCCTGGGCATGATAGAAGTGAGAGAAGCAGAGAAGGTGAAATCAGAAAACAGAAGAACACCCCCAAAGAAGAGAGAAAGGTGACAAAAAAATAGACCCCAGATGGTCGACCGCGAACCAAACAACAGAATGACCACTCTCAACGGAGAGAAGAAAATCTGCAGAAAAGGTATCCCGCTGACACCTAACTCTAACACAATTAAAAAAATGAACAATTTTAACATTTACAATAATTTTGAAAAATTAAGTCTGAAACCGCATGGCTCACGAAAATCGCGCGCGACTCGGATAAAGAACAAACAATACATTATGGAGAATAATTGTATAGAGAATATAAATAAAACAGTTCCTGATAGGCAAAGGATACTTGGATCCAACTTGATGCAGGAGACAACAATCAACGAGCAGGATGAACACTGATACAAGTGCAGAAGAACATCTCGTCACATGGCGGACGAAAAAAAGAATGAGTCATTAGTGACGCATATGCGCACTGCCAACGGAAATCGTGGAGTTGTACTTGGAAGAGAGCATCCCGTACTGGGTCTGCTTCGGTTGCATTCGACGCAGTTTTGGCTTATTTTTTCTTGGTGCTTTTGCACCACTTTTCTTCCCCAAATTGCTTGGGAAAGACAAAAATAGAGAGTATATTATCCGAGTTAGGGACTTCCACTGCAGTGCAAGCCTGTAGTAAACAATTGTTGGTAGGTTGATGAGAAATGGGGATTATTTGTAGAGGACCTCACATAGACTATCCCTGCCAGGTTTGTTTTCACATCGCCTCGGTTTTTCCAGAGAAGAAGAGGAAAATGTAATTTCCCATAGGGTTTCTACAGTAACTATAAGGCACAATTGCAGCCATATTTGTAACCCAATCAACATTAAATGAGGATCGTTGGTAGAGGGGGTCCCAGTCATCATTTATGTGAAGTTTCAAAACATTTGGCCTGGCAGTTTCAGAGAAGATTTTTGAAAATCCACCAACCAGAATCAAAGAATGCCTCTGGAAGCCATGTTTTTTATCCAACGGGAACAAAATGAGAATCGTTTGTAGAGGACCTCCCATAGACCATTCCTGCCAAGTTTGGTTCACACCGGCTCAGTGGTTACAGAGAAGATGATGAAAATGTGAAAAGTTTACGGAAGCCAGGCGATGGTCGATGACGGACGCCAAGTGTTGAGAAAAGCTCACATGGCCTTTTAGGCCAGGTGAGCTAATAATTTAAAATGGGTACTTTTTTAGCCATATAGCCTGCTATTGTGCATTCTTGTTTTTACAGCGTGGTTAACCACAGAGTAAAAAAACGCTACTGTGGATTGCAAGTTACACCGTACCTCTCAGCCAATCAAAACTCAGTATTTTTTTTCATTTGGAAATAATGACAAATACGGATGCACCGTATTGTGGCTTGGTGGGAGAGAAAATTGCCGGTATTTTCACCTTTTCATCTGTTTCATATTCCTTTCAGGATTTTGTCCCATAGAATCATGGTTTGCGGCCTCCTGTTATAGGCCTTGACTGTTTTTATTGACTCTCCTTCTTGGGCTGATGTTTACTCAAGAAGATTTTGTATTTTCCAGTGTCAAGCCAAAATCCAATTTGAGTGTAAATTACAGGTGAAATTTAACCCTCTACCCAATGAAACAGCCAAAACTGGCCAGAGCTATTCACAATGAAAGTGTCAATGACACTGTAGCTTAACTTGTGTGTTGTGTTTGATGAAAAGGATAATGTTCAATGTTTATGAAAGGATTATGAAATAAGACAAGAATTGTGATAATTGGGAATATGTTCATTTCTGTTCCCTGTATGCTATGTTTCTGATAAAAATAATATGAGGTGTACACTGTTTTGAAGAATTGAGGGGTGGGTTAATATGACCTCACAGTTACTGTATGTGGCCTTCACAGTTAACGTATATCAACGAAAGTTACCAAGTTACAGTGAAATTATTCCAAAACGAGTCAACCTATCAAGTTACATCGAAATCCCTTTAAAAATATGGCCTGTAGACTATGCTAAAGGTTTTCGGACTTCGGGCCCCTGTAGCCGTCAAGTTTCCCAATTGCATCCAAATGGGACATTTCATCCAGACATTATATGAAGTCAACCTACCAAGTTACAATGAACTCCCTTCATAAATATAACCTGTAGACTCTGCTAAAGGTTTTTGGGCTATGGGATGAGGCAGCCATCATGGTTGAATGATCGCAACCAAAAGGGGACATTCTCATCTGGGCATCATCTGGAGTAATCCTACGAAGTTACAATGAAATCCCTTCATAAATATGACCTGTAGACTGTGCTCAAGGTTTTCGGGCTTCGGGCCCCTTAAGCTGTCACAGGTGACCAATCACAACCAAAAAGGGATGTCATCATCTAGGCATTATATGGAGTCAAACTAACAGGTTACAATGAAATCCTTCCATAAATATGACCTATAGACTGTGCTAAAGGTTTTGGGCTCGGGCAGCCATCATGGTTGAATGATCGCAACCAAAAGGGGACATTCTCATCTGGGCATCATCTGGAGTGATCCTAAGAAGTTACAATGAAATCCCTCCATAAATATGACCTGTAGACTGTGCTCAAGATTTTCGGGCTTCGGGCACCTGTAGCCATCACAGTTGACCAATCACGACCAAAAGGGGATGTCATCATCTGGGCATTAAATGGAGTCAACCTGACAAGTTATAATGAAATCCTTCCATAAATACGATCTATAGACTATGCTAAAGGTTTTTAGGCTTGGGCAGCCATCAAGGCTGAATGATTGCGACCAAAAGGGGACATTCTCATCTAGACATCATTTGGAGTCATCCTACCAAGCTACAATGAAATCCCTTCATAATTATGACCTGTAGACTGTTCTAAAGGTTTTCGGGCTTCGGGCCCCTGCAGCTGTCACAGGTGCCCAATCGTGTCCAAAAGGGGACGTTCTCATCTGGACATTATATGAAGTCAACCTACCAAGTTACAATGAAATCACTTCATAAATATGACCTGTAGACTGTGCTAAAGGTTTTACGGGCTTTGGGCTTGGGCAGCCATCATGGTTGAATGATCGCAACCAAAGGGGACAATCTCATCTGGGCATCATCTGGAGTGATCCTACAAAGTTACAATGAAATCCCTTCATAAATATGGCCTGTAGACTGTGCTCAAGGTTTTCGGGCTTCGGGCACCGGTAGCCATCACAGTTGACCAATCGTGACCAAAAGGGGATGTCATCATCTAGGCATTATATGTAGTCAACCTAACAGGTTACAATGAAATCCTTCCATAAATATGACCTTTTGCCTATGCTAAAGGTGTTTGGGCTCGGGCACCCATCAAGGCTGAATGATCGCGATCAAAATGGGACATTCTGATCTAGACATTATTTGGAGTCATCCTACAAAGTTACAATGAAATCCCTTCATAAATATGACCTGAAGACTGTGCTAAAGGTTTTTGGGCTACGGGCACCTGTAGCCGTCACAGTTGCCCAATCACGTCCAAAAGGGAACTTTCTCATCTAGACATTATATGAAGTCAACCCACAAAGCTACAATGAAATTACTCAATAAATTTGACCTGCAGACTGTGCTAAAGGTTTTCGGGTTCTGGGCTCAGGCAGTTGTCACGGTCGGTAGATCACGCCCAAATGGGGAAATTCTCATCTAGACATCATAAGGAGTCATCCTACAAAGTTACAATGAAATCCATCCATACTAAACATGACCTGCAGACTGTGCTAAAAGTTGGGGGGTTTTGGGCTTGGGCAGCCATCACGGTTGACAGATCATGCCTAAAAGGGGACGTTCTCATCTAGGCATTATACAGAGGCATCCTACCAAGTTACAATGAGATCCCTTCATAAATACGACCTGCAGACTGTGCTAATGGTTTTCGTGTTTTGGGCTCGGGAAGCCATATCAGTTGACCGATCGCGACCAAAAGGGAAAGTTCTCATCTATACATGACCCCAAACCTGCATATGAAATTTCGTGACGAGACTCACAGACTAACAGACTTCCGCATGCATGATGGCAATAGCTTATCTTGACTTTGTCAAGTTAAGCTAAAAATCACCATTCAATTTTCATTATTTTTTCCATTTTTGTCTCAAAAACATTGCTTATGACACCTCACTGGACCGAGCTCATTTGAATGAGGGGTCATAAGGGGTCATAAGCTATGTTTTTAGGCAAAAAATAAGAAAAATTAGTTATTCAAGAATTTTGTTTACAAGTGTCATTTTCCTTTTGTGTCAGGTAAAAGGTTAATAGAAATGTCACAAAATATAATAGATCTCAAGCTTTGAGTGCATGTTCATACAGAGCTCGCAGGTGAAAAGCAGTCTGCATCGACAATGTAGAATTTGATACTGTCAACGCAGATGACTTTTCACTGGCAAACCCTGTGGCTTTTTAAACTTATTTATCAGTTGTATTGTTTGAGTCAACAGGTAGGCACTACATTACATTACATTATGTGCATCAGGGAACTTGACCAAACTACATGTATATATGTACGAAACACTGCAAAACGATTCAATAAGAGCAGCCATGACTAGATTTGAAGAAAAATATCTTGAAAAAACTTAGCAGGTTAATAGTTGAATTCTAATCTATTTACTAATCAAATCTGCCATAGAAGTTCTCTGAACACATACTAAAAACCAACTATTTCTTCGTTTTTTTCCAATTCTAAAACATAGCTCATGATTCCATTTAGAAACAAGAGCAACATGAAGCGTGTCATACACCAAAAATGCATAACCAATAAATAAAATTGATTCGAGTCGGCATTCATTTGTTATTGGATGGAAACCAAATTCAATATGGCCACCATGATGGCCGTACAGAATTGGTTATCTGATCCAAAATCGATAAGAAACTTCCTCTGGATACCAATAATGCATAGACAAACAAGAGGGATGTTACATCCCAACGCTCACCTACATTTGCGCTTGATAATGTCGTTCCAATGTAACATGCCTAATATTTAGTTAATATAAATCATTAACTAGGCATCAAATGATTAATGTGGTTTATGTGATGGCTTTGGAAAGTCTATATTTCTGCATTTATTATATATCAATTCAACATAGAATCACTGGAAATAAAAGCATTTTTTTTCTTTTAGAAATGTTTATGATTAAGAATATGAATCATGAGGCCAGATATTAAATCATAAATAAGAATTAGGAAAGGCTTTCATAAATCACTGAAATTGTAATTGAAGTACATTCATTGGTTAAAGAGGAGTTGCGGAAAAACATTCGTTCAAGAAAGTGACTATAAGTCCCAACAAAAATACATCACATCAACAACTAAAATAAGCCTTAATGTTACTAGTAACAAGTATGAGAAAGTATTAAATGAAAAAAAAAAGTTAAAAAATTTTTTTTTTAAAGAAAGTGAATATAAGTCCCAAAAATCCCCCTCAAATTCCTCAAATATGCATGTAATATGGGCGCAACGTTACCGCAATGTAGTTCAGTAACCCATGCATACAATATCAATTGCCTGGAAAGACACATAGAAACAGAACTCACCTTAACACCTCACCTTAACACAAACTTTTAGAACTTAAAATTGAGTAAGTCAGAGAAAAAAGTGAACATTGTGACTGAAAAAAAGAAAAGAAATCAGTTAAATTTCTGCATACAGTAGGGTTAATACCTACAGTTGTTATTAAAATGAGAAAATAAACAGTAATGAGAGGTGAAGGCACCACAATCTGCACAAAAGCTGACTTTAACGCAAATTCTTACAACACCTAAACGCTAATTCTTACAAGTTTTGGCAGAAAATCAGCCTCAAATTCCTCAAATATGCATGTAATGAGGGTTAAATATTACTGCAATGGAGTTCAGTAACCCAAGTGTAGAATATTAATCGCCTGGAAAGACACATAGAAACACAACTCACTTAAACACAAAGTTTTACAACTTAAAATTTACTAAGTCAGAGAAAAACATGAAAATTTTGACTGAAAAAAAAAGAAAATTTCCATTAAATTTCTGCATACAGTAGGGTTAATACCTACAGTTGTTATTGAAATATGAAAATCAACAATAATGAGAAGTTAAAGCAGCACAATCTGCACAAAAGCTGACTTTAACGCAAATTCTTACAACACCTAAACGCAAATTCTTACAACTTTTGGCAGAAAATTTTAGGTGAAATTTGGAAAAAAAGTCGTAGTATCAGGGTTAAATACTGTTCTGATAGTCCCCTACAACCTACATATGCAATATCAAAGGCCTGAGCCCACTGATCTTTGAGAACTCACCTTAACACCTCACCTTAACACAAACTTTTAGAACTTAAAATTTACCAAATCCGAGAAAAACATGAAAATTTTGACTGAAAAAAAAGAAAATTTCCGTTAAATTTCTGCATACAGTCGGGTTAATACCTACAGTTGTTATTGAAATATGAAAATCAACAGTAATGAGAAGTTAAAGCACCACAATCTGCACAAATGCTGACTTTAACGCAAATTCTTACAACACCTGAACGCTAATTCTTACAACAAGTTTTGGCAGAAAATCAGCCTCAAATTCCTCAAATATGCATGTAATGAGGGTTAAATATTACTGCAATGGAGTTCAGTAACCCAAGTGTAGAATATTAATCGCTTGGAAAGACACATAGAAACACAACTCACCTAAACACAAAGTTTACAAAGTTTTACAACTTAAAATTTACTAAGTCCGAGAAAAACATGAAAATTTTGAGTGAAAAAAAAGAAAATTTTCATTAAATTTCTGCATACAGTAGGGCTAATACCTACAGTTGTTATTGAAATATGAAAATCAACAGTAATGAGAAGTTAAAGCAGCACAATCTGCACAAAAGCTGACTTTAACACAAATTCTTACAACACCTAAATGCAAATTCTTACAACAACTTTTGGCAGAAAATTTTAGGTGAAATTTGGAAAAAAGTGTTAGTATCAGGGTAAATACTGTTCTGATAGTCCCCTACAACCTACATATGCAACATCAAAGGCCTGAGCCCACTGATGTTTGAGAAATTAACCTTAACATTAAATCTGACAATATTGGACACGCCGGACGCCGACGCTGACGCCCGAGGCTATGACAATACCTCACCACATCTTACAGATGTAGGTGAGTTAAAAATGAAATTGACTGAGTCAGTATTCAATAGTTATTGGACAGAAATCAAATTCAAGATGGCCACCATGGAAGCCAAAATGAATTGACCACTGGTGCAGGGTTGGGGTATTCATATTCGTATTCGGTATTCAGTCGTATTCAATACATTTTTTCAAGTATTCAAATGTATTCAGTATTCATGCAATTTTAAAGTAATCGAATTCGTATTCGAATACAGTCAAATTTGAGGTATATTCATAAATACTTTTTGAATACTTTTCTTGTTTTTAATACACATGTATACTGTATTTGTAAAGAAAATATTGTGATTATCTCTATTAGAGGGTAGTAAAGAATTAAACTAATACTTTTGACGTGCACATATCGGGTCCATCAAATAGTACATCAAACTTCATACTACACATGAAGGTAAGTTCAATTATTTATCTGCCTTTTGATAGCAAACTCTTCATTGTTCAAAACTTGTTTCATTGTAAACTGAACATTGTAATTGTACAGATTATTCTTTGGACAAAGGATATCAGTCTGGCCAAAGTATTGATTTTTAATCCCTAAACAACTCCATTATCCAATTAATACTAATCTAATATTTTTCTACAGTAATAGTAGAAATAAGGTGTAGACTGATATCAGATCTGTAAAATTATTGTGCTTGAATTACAACATTTTTCCAATAGTGCAGTAATTGCTTAATTGATTTTTGTGAATAGCACTGGCCATTTTTTTTTATTCTCACCAGCAATGTATGTTTAAATATTAATAAAAGACATGAAGCAAAGAAGCCACAATTAACAGACATTATTGGGGGTCATAAAATGCAGTTTAGAAGAAAAAAAATTCAAAAAATACCAAAATTGTGTAAATTTCTCACAGTTCTCTATTTAATGATTACTGTGTATGCACTAAACAACAAAACATTGGATGAGTACTGTGTACAATTTGCTAATTGTTTTCTAAATAAATTGATATTTGAATTTTTTTTTTATTTCTTTTGTTTGTCATTAATACCAACTTATGTCTGTTGATTGGATTCTAAAGGATTAAGAGATCCACCCTCTGAAAAACTAATTCTTCACCTATAATCCCTTATACCCTTAATCCGAATAAGGATGATCAAATTATCATCCATTTGCAAGAAATAATTTTGAAAAGTATTCAAGTATTCATATTTGTATTCATGAATACATTGTAAAGTATTCGTATTCGTATTCAATACATTTGAAATTTGTGTATTCATATTCGTATTCATAAAATTTCAAAGTATTTGTATTCGTATTCAATACATTTACAATGTATTCGCCCCAACCCTGCACTGGTGGCCATCTTGGTTCAGCTGACTGATCCAAAATCGAAATGAAGCTTCCTCTAGACATCAACACTGCATAATTAAACAAGAGCACCGCGTAGCGGGACAATATACACCCGTTTTGTATTTTTGAAGGGTTGGGGTAAGGATGGGGGTGAGGGTGAAAATTGTTTGGACCAACCCCATATTTGAACTTGACCTGTATTTTGTTGTGATTAAACAACATACCAAGTTTGGAACCAATCGGAAAACAAATAATAAAAGTTATCATCCGGAAACCAAATATTTGATGCATTCTATGTCCAACAGTTAGGCCATACTAAAGTTATAATCCGGAAAACACAAAATGCACAAATTCAAGAGGAATAACTCTGGAAATGTACATGCGATTTTGGCCGAAAGTGAACCTGAGCTGTGCTTTGTGGTCATAAACAAAATCTGAGAATTTGAAACAAATTAGTCAAGGCAAACTAAAGTTATCATCTGAAAACCACATAATTCACAAATTTGCAATCATTCAAGGGGAATAACTATGGAACAGTACATGCGATTATGGCCAAAGGTGAACTTGAGCTGTGCTTTGTGGTCAAAAACAAAATCTGAGAATTTGAAAAACATTGGTCAAGGTGAGCGATTAAGGCCGCTTGGGTCCTCTTGTTTTTATACGCCGTTTAAAAAATGGTCATACTATGTAATAGATATATCACTATTTTGGGTACTATATGGGTAAATAATTGTACAGTTGTGCAGGTGTCCGGAGATATTTTGGACGAGGCGAGGCCGAGTCCAAATATTGGAGGACACCTGCACAACTGTACAATTATTTACCCATATAGTACACAAAATAGTGATATATGTGATTTAATCCACAGCCCCTCAATGTAAACAAAAGTAAAAAAAATTATATTTTAGAAAGTTTAACACGAGTAAAACCACATTTTAAAACACTTTTTGGTTGCTCTACCCCCAAAAAACAAAATGGGCATAACCCATTGTTTGCTTGCTAGAAAGTCTATTGAAGTTATGACATGCATCAGGAGTTCAGATATTGTGAACAGATCTGTGGCTTCGAAGTGAACTCACATCACGACGTAATTTGTTTTCTCGCTAATATAATGTCTCAGCTCAAGGGTGGAACACTTATTCAATCCCTCATCGAACAAGCGGCAGATAAATTTAATAATCGTTCATTTTTAAAGCATTTGGAAGAATAATTCTTCTTTTTATCTGAAGAAGAGGTTCGCTTTCCCTCAGGGGTGGCGGGTGGTGGTGCCAGATTGCCGTCTTAATATTTGAAAAAGTGCATTTTTTTTAGGTTATTTATTTATTTACTGGTGTTTAAGGTCACTTTTCTGCAGCTATGGCTAATTGTGACCGCAAAAAGAGGTGGAAAGTCAAGTTTGCCAATCGTTTACACCCATGCTGCCTGACACAACTGCTTAAGCAAAGTAAATATATGACTAACCACTTTCAATTGTGTCGGTTTAGCATTTGAACGTTACGTTCTGACACGCAGAGTTGGTGGATACTCATAACTTATGAAAATATCAATGCCATACTGCCCATTTCATACTGTGGGCACAGAAATGGAAAATTCCTGGAGGGGTCCGACTAATTGACTAGTATTCGATTACCACTGTCGCCTAGTCGACTCCTGAAAATCCCTAACCATTTCAACACTAGATCAAATAAGCGTTTCTTTAGTTATTGGATGGAAACCCCAAAGTTAACGGATGGACGAGGGTCGGACATGCTGAAAACATAATGACCCCCGGGAGGTTCTCAGGGCATAAAAAAATTAAAAATAGGCCTATTAAATAGTCAGATGTGTACCCATACGTGCAACTAGAAGAAAGCTGTTATTATCTCAGGACCAATTTTTGGAGGAATTTTCAATTTGAGGGATAAAGGGTTAATATCTCAGGATCAAATTATCAGATTTACACCAAAAACTATACAACGAGGCACATCAGTAACCTGAAGATATATATAAAGTAACATGACAATTGGATTGATATTTTTTTAGTTATCTCATGCCAAATGGATTGGAAGAATTCTAAATTTGAAGGATAATAACGGATAAAGGGTTAATATCAAATAGGATCAAATTATCAGATTTACACCAACAACTATACAGCTTGGTACATCAGTAACCTGAACACAAATATAAAGTAACAAGACAATCCAAGCAATATTTTTCAAGTTATCGAATGCCAAAGAAAGGGATACAGATGCTGGACAGACAGATGGACAGACAAAGGATGGACGAACGACGGAAGGCCACCCCGGATGCCGACATTATGTGTACCATACATGGTATGGGTACACATAATAACTTTGATAAATATTTTTGAGTTATCGCATTCCAAAGAAACTGATTGGAGTAATTCTTTATTTGATGGATAAAGGGTTGATATCAGAGGATCCAAATAACAGATTTACATCCAAAACAATACAGCTCAGCACATCAGTAACCTAAATAGAAATTTAAAGTAACAACACAATCTGATTAATATTATTTGAGGTCTTGCATGTCAAAGAAATAGATTGAAATTTTTTTTATTAATTAAGTGGATCAAGGGTTAATACCTCGGGATCAAATGATCAGATTTATATAAAAAAAACTATACAGCTCGGCAAATCAGTAACTTCAACATCTATATGAAGTAACAAGACAATCAGATTGATATTCTTTGAGTTATCTAATGTCAAATAAATAGATTGGAAAAATGTGCAGTTTGATGGATAAAGGGTTAAAATCTCAGGATGAAACTACCACCAGATTTACACCAAAATCTATACCGCTCGGCACATCGGAAACCTGACCACACATTTGAAGTAATAAGGCAACCTACCGGTAATCAATATTTTTTAGGTTAACGCATGCCAAAGAAATGGATTAGAGTAATTCTTAATTTGATTGATAAAGGGTTAGTATCTCAGGATCCAATCGTCAGATTTACATCAAAAACTATACAGCGCGGCACATCAGTTACCTGAACATATCTATCAAGTAACATGACAATAGGATTGATATTTTTTTTAGTTATTGCATGCCAAAGAAATGGATTGGAATAATGCTTAATTGGATGGGTAAAAGGTTAATATCTCAGTATTGAATAATCAGATTTACACCAAAAACTATACAGCTCGGAGCATTAGTAACCTGAACACAAATAAAAAATATCATGACAATCTAAGCAATAGTTTTCAAGTTATCGAATGCCAGAGAAATGGATACTGATGCCAGACGGATGGACAGGCGGACAGACAAAGGATGGATGAACGATGGAGGGCAACCCCAGATGCCGGCATTATGTGAACCATACATGGTATGGGTACACATAAAAATGAGTAAGTAATTTCCATGACTGTTTTTTCCATGGAAATCTGAAATGTGTAAGATAGCCAGTTTCCAAAAAGTCCAAGATGGCATAAAGATCGACATTTTGAATAAACAAATAAACACACATTTCGGATATCTTTGTTAACCTTCCCCTGAAACCTCATTCATCACATGGAATATACACATAATTATTCAATTTTCTGTTGCCATTCAATAAAACTCCAAAGGACAATGAACAGATTTTTTCATGGACACCTAAAGGAGGAAAGGAAAAGTTACTCTGAAACTAAATACACAAGGACATCCATCCTGCCATAAAGTCCCCATACACTAGGGTAAAATGGTGCTCAAATTCATTTCAATCCAAAAAATATTGACATTGCTGGCCACAAAACATGTTGGTTAGGCACATTTTCAATAATCACCTGAGTGAAAGAAGGAAAATAACTCTGTAAATATTTAAGTCGGGCATAAATTTGTTTGCGAAAGGTTCTGTTTTTCCACAATAAGACAGAAGCACGCCAAATATAATTTGAATCCTACCACCAACTAGGGCTGCACGGTATACCGGTAAACCGGTACTGAGAATGATACTGGATGAATACCGGCATTGTTTTAAAAGTACCGGTATATCGTAAGAAACGGTATTGGATCAAATTGTCGTAGCTGAAGTCGATATAGATTATTAGGGAAAAAACAGTCAATGTATTCTGTCATGTCTGTCACCTTCTGTGATAAAGTACACGTCAATCAATCTTCATTCGACGAATGAAAATACCGTTTGCAGCGTACTTGAGCTGCGTAAGTTACAAGTAAGTATACATGTATCAGCAATTTGAAATTGAAACTGAAAGTTGAATATTTCAGGAGTGCGTCGAATTCAGGGAATGAATACTTTGACACATTTGTGTATGTAACCTAACATTTTTCCTGTGTAGATAATAAAATTACTCACAAAAATCACGACATCGACGCCGTAGCTGCGACGGGTGGTGCAATTTCACAAAATTCTAAGTTCATCAAGGGCCATAACTCCAAGAAAAATATTTGGAACAACACATGCATTGAACAGTGGCTAGACAACAATAAGATACACTTACATGCCAAATATAAAGTCATTCCATCAAGTATTTCAAAAGTTATTGAGTTTTGAAACTCGGTCACAGACAGACCGACCGACATTCTAAGTTCATCAAGGGCAATAACTCCAAGAAAAATATTTGGAAGAACACATGCACTGAACAGTGGCTAGACATCAATAAGATACACTTACATGCCAAATATAAAGTCATTCCATCAAGTATTTCAAAAGTTATTGAGTTTTGAAACTCGTTGGTCACAGACAGACCGACCGACAGACAGACCGACATTGCCACTTAGGCTAAAAAAAAATAATGTTTTGATTCTCAGGCCCTCCCTCATTGGATTTGAACCACCTCATTAGACATTTTTATTATGTCATGTTTTTTAAAGAATTTGTGAAAACTTGGAATGGACATTTTTTCACATTTCTCGACATATAATTATTTAGCTGTGTTTTCAGTAAATTGGTTTTTCTTGTTGCAGTTTATGGGAGAGTGCCCAGAGGCACTCTCCCGTAAACTGTAACAAGTTTAACCAATCATTTAGAGCCATGTTTCCCATTAAAGGACTCCGACCCCAAGCACTGGTTACTGAGGCCTATTCTAATGGATCATGATGCTTGACAGATCTATAGCATTAAAAAGAACAATAAAATACAAATCCTTTTCGCTGTTGTTATGGCATTTAGTTGGGGGCACGGTGGATCAGTAGGTAGAGGTGCAGGCTGCAAGCCGAGAGGTCCTTGGTTCGAATCCCACCTGCGGCAACTGCGTTGTGTCCTTGGGCAAGACACTTCACCCCCATTGCCCATGTGGGGGCACGATGACGCCGTGTACTAAGGCGTACTGCATGTCGATGGTACGCTTGTCCTCAACCAATCTAACCCTGCCTGTGCTGCAGTGCGGAGTTACGATTTTGGGGAGCTGGCAGCTGCTCGTCGATACTTGGTGGTTCTCTCCGGGCACACCGGCTTCCTCCACCCGTAAAACTGTCACGGTCATGATTAGCCATTGTGCATAAATATGTGACCTTAAACATCAATAAATAAATATGGCACGTTTACTCAACCCTTTACACGAAAAAAAAATAATAAAAATAAAATCCTCCCTCCCTCACTGATTTGAAAAAAAAATTGCCTGAGAATCAATTCATTTTTTTTATTTGGCCTTATAGAGCTGCTAGTCGCAGCTAAAAACACTATAGGGATTGTTTGTTTTATTTATTCTGTTCCCCTCAAAAACAGCTAAAACCTGAAGCCACATTGATCAACATTTCCATCAACACTGAAATTGTGAACTTTGAACTTATGAATATTAATAAGCTGTTCAATGGCAATGAAGGCGTGAGTTGGATGTCCCTGTCACTTCGTCCCAGTTTTAAAATGACAACCAGCAATCTAAAACTTAACTGTCGTTTTTTTGTAACTTCAAATATTTTCTTACACATGTTATCCCAGAAATTAACAAGTGTTTGACCACCGAGGTGGTATTAGTCCCCTACAGCGCTTTTGTGACATAAGGTGTTTTTGTCACAGAAGACACTAGAGTATATAAGCATCTTGGATTTTGAAAAAAAAATATTGAGCGTGCATAATCCCCTCACAACCCTTTATCCATGTACCATATATGAAAGGCGTAGCTTGAACCATGTTGGAGGGAGCAGTGGTAACATAAAAACAGACAGACAGATGTTGGAGGGAGGGGTGGTAACATAAAATAGAGAAAAAAGCTTAAAAAACACAACAAAAATGGCCGCCATTCTGCCATCTTGGATTTTGAAAAATAAATACTGACTGTGCATCATCCGCTCAGAACCATTTATCCATGTACCAAATATGAAAGGTGTAGCTTGAAGCATATTAGAGGGAGAGGTGGTAAGATAAAAATAGGCCGATGAAATCGTCAGACGTGTACCCATACGCACAACTAGTAGAAAGCTGTATGACGGTGGGCCACCACGCATGCCGACATTATGTACACCATACAAGGTATGGGTACATATAGAAATGGATTGGAGGAGTGCCTAATTTGATGGATAAAGGGTTAATATCTCCGGATCAAATTATCAGATTTACATAAAAAACTATACAGCACAGCACATCAGTAATCTGAATAAATATATAAAGTAACATGACAAACGGATTGATATTTTTTGAGTTATCTCATGCCAAAGGGATTGGAGGAATTTTCAATTTGAAGGATAAAGGGTTAATATCTCCGTATCAAATTATCAGATTAACACCAAAAACTATACAGCTTGGCACATCAGTAACCTTAACACAAATATAAAGTAACTTGACAATCCAAGTAATATTTTTCAAGTTATCGAATGCCAAAGGGATTGGAGGAATTTTCAATTTGAAGGATAAAGGGTTAATATCTCAGGATCAAAATAACAAATTTACACCCAAAACTATACAGCTCGGCACATCAGTAACCTTAACACAAATATAAAGTAACTTTCTAATCCAAGTAATATTTTTCAAGTTATCGAATGCCAAAGGGATTGGAGGAATTTTCAATTTGAAGGATAAAGGGTTAATATCTCGGGATCAAATCATCAGATTTACACCAAAAACTATACAGCTCGGCAAATCAGTAACCTGAACACAAATATAAAGTAACTAGACAATCCAAGCAATATTTTTCAAGTTATCGAATTCCAAAGGGATTGGAGGAATTTTCAATTTGAAGGATAAAGGGTTAATATCTCAGGATCAAACCATCCGATTTACACCAAAAACTATACAGCTCGGCACATCAGTAACCTGAACACAAATATAAAGTAACTTGACAATCCAAGCAATATTTTTCAAGTTATCGAATGCCAAAGAAATGGACACGGATGCCCGACGGACAGACGGATGGACAAAGGATGGACGAACGACGGATGGTCACCCCGGATGCCGGCATTATGTGTACCATACATAGTATGGGTACACATAAAAACAGACAGACAGACAGACAGATGTTAGATTTTGAAAGAAAAATATTGAGCGTGCCTAATCCCCTCACAACCCCTTTATCCATGTACCATATATGAAAAGTGCAGCTTGAACCATGTTAGAGGGAGCAGTGGTAACATAAAATAGAGAAAAAAGCTTAAAAAACACAACAAAAATGGCCGCCATGCCGCCATCTTGGATTTTGAAGAAAAAATATTGCATCATCCCCTCCCAACCCTCTATCCATGTGCCAAATATGCAAAGTGTAGCTTGAACCATGTTGGTTGGAGGGGTGGTAACATTAAAATAGAGAAAAAAAGGTTAAAAAACTCAACAAAAATGGCCACCATTCCACCATCTTGGATTTTGAAAAAAAAAGTTTGAGGGTGCATCATCCCCACAGAACCATTTATCCATGTACCAAATATGAAAGGTGTAGCTTAAAGCATGTTGGAGGGAGAGGTGGTAACATAAAAAACAGGCAGGCAGGCAGGCAGGCAGATGGACGGAGTGCAATCCTATAGCCCACTTATGGTTCCCGTAGGGGACTAATAATGAATTCAAATAAATATATATCTTAACCTTTAAGAACAGTGCTAACCACATATCACATCAGCCGAAGTTTTGGGGGTATGAACATACACGGTACAGAAACAGAAACAAAGGGAAGGGGAAGACTGCACAAAAATAATCCATTCAAACATTAATAATTGCCGATCCTGGCCGATCACATGAAAATTAATTACTAACACAAACACACCACTGACCATATCTATCAACACTTAAAATTCATAAGTCATAAGAAGAACCAAACAATGGAGAGGAAAATTCAGGGTGCGAAATGCTCACACTCCATAAAACAGCTGTATTAATTAATATTCATGAACAAAGGAAAAATAAACACTACAGTCAGCTTCAGTGACGAATTGTGGGATATTCTTTTTGATCAGAAAAGTCATGGCACTTTATTGTTTTCCCTCATGTCTGAGCTGTCTCTGTGATGTGATTTTAAATCAAAATAAAATAACGCTGTGCACGTTTGTAAAAAAAAAATGCTCTCTTAAAGATACTGGTTTCAGCTGAACATAAGGTACCGAGTACAGTAAATTTTATTCAATTGTTAACAGCCCAAAACCTAACTGTGTTGTCAATTGTTTACAAACTCAGTTCCCCAGAACATCGCACAAGTTTTTCACCCTCTGAACTAGTCTACGATATACCGGTATATCATGGTATTTTTTCCAATACCGATACCGTTATTGAAATTTGAATACCGTGCAGCCCTGCCACCAGCAGTGGTGATAGACCAGAAACATGTTCTGTAGACGTAACTTGTAATGTATGAACATAAAAAAGTATGTGGCACTTTACTTAACTCTTTTGCTCAATTATTTTGGGTGGTCAGAATTTGTTCAACAAAATTTGTTTTATTACAAACTATTGGAGAATGCCCATAGGCACTCCAATAATTTGTAATAAAACTTATATAAACAAAATATTGTTGGTGTTTGACTGAAATTTGAAATGTGAGCAAGGAAAATGTTGGTTTTTGCTCTGGTACCCTCATTTTTCTGAAAGCCCTGATAGTGACTCATAGCACTCAATCAGTTAATACAAAATGGCCAGAGAAACATAAGATCTACTTTGAGTTGCCTAAACATACCTGGAGGTCTGGGCTTTGGAGTTGTTGTTGTTGTAGTAGTAGTAGTTGTTGTTGTTGTTGTAGTTGTTGTTGTGGAAGCTGTTTTTTGTCTGTAAAAAGTCTTCTCCTTTCCTGAATGCTTTAACTTTTCCAATTCAGTTTCATGAATGGAATTGTGCTTTGAATCAGGAACATTTGAGCCTTCATGTAAAGGAAGGCTAAGAATAGTATAGTTCCCATGCATTGCAAATTCACATTTATTGGGTACTCCACAGTTGAACAGATAGCAGTTCTTTTCATCCTGAATAGAAAAAAAAAGTAGGGCGGTCACGATTTTTTAATTTAGGAATCGATTGTCACAAATAATCGATAATAATAGATTAATCATACCTAGATTACCCCCTCTCCCTCTCTTTGAAGACATTAAAATGAAGTTGAAGTCAGTTGACCTACCTCAAGTAAACAATGAAGACGATCCTCTTTTAAGTACATTCAAAGCTTTGATGTTCTGAACTTTTGAACCGTCAATGTAATAATCAAAAACTTCGCAAGTTCGCAACTGCCGACAGGTCTTAATTATTACACTGACGGTTCAAAAGTTCAGAACATCAAAGCTTTGAATCTACCTAAAAGACAAATGCTTTTAACGGCTTCTTGAGGTTTAACTCCGACGTTCTTGACCTTTTACCTTTAGCAACAATAGTTTTTTCATGAAATTTTTTTTAATTATTAAATGTCTAAAACAGGGTAAAATTTACAGATTCTTCAACATCGAGAAATACTAATCGATTTTGGCGTGACCGATCAACAATCGATTGTTTGACAACCTTAAAAAAAAAGCATAATGCATAAAACACAAGTAGAAACTGAATTCAATTGTCTAGTTCTGAGTAAGCATGACTATTTTGTTCGAAAACATGTCAAAAGCCATCAAAGTTTTTATTTACAATTTAGTTGTTGATTTTGACTGGACGAACTGTTCATTAACTGATGAATACTATTTAGCCATCTCATCACCACAGATAATATAAAACCCCTTTACTAAACATAACCCTAACCTATAGACATTTCTGCATATTTTCAAAAATTGCCCAAATTTTGGCCTCCACAGCATAGCTTAGGGAAAGAGAAAAAAAAAACTGTTTCTCAGGCCTTCCCACAGTCATTTCGGCTTCTGCATGCTCTCTTGTTAGTATCTCTGCAAACTTATGAAAAATAAATGAAAGTGTCAATGACACTGTAGCTCAACTTGACAAACTTTAACTTGGTAAGTTATAAATGAAATGGCAAAAAAGATCATTGGTACCAATGTCATTTTTTTTGCCAGTGGCAACATTTTTTGACAGAAACCGAAGAAAATCGAAAGCTCCCATCTAGAGGCCTCCCCAAACAAGCATGCCAGGTTTCAAAGCAATCCGATCATAAATGTGCCATGTAGGGTGTACAAAAGGGAAATATTGTGGTCTGACTAGACTAAGTTCTAAGAATGTTGGCTGCGGCAACATTTTTTTATGGAAATTGAAGAAAATCGATAGCTCCCATCTAAAGGTCACCCCAAACAAGCATACCAGGTTTCAAAGCAATCCGATCATAAATGTGCTCTGTAGGGTGTGCCAAAGGGAAATATTGAGACTTCTGACTAAACTACGTTCTAAGAACGTTGGCCGCGGCAACATTTTTTGACGGAAATTGAAGAAAATCAATAGCTCACATCTAGAGGTCTCCCCAAACAAGCATACCAGGTTTCAAAGCAATCAAATCATAAATGTGCCCTGTAGGGTGTGCCAAAGGGAAATATTGTGGTCTGACTAAACTGAGTTCTAAAAACGTTGGCCGCGGCAACATTTTTTGACAGAAATTGAAGAAAATCGATAGCTCCCATCTAGAGGTCACCTCAAACAGGCATGCCAGGTTTCAAAGCAATCCGATCATAAATGTACCCTGTAGGGTGTGCCAAAGGGAAATATTGAGTCTTCTGACTAAACTAAGTTCTAAGAACGTTGGCTGCAGCAACATTTTTTGACAGAAATTGAAGAAAATCGATAGCTCCCATCTAGAGGTCTCACCAAACAAGCATACCAGGTTTCAAAGCAATCTGATCATAAATGGGCCCTGTAGGGTGTGCCAAAGGGAAATATTGAGGTCTGACTAAACTAAGTTCAACGAACGTTGGCCGTGGCAACATTTTTTGCCGGAAATTGAAGAAAATCGACAGCTCCCATCTAGAGGTCACCCTAAATAAGCATACCAGGTTTCAAAGCAATCAAGTCATAAATGTGCCCTGTAGGGTGTGCCAAAGGGAAATATTGTGGTTTGACTAAACTGAGTTCTAAAAACGTTGGCCGCGGCAACATTTTTTGACAGAAATTGAAGAAAATCGATAGCTCCCATCTAGAGGTCACCCCAAACAAGCATGCCAGGTTTCAAAGCAATCCGATCATAAATGTACCCTGTAGGGTGTGGCAAAGGGAAATATTGAGTCTTTTGACTAAACTAAGTTCTGAGAAAGATGGCCGCGGCAACATTTTTTGACAGAAATTGACGAAAATCGATAGCTCCCATCTAGAGGTCTCCCCAAACAAGCATACCAGGTTTCAAAGCAATCAAATCATAAATGTGCCCTGTAGGGTGTGCCAAAGGGAAATATTGTGGTCTGACTAAACTGAGTTCTAAAAACGTTGGCCGCGGCAACATTTTTTGACAGAAGTTGAAGAAAATCGATAGCTCCCATCTAGAGGTCACCCCAAACAAGCATGCCACGTTTCAAAGCAATCCAATCATAAATGTACCCTGTAGGGTGTGGCAAAGGGAAATATTGAGTCTTTTGACTAAACTAAGTTCTGAGAAAGTTGGCCGCGGCAACATTTTTTGACAGAAATTGACGAAAATCGATAGCTCCCATCTAGAGGTCTCCCCAGACAAGCATACCAGGTTTCAAAGCAATCTGATCATAAATGTGCCCTGTAGGGTCTGCCAAAGGGAAATATTGAGGTCTGACTAAACTAAGTTCTACGAACGTTGGCCGTGGCAACATTTTTTGCCGGAAATTGAAGAAAATCGATAGCTCCCATCTAGAGGTCACTCTAAATAAGCATACCAGGTTTCAAAGCAATCAAATCATAAATGTGCCCTGTAGGGTGTGCCAAAGGGAAATATTGTGGTTTGACTAAACTAAGTTCTAAGAACGTTGGCCGCGGCAACATTTTTTGACGGAAATTGAAGAAAATCGATAGCTCCCATCTAGAGGTCACCCCAAACAAGCATGCCAAGTTTCAAAGTAATCTGATCATAAATGCGACCTGTGAGGAGTGCCAAAGGAAATAGTGGACGTACGTACTAACGTACTAAAGTACGTACGCCGACCGACGAGAAGTGATGGCAATAGCTCAGCTTGACTTTGTCAAGTTGAGCTAAAAATTCTATGGTTTATGTCCGAAGGTTTCCAAGGTTATTAACATTAAAACTAGAGGCTCTAAAGAGCCTGTAATCGCTCACCTGGAACAATATATAAAAATGTGATTTTCCATAGGCTTTCCATGGTAATTATAAGCTGCAATAGTGGCCATGTTTGCAACATTACCTGAGGATCATTGGTAGGTGCCCCAGTTCTCAATCACGTGAAGTTTCAAAACATTTGACTTTGTAGTTTCCGAGGAGAATATTTTTGCAAAATCCATCAAACAGATTCAGAGAATGTCTCTGGTGGCCATATTTTCCGACCAATGGGAACAAAAAGAGGATCGCTGATTTTGTAATTCCTGATCATTACACATAGTTTTATGAGCATGCATGCACGCACGCACATGTGTGTGTGTGTGTGTGTATGTGTCAGTTACTTTGTAAAGCCAAATTGCAAAATGTGCATTTTAGGCTTAAACATTATTTTTATTATTATTATTATTATCATTTGTAGAGAGCCTCCTATAGACCATTCCTGCCAAGTTTGGTTCATGTTGGCTCAGTAGTTCCAGGAAGAAGATGAAAATGTGACTTCCCATAGGGTTTTCTATAGTAACTATAAGCCACAATTGCGGCCATGTTCGCAACACGATCAACATTAAATGAGGATCTTCGGTAGAGGGTGTAACAGTCATCAACCATGCAAAGTTTCAAAACATTTGGCCCTGTGGTTTCGGAGGAAACGATTTTTCGAAATCCACCAGTCAGAATCAAAAAATGCTTCTGGCAACCATGTTTTTCGACGCATGGTAACAAAATGTGTAGCATTTGTTGAGGACAAGCCATAGACAATTCCTGCCAGGTTTGGTTCATATCAGCTCAGTGGTTCTGGAGAAGAAAATGAAAATATGATTTACCATAGGGTTTCTACAGTAACTATAAGCCATAATTGCAGCCATGTTTGCTTCCAATCAACATTAAATGAGGATCGTTGGTAGAGGGTGTCTCAGTCTTCAAACATGCAAAGTTGCAAAACATTTGGCCCAGTGGTTTCAGAGGAGAAGATTTTTAAACAAGAGGCCCTAAGGGGCCTTAATCGCTCACCGGCCAAAGTGGTTCAAAGAAGTGTTTGGGGTCACATTCAGTTAGACATGGTTCATCAACACTACAAAGGAATGAAGCCATACAAAGGCAAATTTTATGGAAATGGATCTGAACAAACCTGAACCTAACATGCTCCCCCTGCCCCGCCTCCCAAACCTGCCCATAGAGAGCCCAAATAATAAGCCAGGGACTCAAATTGAACAAACTTGAATCTGATCCCTCTTGAGATGTTACCAATGTATACACCAAATATGAAAGAATTCTGACTATTGGATCTGAACAAGGATGTTTTTAAAGAAATGTCCTCATATTGCATTAAGTTAAACTTTGGGCTCAAATAGGAAGCCAAAATATTAACCCAGGGACCCGATTTGAACAAAATTGAATCTGACACACCTAGAGATGTTGTATACCAAATATGAAAGGATTCTGATTGGTGGATCTGAAGAAGAAGACTTTTAAAAGAAATTTCCTCATATTGCACTAAGTTAAAATTTGGGCTCCCATAGGAAGCCAAATATCAACCCATAGATCAGATTTGAACAAACTTGAATTGGACCCTTCTAGAGATGTTGTATATCAAATATGAAAACATTCTGACTACAGGGTCTAAAGAAGAGGATTTTTAAAAAAAATTCCCTATATTGCACTAAGTTGATATTCGGGCTTCCATAGGGAGCCCAAAAATTTACCCAGGTAAGCAATTTGAACAAACCTGAAACTGACCCACCTCAAGATGTTGTATACCAAATATGAATGCATTCTGATTGGTGGATCTAAAGAAGAAAATTTTTAAAGAAATTTCCTCATATTTCACTAAGTTAAAATTCAGGCTCTCATAGGGAGCCCAAATATAAACCCAGGGACTCGATTTGAACAAACTTGATTCTGACTCCCCTATAGATGTTGTGTACCAAACATGAAAGGATTCTAACTGATGGAGCTGAAGAAGAAGATTTTTAAAGAAATATCCTCAAATTGTACGAAGTTAAACTTTGGGCTTCAATAGACAGCCCAAATACTAACTCAGGAACCTGATTTGTACAAGCATGAATCTGCCCCCCTATAGATGTTGTATACCAAATATGAAAGCATTCTGGCTGGTGGATCTGAAGAAGAAGATTTTTAAAAAAATTTCCTCATATTTCACTAAGTTAAAATTCTGGCTCCTACAGGGAGCTCAATTATTAACCCAGGGACTCGATTTGAACAAACTTGAATCTGACCCCAATAGAGATGTTACATACCAAATATCAAAAGATTCTAAATGATGGTTCTGGAGAAGATTTTTTTAATTTAGAAAAAAAAAATTATGGGTGCTATCAGAGTAATGCCCCTTGTGGACACGGAAAGTTTGTTTGTACAAGCTTGAATTGACATATGATAAGGAACATGCACACCAAATTTGGTTCAATTTGGTCCAGTTGTTTGGGAGGAGAAGTCGATAATGTAAAGTTCAAGTCGGACGCCGGACAGCAAGTGATAAGTTAAGCTCCCTTCGGTGAGCTAAAAATGCACCAATCAGAATCAAAAATACAAAAATGTGATTTCCCATAAGATGTCCATGGTAACTATGAGCTGTAATTGTGGCCATGTTTGCAACATTACATCAACATTACTTGAGGATCATTGGTAGGTGTCCCTGTCTTCAATTATATTAAGTTTCAAAACATCTGACCTTGAAAAAGCAAAATGGAATGAGTGCTTTTAACATGAATATCCTTTGTATTTCACATTGGCACCTTTGGTTGGTGGTTATGGGTCGGTCTGAATCAGTTCATCAAAGTTGAATAATACGATAAGAAACATCCAGATATGATTGATTAGGTTGGTTAACAACCCTTTACCCAACATGAAAAGCAGACGACACTTGCAAACAATATTCATGAATAACTATTTTTTTCATTTTTTGTCTCAAAAGCATAAGTTATGACCCCTCTTTGGAATGAGCTCGACGACCATAACCTATATTTTTGAGACAAAACATGAAAAAAATAATGAAAATTAATTGAGGATTTTTGTGAATAGCGCTGGTCGGTTTTGGCCATTACATTTTCTTTAGATATATAATGAAGTGAAGCTTAGTTTCTCATATGTATTGTTTATTACAAATTTTGCAGGTTAATCTCAGGTCTTACTTTTTGAACTGTCAGTTCTGGTTCTGCACTGTCTTTCAATTCTTGTGCATAGTGCAGTCAGAGTGAGATTGTGCTAAAGGTACTTCTCAAGGAAACAAGTCTGTAGTTCTAATCTTAGTTATTTTGTCTTAAGATTTTGCTGTATTCAATATGCGGGTCGATTTACATATAATTTCTGGCATTTAGCTCGCCTTACAGTGTGAAGTTTAGACCTTCACAGTATTTCAGCAAAACTCTGTATTTTTTTCAATATCGATACCATCCCAAGTCAATTTCAAGGCACTTGATATAGTGACCTTCACAGTATCATCAATTAGAAATGTTGGAATTCTCAAACTTCAACTTCATTTAAATTCATCACACGCACACTCAAAACAAAAATGAGAAATATGATGCATGTAAAGATAGCCAATCATTTTGAGGTATCTTCAACAGGATGCCAGTCATAAATGATTGATTTTTCTAAAACTGATTGCATGAAATGAAATGAACTGCACAAAGTGTTTTGATGAATAAACACACCTTTTCTTATCTATTCTATTCAAAACAGATCTGTGGCTTATTCCCCTACATTATAATTGGTTATAATAAAATCAAAGAAAGTGCTTGTGTAGTACGTTGCTCTAGAAATAAGCATTACAAATGTTTGTCAACTGTTTTGACAATGACTATTATATAAAAACAATGGGAATAATTTACATTGGCATGGCGGGGGTTCGAACCCACGCCGAGAGAGCTTCCTTCGGCACCAACTGCCTAGCGAAACTATACTGAACCACGCACACCACTCGGCCACCGACAGACCCCATAAAGGGAATGCTAGTTAACCAAGTATATACGAGGCCAGTACAGAACACACGGAATACTCAATTATTTAATTATTCATCAGATAGTTGCATCTAAGTACTTAATTCCACGAACTTAATTCCACGCCATGCCAATGTAAACAAAACCAGCGTCCTTTCTTAATTCTATGGCATCCGAGAAATTTGAAAAAGACAATTGTCACTGATTTCTTCTGAGGTGCATTTCGTGGAATTAAGTACTTAGATGCAACTATCTGATGAATGGGAATAATTGTTAAGGTTAATAAGCATCATTAGAAGGGGGCCGTAATCGCTGACCGGGCAAAGTGATTCAAACAAAGTGGTTCAAAGAAGTATTTGGGGCCACATTCAGTTAGACATGGTTCATCAACACTACAAAGTAATGAAGTCATGAGAGACAAATTTTATGGTACTAGGGACATGGCTTGAACAAACTTGAATCTTACCCCCCTAAGGATGCTGCATACCAAATATCAAAAGCATTCATCTGCTGGATCTGAAGAAGATTTTTAAAGAAAATTCCTCATTTTGAACTAAGTTATCATTCGGGCTCCCACAGTGAGCCCAAATATTAACCCAGGGACTTGGTTTGAACAAACTTGAATCTCACCCCCTAGGGATGCTGCGTGCCAAATATCAAAACATTCCGACTGCTGAATCTGAAGAAGATTTTTAAAGAAAAATTCCTCATATTGACTAAGTTATAATTCGGGTTCCCACAGGGAACCCAACTATGGACCCAGGGACTTGGCTTTAACAAACTTGAATCTCACCCCCCTAAGGATGCTACACACCACATATCAAAACATTCTGAGAGCTGGATCTGAAAAAGAAGATTTTTTAAGAAAATTCCTCATTTTGAACTAAGTTACAATTCAAGCTCCCTCAGTGAGTACAAATATGGACCTAGGGATATGGCTTGAACAAACTTGAACATCACCCCCCTAAGGATGCCGCATACCAAATATAAAAAAATTCCGACTGTTGGATCTGAAGAAGATTTTTAAAGAAAATTCCTCATTTTGAACTGAGTTCTAATTCGGGCTCCCACAGTGAGCCCAAATATGAACCTAGGGATATGGTTCGAACAAACTTGAATCTCACCCCCCTAAGGATGCTGCATACCAAATATTAAAACATTCTGACCGCTGGATCTGAAGAAGATTTTTAAAGAAAATTCCTCATTTTGAACTAAGTTATAATTCGGGCTACCACAGTGAGCCCAAATATGAACCCAGGGACTAGGCTTGAACACACTTAAATCTCATCCCCCTAAGCATGCTGCATACCCAATATCAAAAGATTCTGCCTGCTGGATCTTGAGAAGAAGATTTTTAAAGGAATTTGCCTGAATACTGAGCCCAAATATGAACCCAGGGGGTCAATTTGAACAAACTTGAATCAGATCCACCCCATAATGTTGCATACCAAATATCAAAAGATTCTGCCTGCTGGATCAGGAGAAGAAGATTTTTTAAAGAAATTTGCCTGAAATGCACTAAGTTCGAATTCGAGCTTCTATAGTGACCCCAAATATGAATCCAGGGGGCCGATTTGAACAAACTTGAATCAGATCCACCCCACAATGTTGCATACCAAATATCAAAAGATTCTGCCTGCTGGATCTGGAGGAGGAGCCGAAACCTAATTTTGATAAAAATCAAAATGCCCCTATATAACCACTATTTACATGAAATTTAATTAAAATGTGGCCAGTGGTTTAGGAGGAGAAAGAGGCTCAAACACCACCTTCATTTATTTATTTATTTATTGGTGTTCAAGGTCACATACTTATGCACAATGGCTAATCGTGACCGTGACAGTTTTACGGGTGGAGGAAGCCGGAGTACCCGGAGAGAACCACCGAGCAACGACGAGCAGCTGTCAGCTCCCCAACATCGGAACTCTGAACTCTGCACCGCAGCACAGGCAGGGTTAGATTGGTTGAAGACATGCGCACCATCGACGTGCAGTACGCCTCAGTACACAGCGTCATCGTGCCCCCATGTAGGCAATCGGGGTGAAGTGTCTTGCCCAAGGACACAACGCGGTTGCCGCAGGTGGGATTCGAACCGAGGACCTCTCGGCTTGCAGCCTGCACCTCTACCAACTGAGCCACCGCGCCCCCCAAACACCACCTTCACGCAGGATGGCGGACGACAGACGAAGAGTAATAAAAGCTCACCCTGACTTTCAGTCAGGTGAGCTAACTAGCACTGCCAAATTTCCAAGGGTTGTTGTCACTGCCCCCCAATCAACTAGAGCATGAATATTAACCCAGGGACCTAATTTGAACAAACTTAAATCTTACACACACACCCTAACCACGGCCCAAAATTTTCAGGATAGAAATTTTTTTTTTGGTCTCAAAATTTAACAAAATGCTTAAAAGATCGCTAAATTTTTCGAACCAGACCCAAAATTTTCAACCCAGGAACCCGATTTGAACAAATTTGAATCTGACCCCCCCCCCCCCCCCCCCCCCTCCCCCCTAGAGAAGATGTATACCAAATATGAGAGGATTCTGACTGGTGGATCTGAAGAAGCTTTTTAAAGAAATTTCCTCATATTGCACTAAGTTAAAATTCAGGCTCCCACACATACAGAGTCCAAATATTATCCGATGAACTCGATTTGAACACACTTGAATCTGGCCCCCCTAGAGATGTTATATACCAAATATGTGAGGATTCTGACTGGTGAATCTGAAGATGATTTTTAAAGAATATTCCACATATTACACAAAGTTAAAATTTGGGCTCCAATAGGGAGCCCAAATATTAACCCAGGAATTCGATTTGAATAAACTTGAATTTGGCCCCCCTAGAGATGATGTATACCAAATATGAAAAGATTCTGACCACTAGATCTAAAGAAGAAGATTTTAAAAGAAACTTCCTCATATTGCACTAAGTTAAAATTTAGGCTACCATAGCGAGCCCAAGTATTAACCTATGGACACGATTTGAACATGGACACGATTTGAACAAACTTGAATCTGACGACCCCCCCCCCCCCCCCCCCACCCGAGATGTTGTATACCAAATATGAAAACATTCTGACATGTGAATCTGAAGAAGAAGGTTTTTAAAGAAGTTCCCTCATATTGTACTAAGTTGAAATTCGGGCTCCAATAGGAAGCCCAAATATTAACCCAGGGACTCAATTTGAACAAGCTGAATCTGACCCCCCCCCCCTCCCTAGAGATGTTGTATACCAAATATGAAAAGATTCTGAATATTGAATCTGAAGAAGATGATTTTTTTGTATTTTATATGTGCTATCAGAGTTATGCCCCTTGTGATGTTCCCTGTGGGCGTGGCAGCTTTATTTGAACAAATTTGAATTGACTTATGATAAGGAAGATGTACACCAGATTTGGTTCAATTTGGACCAGGAGTTTGTGAGGAAATGTCGATAATGTAAAGTTTCCTCCGGACAGACGACAGACAGAAAGTGATTAGTAAAGCTCCCCTTGAGCTTTGCTCAGGTGAGCTAACAATGAAAGTGTCAATGCCACTGTAGCCTAACTTGACTGTGTTGTGTTTGATAAAAAGGATAATGTTCAATGTTTTTTAAAGGATTATGAAATAAGACAAGAATTGTGATAATTGAGAATATGTTAATTTCTGTTCCCTGTATGCTTTGGTTTCAATAAAAACTAGAACTATCACTGAAGGTGATTAATACCCCCGCTTTGGGTTTTTAGAGGAATGCACTTCTGATCATGTAGGCGAAAGCCATAAGGAAATGTATACATAAAGATCATTTTTTGTTGTTGAAATTTGTATTTGCATGTGGCCTTCCACAGAACAGCACTGAATACTTAAAGAGCCCACACATATATGGTATACATTTGGAAAAACACATTTACAATGTGCAACATGTATTCAAAATCAATTCATTAATGTAGGAGGAGTTGTACACACAAGAATCCCATTTGAAAACCCATAATAAATCCAAGTTAAAGGGAGATAACCTGGTTAAAATTGCCGCAGATCAAAAATTTGGGAATATGCGCATGTTCACTTAGTTGTGATAATGTTTGAAAGGTTTCGTCAAAATTGATTGATAAATGTAGGAGGAGTTGCACGCACAAGAATTTCATGTAGAAACCCATAATAAATCTAAGTTAAAGGGAGATAACCTAGTTAAAATTGCCACAGCTCAAAAATTTTGGAATATGCGCATGTTTATTTAGTAGTGATGATGTCTGTAAACTTTCATCCAAATTGACTGATAAATGTAGGAGGAGTTGCGCACACAAGAATTTCATGCAGAAACCCATATTAAATCAAAGTTCAAGAGAGATAACCTGGTTAAAATTGTCGCAGATCAAAAAGTTTGGAATATGCACATGTTCACTTAGTAGAGATGATGTTTGAAAGGTTTCATCAAAATCGGTTCATTAATGTAGGAGGAGTTGCGCACACAAGAATTTGTTCAAACGGAAAGACATAATAAATCTAAGTCAAAGGGAGATAACCTGGTTAAAATTGTCGCAGATCAAAAATCTTGGAATATGCGCATGTTCACTTAGTAGTGATGATGTCTGAAAAGTTTTGTCCAAATTGATTGATAAATGTAGGAGGAGTTGCACGCACAAGAATTTCATGTAGAAACCCATAATAAATCTAAGTTAAAGGGAGATAACCTAGTTAAAATTGCCACAGCTCAAAAATTTTGGAATATGCGCATGTTCACTTAGTAGTGATGATGTCTGTAAACTTTCGTCCAAATTGATTGATAAATGTAGGAGGAGTTGCGCACACAAGAATTTCATGCAGAAACCCATATTAAATCAAAGTTCAAGAGAGATAACCTGGTTAAAATTGTCGCAGATCAAAAAATTTGGAATATGCACATGTTCACTTAGTAGAGATGATGTTTGAAAGGTTTCATCAAAATCGGTTCATTAATGTAGGAGGAGTTGCGCACACAAGAATTTGTTCGAACGGAAAGACATAATAAATCTAAGTCAAAGGGAGATAACCTGGTTAAAATTGTCGCAGATCAAAAATCTTGGAATATGCGCATGTTCACTTAGTAGTGATGATGTCTGAAAAGTTTTGTCCAAATTGATTGATAAATGTAGGAGGAGTTGCACGCACAAGAATTTCATGTAGAAACCCATAATAAATCTAAGTTAAAGGGAGATAACCTAGTTAAAATTGCCACAGCTCAAAAATTTTGGAATATGCGCATGTTCACTTAGTAGTGATGATGTCTGTAAACTTTCGTCCAAATTGATTGATAAATGTAGGAGGAGTTGCGCACACAAGAATTTCATGCAGAAACCCATATTAAATCAAAGTTCAAGAGAGATAACCTGGTTAAAATTGTCGCAGATCAAAAAATTTGGAATATGCACATGTTCACTTAGTAGAGATGATGTTTGAAAGGTTTCAACAAAATCGGTTCATTAATGTAGGAGGAGTTGCGCACACAAGAATTTGTTCGAACGGAAAGACATAATAAATCTAAGTCAAAGGGAGATAACCTGGTTAAAATTGTCGCAGATCAAAAATCTTGGAATATGCGCATGTTCACTTAGTAGTGATGATGTCTGTAAACTTTCATCCAAATTGATTGATAAATGTAGGAGGAGTTGCGCACACAAGAATTTCATGTAGAAACCCATATTAAATCAAAGTTCAAGAGAGATAACCTGGTTAAAATTGTCGCAGATTAAAAAGTTGGAATATGCACATGTTCACTTAGTAGAGATGATGTTCGAAAGGTTTCATCAAAATCGGTTCATTAATGTAGGAGGAGTTGCGCACACAAGAATTTGTTCGGATGGAAAGACACAATAAATCTAAGTCAAAGGGAGAAAACCTGGTTAAAATTGTCGCAGATCAAAAATCTTGGAATATGCGCATGTTCACTTAGTAGTGATGATGTCTGAAAAGTTTTGTCCAAATTGATTGATAAATGTAGGAGGAGTTGCGCGCACAAGAATTTCATGTCCGGAAAGACGTACGGACGGACGTACGGACGGACGGACGGACGTACGGACGTACAGGGCGATTCCTATATAGCCCCCACTTCTTCGAAGCGGGGGTATAATAATTAGAGGTGTTGACTGTAGTTAAGAAATGGGGGTGGGTAAATGTGGCCCTCACAGTTAATGTATGTCGATCAAAGTTAACAAGTTACAGTGAAATTATTCCAAAATGAGTCATCCTATCAAGTTACAATGAAATCCCTTCATAAATACGGCCTGCAGACTGTGCTAAAGGTTTTTGGGCTTTGAACCTGTGCAGCCATCATAGTTGACTGATTGCAACCAAAAGGGACATCCTCATCTAGACATTATACTGAGTCATCCTACCAAGTTACAATGAAATCCCTTCATAAATACGACCTGTAGTCTGTGTTAAAGGTTTTCAGGTTTTGGGCTCGGGCAGCCATCACAGTTAAATGATGGCGACCAAAAGGGAACATTCTCATCTAGACATTATCTGGCGTCATCCTACCAAGTTAAGATGAAATCCCTTCATAAACACGACCTGTAGACCGCACTAAAGGTTTTCAGGTTTTGGTCTTGGGCAGCCATCACGGTTGACAGGTTGTGACCAAGTGGGGAAGTTCTCATCTAGACATCATACGGAATCATGCTACTAAATTACAATGAAATCCCTCCATAATATTAAATATGACTTGTAGCCCGTGCTAAAAGTTTTGGGGTTTTGGCAGCCATGAGGGTTGACAGATCATGACCAAAAGGGGACATTCACATCTAGACATTATACAGAGTCATCCTACCAGGTTACAATGAAATCCCTACATAAATACAACTCATAGCCTGTGCTAAAGGTATTTGGGCTTCGGGCTCGGGCAGCAAAGGTTTTGGGATTTTGAGCTCGGGCAGCAATAACGACTGAATGATCGCGACCAAAAGGGAATGTTCTCATCTAGACATTATCTGGAGTCATCCTACCATGTTACAGTGAAATCCCTTCATAAATATGATCTGTAGACTGTGCTAAAGGTTTTTGGGCTCTGGGCCCCTTCAGTCGTCACAGTTGACCAATCACGACCAAAAGGGGACGTTCTCATCTAGACATTATAAGGAGTCATCCTACTGAGTTACAATGAAATCCCTCCATAAACAAGAGGCCCCAGGGGACCTGAGGGTGCTCACCTGACATGGTAGCCTAAATATCAACCCAGAGAATTGATTTCCACAAGTTGCATCTGCTCCTCCTAAGAAAAGCTGAAACCAAATATCCAAATATTCTGACCAGTGGATCTAAAAAAAGATTTTTAAAGAATATTCCTCATACTGAACTAAGTCATAATTCGGGCTCCCACAGGGAGCCAATATATGAACCCAGGGACTTGGCTTTAACAAACCTGAATCTCACACCCCTAAGGATTCTGCACACCAAATATCAAAACATTCCAACTGCTGGATCTGAAGAAGAAGATTTTTAAAGAAAATTCCTCATTTTGAACCAAGTTACAATTCGAGCTCCCACAATCAGCCCAAATATGGACCTAGGGACATGGCTTGAACAAACTTGAATCTTACCCCCCTAAGGATGCTGCATAAAAAATATCAAAAGCATTCATCTGCTGGATCTGAAGATTTTTAAAGAAAATTCCTCATTTTGAACTAAGTTGTCATTCAGGCTCCCATAGTGAGCCCAAATATGAACCAAGGGACTTGGCTTGAACAAACTTGAATCTCAGCCCCTAAGGTTGCTCCATGCCAAATATCAAAACATTCCAACTGCTGAATCTGAAGAAGAAGATTTTTAAAGAAAAATTCCTCATATTGACTAAGTTATAATTTGGGCTCCCACAGGGAGCCCAAATATGGACCCATGGACTTGGCTTTAACACACTTGAATCCCCCCTCCCCACAAGGATGCTACTCACCACATATCAAACCATCCGACTGCTGGATCTGAAGAAGAAGATTTTTTAAGAAAATTCCTCATTTCGAACAAAGTTACAATTCAAGCTCCCACAGTGAGCCCAAATATGGACCTAGGGACGTGGCTTGAACAAACTTGAATCTCACCCCCCTAAGGATGCTACATACCAAATATCACAAGATTCTGCCTGCTGGATCTCGAGAAGAAGATTTTCCAAGAAATTTGCCTGAAATGCACTAAGTTCGAATTTGGGCTTCTATAGTGAGCCCAAATATGAATCCAGGTGGCCGATTTGAACAAACTGGAATCAGATCCACCCCACAATGTTGCATACCAAATATCAAAAGATTCTGCCTGCAGGATCTGGAGAAGAAGATTTTTGATGAAATTTGCCTGAAATGCACTAAGTTTAAATTCGAGCTTCTATAGTGAGCCCAAATATGAATCTAGGGAGCCGATTTGAACAAAATAGAATCAGATCCACCCCACAATGTTGCATACCAAATATCAAAAGATTCTGTCTGCTGGATCTGGAGAAGAAGATTTTTTAAGAAATTTGCCTGAAATGCACTAAGTTCAAATTTGGGCTCCTATACTGAGCCCAAATATAAACCCAAGGGGCCGATTTGAACAAACTTGAATCAGATCCACCCCACAATGTTGCATACCCAATATCAAAAGATTCTGCCTGCTGGATCTTGAGAAGAAGATTTTCAAAGAAATTTGCCTGAAATGCACTAAGTTCAAATTTGGGCTCCTATACTGAGCCCAAATATAAACCCAAGGGGCTGATTTGAACAAACTTGAATCAGATCCACCCCACAATGTTGCATACCAAATATCAAAAGATTCTGCCTGCTGGATCTTGAGAAGAAGATTTTCAAAGAAATTTGCCTGAAATGAAGTAAGTTCAAATTTGGGCTCCTATACTGAGCCCAAATATAAACCCAGGGGGCCGATTTGAACAAACTTGAATCAGATCCACCCCACAATGTTGCATACCAAATATCAAAAGATTCTGCCTGCTGGATCTGGAGAAGAAGATTTTTTAAGAAATTTGCCTGAAATGCACTAAGTTCGAAATCAGGCTCCTATACTGAGCCCAAGTATGAACCCAGGGAGCCGATTTGAACAAACTTGAATCAGATCCACCCTCCAATGTTGCATACCAAATATCAAAAGATTCTGCCTGCTGGATCTGGAGAAAAAGATTTTTTAATGTTTTTCCCATTGCCTACAGTGTTAAAAAGTGCTGACTCAGCACTTTTTCAATGTCCTGAAACTGTACCCTTTGATAAAACCGATGGCAATTTTTTTTCACCAATTCTTTCTGTTGGTCCTAAGGAAGCTTCACACCAAATAAAAATTCTCTGTGCCGTGCAGTTTTGGAGATATGGACATTTTAATTTTTTTCTATTTTTAGCTCCTGCGGTTCCCATGGGGCTACGGGAAAAAAAAAATCAGCATAAATTAGGTACGTATGACCCAATAAACCCTCACATAAAATCTGGTTCAAATCAGCCTCTCGGTTTGGAAAATAGAAATTTTGGGCGGGGCCAAAAATTTTGCCCCTCCCGTAACGACGCCAAGTATAGCCCCACAAACTTCTCTTGAACAAATCTGAGTCTACACCTCAAAAGGAAGCTGCACACCAAATATCAAGTCTCTGCTACTGCTGGTTCATGAGAAGAAGATTTTTTAAGATTTCAGCATACTTTTTGGGTGTGGCCCTACCCACGGGCGGGGCAACTTGATTTGAACAAAATCAAATTGCGATGTCATAACAAACTATTATATCAAATATCAATTAAATTGGTTCAGCGGTTTGGGAGGAGAAGACGCAAACACCATGTTCACGGACGCCAGACGCCGGACGACGGACGGTGAGTGATCACTATAGCTCTCCTGACTGAAAGTCAGGTGAGCTAATAAGACCTGTAGACTGTGCTAAAGGTTTTCGGGTTTTGGGCTTGGGGCAGTCGTCACATTTGACAGATCGCAACCAAATGAAGAAGTTCTCATCTAGACATCATACAGTGTCATCCTACCAAGTTACAATGAAATCCATCTATATTAAATATGACCTGTAGACTGTGCTAAAAGTTTTGGGGTTTCAGGTTAGAGCAGCTGTCACAGTTGACAGATCATAACCAAAAGGGAAAGTTCTCATCTAGATGTTATAGAGTCATCCTACCATGTTACCACAAAATCCCTTCATAAATACAACCTGTAGACTGTGCTAAAGGTTTTCGGGTATTGGGCTTGGACAGCCATCATAGTTGACCGATCATGACCCAACTCCAAAAGGGGTCATTCTCATCTAGACATGACCTCAAACCTGCATATGAAATTTTGTGACGATCGGACAAGAACTACGGGGTGTAGCTTGTGCTAAAGGAAAATGTGAACAGACTGCCGCACATGTGATGGCAATACCTTATCTTGACTTTGTCAAGTTACGCTAAAAATGAAGGCTGTGTCAATGTATCTATTTACCACAAACAGTATTGTCTAACTGAACAAACCACACGAAAGTTAAAAAATTTATAGTAATTTATATATTTTTTATACTTACCAATGACCCAGACTTAGCTGGTGCTAACTCTTAAAAATGTAGGGCCAAACACAAATTTTGCCCCCCAATCCCCAAAATTTGCATCTAAAACCAAAGAAAACATGTCCTGAATAGCCCTCCACACTTCACCTCTACTGCGCATGCGCAGTGTCAAGGACGTCCCGAAATTGGCGCCATTAATCATTCTTGTAACCAGTGCCTGGTAAGCACTATGTACTCAGCGGGGAGGTATGAGTTCCCAATTCCTGGGAGGGCCATCCCCGTCTGGGTCATTGGTAAGTATAAAAAATATATAAATTACTATAAATTTTTTAACATTTTTATACTGTACCAATGACCCAGACTTAGCTGAATAGTAAAAAGGCTGGAGGGCCTAGGACATAGAGCAAGTTGAAATACGCTCAATTATATAAAATAGAATCATCCCCTCTAGGGGAAAAGGAGTATTAGGCCTTACATGTATCTTTCTTATTTATGATAAATTAGAAAGACACAACACCTACCAAAATTGAGCATCATAACATCCATGTACTCTATTAATATCCAGTATAATCCTTATACTAATAATTTTTAAAGTAAGCCAATAAATAAAGTCTAGAGAATAGAGACTCTTTATACTCCTTAAAAGTGTCTGAGGATAGTATAATAACGCTCGTTTGACACATGATATATTCAAAAGCTATACTTTAAAAACTATGACCTGAATGAATTTTTAAAACATAAACTTCTCACTTAAAAGCCATCCTAGTAACAGCTCAGAATTACTAACTCCGGAGGAGGTATCCCCTTGTTTTCATAATAAAACAGGTGACCCAAGGGAACACCCTCCCCCCCCCCCCTTTTCTTGCCATGGGTCAAATAGCCCAGAGCGAAGAGGGCACAGGACGGAGTCACTGCCGGAACAGAAAGCCTACCTAGCTATATTAGCAACTGTTAAGTGAATGACATTCTGAGCAGTAGATAATAGACCTAACAATGGAGGCCTCCAAAAATGGACTCAATATTCTGAGATAAAAATTCATGAATGTGGATGGCTGAGCGCAATGAGCAGCCTTCAAAAATCTATAATAGCGACACTATGAGTGTAAGCCCAAGATGTAGAAAGAGCTCTTACTTCATGAGCCGAAATCTCAAGCACAAACTGCTGAGTCAATGATATACCATAAGCAGTACCGATAGTTAATTGAATCCATTAGCAATAGAATGGAGCGTAATGTCCTTCTATTAGGCATCAAAGACAGAAGAAGCTTACGTCCGTACTAATAAACTGATATCTGTTTATAAATACGTAAACTCTAACTGGACAGAGTAAAGGCCTATGCCCGTACGAAGACGGAAGGACCTTAATAACAATAGGTTCCGGATATTATAAGGAGCCTGACTCTTAACCAAAAATCCAACCTAAGTAGTAAAGGAAGTAGTGTTTCCGTCACTACAAAAGTGAGAATCGTCCACCGATAGTGCATGAAGCTCACTGACTCCTCAGTAAAAGAGAAGACTAACAGAATTACTGTCTTAAAAGGTCAGAATTTGAAAACTACTGTTTCCAGAGGCTCAAATGATTACTTAGCTAAATAAGAACCGAAACTAAATTCCGTATAGGAATTTAATCTAATAATTCTAGGTCTATTTATCGAAAAGTTTCTAACTGACTTAGATAAAGAGACATAAGACTCAATTGTAAACTATCATAGAGTGCATAGGTATGAGATAACATAGACCTATAACCTTAATAGTAACAGGCTGCAGTAGATCTTGTCAAACAAGTATACTAGAAAGTTGCAATGTTTAGTATGGAGGGATCAAAAATATCAACATAATGATCCCTACACCAACGACGGAAGAGCCTCCACTTTAGCCGCATAGTATAGCGAAGAAGAGGTTCTCCTACAGTAAGAAATCGCGTCCAAAGCTCGCCCTGTACAATGCTTGCCATGCAAGAAGGACCACACAACGGAATACGTGAAGGTTGAGACCTTGCGGGTTGTGAAGAAGTTGACACGATTTCCCCAGCGAAAGAAGATCCTCTCATGGAGGAAGTTTTCGCGGTAAGACCCACAGTAGACACCTGAGTAAATTTACCCACGGTCTCTGTGAAGACAGAGATGCTATCAACAGAATTGCATTATGGATGTTTATCTTAGCAATACTTGCTGAATCAACAGCGCTGGAGGATACGCATATCCTATCATTCCATCCTATTAGATCAATAGAGCGTTAACAACATAAGCTCAGGGATCCGGACATGCAAACACATACGTCTGCAAATGAATAGTGAGTTGTGTCGCAAATAAATTATCATTGGGCGTTCCCATTGATAGCAAAACTGATTGAATACTTGTTTGTTGAGAGTCCATTCTGATGGCAACAAGCGACCCTTACGTGAAAGGGAGTCTGCTAATACAATCAGATGACCCGGAATATGACGGACCGAAGCAGAACTTGGTGTACTATAACAAACAGAAGGATTCTTTCCGTTAAATTGAATAACGGAAACGAATGAGTGCCTCCCTGGTTCCGGAGATACGCAACTACTGTCATATTATCGGACAGGATTTGGACATGCGTTTCTGAATAAAGATCATCCAATGACATAGTGCAAGCCTAAAGAACATTATTCCCTGGAAGATAAGTGCTTGCCTAGAAACTGCAGAACCCAAAGACCCTGGCACTTCGAATCCGTTGGGATCAATATTGTACCCCAACCTGTTTGACTGGCATCCGTCATAATCATAAAACTCGGATCCGGCAACTACAGTGGCACTCTCTGAGTCAACCACCGAATGTTGCCCCAGTCTGAATCTCTTGCTACACTTGATAGACAAGAGAACGTGTATATCGAGCAATTCATAGATTGCTGAAGAGTTGCTGTCGAAGAGAAGCTTCTCCGAGACCGAAGCGACTCTGAGAGAGTTCTTCACCTTACTATCCACGCGCGTGGATGTAGCTAGGGCTGCGTCACGTCTAACCAACTCCAGGTTGCCACTGAAGGGCGGAGTTATACGTGGAAAAACTACTGCCCTTGAAAGAAATCACATTGAGTATCATATCCTAAAATTCTTTCTCTTGAAGACGTAATGATAACGCCTCAGTAAGGTGGTCTACGTATGATAAAGCGTCTAAGTTAAGTCTATTAGACATCATTGTCGTTTCCAACATCGTGGTTGGAATTGACATATACGGCGAAAAAGATAATTCCCAGTCTTCAACCCCGCCGTCTAGACGCATATGAACTCTCGGTATGCCCTGTTCTGCCAAAATAAATTATTTCCTAGAATTGAAAAAAGGCAGAAGAGCATTGCGGACAAGAAACTAGACTATCATGCTTGGTAGCAAGCTTATATATAGCGTCGTTATATAATTCGAATGTTCTAATGACATTATTGGACTGTGTCGGTAAGTCAGGGACAATGTCCCTGAACCGATCCAAAACTCTGTGTCCAATGACGCTATTAGTCTCTTATCCAGCATCGCAGCAATGTAGTCAGACGGAACAACCTGTGGAAGATAATGCCGGAAGAAATGTATGGCAGCTTCCGTTGTTCCGAAAGGGAAAGCTCGAAATCGTCCGAATCCCTTTCGCCATCCTGTCGGACCCTATAAAGTGTTTGGTCATCCGAACCTGATCCAACAGCGGAGCGCACCGACCCAGCACCGTCGGATAATTCCTGATCCGACTGAGAATCTGTTTATTGCTGGGATGCTGCGATAAACTGTGCTAACTTGGATAGCACGTCCGTCACTGAGGCCTGTGGAGAAGCGGTCTTACGACGCATTGCCGCTGGAAGCTCCGTGTTCGTTACCCCGTGCATACTTCTATTATGCGAACGAACGGAGTGTATAGGCCTCGTGTCCCTTGGCTATCGGATGGCGTGACCTGTTCGCCGTGGAATCACTGAATGACGAAGCTGGCCTGATACTCGAGGTCACGTAGCCAATGTGCGGTCGTGTGCGCTGCTGAGAGAATGAGGAAGCATTATCGACAGTCTCTCGGACTGTCAATATAACAGAGTGTCCCAAGAGGCGGGCATATGCTCTGAATGCGAAATATCTGTACCACAACATCCGGTCCCATATGTTGTTGTACGAGAGAGGGACCTCTCTCGCTCGCAGCCCGGACGGACCTGGACGAGCTAGGAACCGGACTAACAGGCTTCCTCCGATCTGTCCTCTAATCCGTCGTCACTGGGTGTGTACTAAAGTTTATTATAGTGCTCGCATCACCCAAATCTCCTTCCTAGACCGCAACGGACGAACCCGGCTGCCGAACCATTCGATGAATGGACGCTACACCAGGTGAGCTAGCGAATGTCAACTCTGTCGATCCCACTAGGGACCTCTTAGGCGATTGACATATTCCATAAGCACTTATTGCCGCTAGCTCTTCATTAACTATGACGACAGAGGCACACTTTTGAAAGACATCTCCGTAACTTTGCGAACAAGAAACCAGACATGCTTGTTAATAGCAAGCAAATAATAATATATATAGCGTCGTTCAATAATTCGAAAGTTGTGTGACATTATTGGACTATGTCGGAACTGAGGGACGATGTCCCTGAACCGAACCAAAAATTTCTGTGTCCACCGACGCTATCAGTTTCTTATCTGGCATCGCAGCATTCTGGTCCGACGAAAGAACCTCTAGAAGATAAAGTCAGATGACATAAACAACAGCTTATGTTGTTCCGAAAGGGAAAGCTCGAAATCCTCCGAATCCCTTTCGGCATCCAGTCGGACCAGATGAAATTTTCGGACGTCCGTACTTGCTTCCGCGGAGCGTCCCGACCCAGCGTAGTCGGAAAATACATGATGCGTCAGATTCTGTCGTTGCTGGGATGCTGCGATAAGCTGTGCTATTTGGGATAGCACGCCCGTCACCGAGGCCTGTGCAGAAGCGGTCTTACGATGCATTGCCGCCGGAAGCTCCGTGTACGTTGACTCCCGCACACTTTCTATGCGAACGTCCGGAGTCTGCAGGCCTCGTGTCCCTGGCTACCGGATGGTGTGACCTGGTCGCCGATGATTCTCTGATTGGCGAAGCTGACTGGATATCCGAGGTCACGTAGCCAAGAGCGGTCGTATGCACTACCATGAGAATGAGGAAGCCTTATTGACAGTCTCTCCGGACTAACTATATATCGGAGCGTCCCGAGCGGCGGACGTATGCTACGAATGCGAAACATTTTGTAACACAACATCTGGGGCCAGATGTTGCTGTACGAGAGAGGGGCCACTCTCGCTCGCAGTCCGGATGGACCTGGACGAGCTAGGAACCGGACTAAAAGGCTTCCTCCGTTCTACCTCTAATCCGCCGTCACTGGGTGTGCATTTGGTTGATTTATAGTGCTCGCATCACCCCAAAACTCCTTCTAGACCGCAATGGACGAACCCGGCTGCCGAACCATTCGATGAATGGATGCTACACCGGGTGAGCTAGTGGACGTCAATGGCCGTCGAACCTACTAGGGTCTTCTTAGGCAATTGACGTATTTACATGAGCACTTTTCCGCTAGCTCTTCATTAATTGTGACGACGGAGGCACACTTTTGGAAGACATCACGGATACATCACCCTATTCTTGATCGTCTGAAATAGAGATTGATAAAGTAGAGTGACCCTGCGGGGAAAGGACCGGAATGGCCAATTCCCCACTAACATAACGTTACATGCGCTTCCCATGTTGTCATCGAAATAAACACATACGGAACAGAAGTTAGTGCGAGTACACTGACTACATATACAATGATTATGAAAGTCAGAGGAAGATAAATAATATGAACCTCAAATTTGTCTCATAAACATAAATAACCACAATATCGCTTTACATAATGAAAGTGTCAATGACACTGTAGCTTAACTTGTGTGTTGTGTTTGATGAAAAGGATAATGTTCAATGTTTATGAAAGGATTATGAAATAAGACAAGAATTGTGATAATTGGGAATATGTTCATTTCTGTTCCCTGTATGCTATGTTTTTGATAAAAATAATATGAGGTGTACACTGTACTAAAGAGCTGAGGAGTGGGTTAATATGACCTCATAGTTAATGTATGTGGCCCTCACAGTTAACGTATATCAATGTAAGTTACCAAATTACAGTGAAATTATTCCAAAACAAGTCATCCTATCAAGTTACATTGAAATCCCATAAATATCAGTCCTTTGTGTGAGTAAATTTTACGGGTGCAAAAAAGTGCACTAGCAGATTGTGTTGCAGGTGCAAATCGAACTCGGTGGCCTCGCAAAATTCCCCAAAGGTTCACAACTATGCATGTTTGGGACAGTTGTGTTTAAACACAGCTAATCATGATATTTAGATTGCTACTTGCTGACTACTCTGAATACTTCAATAGACTGTAACGTGGCGTTGGCATCTGGAAAATGTAACCAATTCAGAAAAGACAAAAAGCAAAAACACCGACGATAAAATCTCTTGCTTGTACACAAATCTTTGAAGAAAGGGAAACAAGGTGAAATTATTTGGTACAAGCGATTCGGTTGGCCGTAGCAGACAATTTAACTACTGACTGGCCAATCACAGTTGGTCTATCTGTTTGTTCTGATTAAATTAGCATTGTACTTTCGGTTTCGTTTGCTGGATGAATTGGGATGTAGAATGACATGCGCAGTGAATAAAGGAAACTGGAAATGTTTCAGTTTTCACTGACAATATCGATTTGGATGGTGATATGGAGGGGGGGGGGGGGGAAGGGGAGGGGGGGGGCATATAACAGCAGTTTTGTTTTTGTTTTCGTTTTACCATTAACCAATGGACAATAACGAAATAGATGTCCATTCTGACTTGAAGCGTGGCAATGCTAGTGAGGTGAGTGCAATTTAATTGAAGTTGAACTGTTTGGTGACGGGCGCGATTTTCTGCACTCGTCTTTTTTAAATTGCGGGCGCTTGCGAGCGCAATAGCGCCCATCTCACGCGAAGGACTGAAATATGGCATGTAGACTGTGCTAAAGGTTTTCGGGATTCGGGCTTCTGTAGCCGTCAGTTTCCCAATTGATTCCAAAGGGGACATTCTCATCTAGACATTATATGAAGTCAACCTACCAAGTTACAATGAAATCCCTTCATAAATATGATCTGTAGACTGTGCTAAAGGTTTTTGGGGTTTGGGCTCAGGCAGCCATCATGATTGAATGATCGCAACCAAAAGGGGACATTCTCATCTGGGCATCATCTGGAGTGATCCTAAGAAGTTACAACGAAATCCCTTCATAAATATGACCAGTAGACTGTGCTCAAGGTTTTCAGGCTTCGGGCCCCTGAAGTCGTCACAGCTGACCAATCATGACCAAAAGGGGATGTCATCATCTAGACATTATATGGAGTCAAACTTACAGGTCACAATGAAATCCTTCCATAAATATGACCTATAGACTATGTTAAAGGTTTTGGGTTTTTGGGCTTGGGCAGCCATCACGGCTGAATGATCGCGACCAAAAGGGGACATTCTCATCTAGACATTATTTGAAGTCATCCTACCAGGGTACAATGAAATCCCTTCATAAATATCACCTGTAGACTGTGCTAAAGGTTTTCAGGCTTCAGGCCCCTGCAGCCGTCACAGTTGCCTAATGGTGTCCAAAAGGGGCTGTTCTCATCTAGACATTATATGAAGTCAACCTACCAAGTTACAATGAAATCCCATCACAAATATGACCTGTAGACTGTGCAAAAGGTTTTCGGGCTTTGGGCTCAAGCAGCCATCATGGTTGAATGATTGCAACCAAAAGGGGACATTCTCATCTGGACATCATCTGGAGTGATCCTACGAAGTTACAATGAAATCCCTTCATAAATATGACCTGTAAACTGTGTTCAAGATTTTCGGGCTTCGAGCACCTGTAGCCATCACAGTTAACCAACCACGACCAAAAGGGGATGTCATCATCTAGGCATTATATGGAGTCAACCTAACAAGTTACAATGAAATCCTTCCATAAGTATGACCTATAGACTATGCTAAAGGTTTTCGGGCTTGGGCAGCCATCAAGGCTGAATGATCGCAACCAAAAGGGGACGTTCTCATCTAGACATTATTTGGAGTCATCCTACCAAGCTACAATGAAATCCCTTCATAATTATGACCTGTAGACTGTTCTAAAGGTTTTCGGGCTTCGGGCCCCTGTAGCTGTCACAGTAGCCCAACCATGCCCAAAAGGGGACGTTCTCATCTAGGCATTATATGAATTCAAACCTACCAAGTTACAATGAAATCCCTTCATAAATATGACCTGTAGACTGTGCTAAAGGTATTCAGGCTTCGGGCTCGGGCAGCCATAATGGTTGAATGATCGCAACCAAAAGGGGACATTCTCATCTGGGCATCATCTGGAGTGATCCTACAAAGTTACAATGAAATCCCTTCATAAATATGACCTGTAAACTGTGCTCAAGATTTTCGGGCTTCGGGTACCTGTAGCCATCATGACCAAAAGGGGATGTCATCATCCAGGCATTATATGGGTTCAACCTAACAAGTTGCACTGAAATCCTTCCATAAATATGACCTATAGACTATGCTAAAGGTCTTTGGGCTCAGACAGCCATAAAGGCTGAATGATCGCGACCAAAAGGGGATGTTCTCATCTAGACATTATTTGGAGTCATACTACCAAGCTACAATGAAATCCCTTCATAATTATGACCTGTAGACTGTTCTAAAGGTTATCGGGCTTTCGGGCCCCTGTAGCTGTCACAGTTGCCCAATCGTGTCCAAAAGGGGACGTTCTCATCTAGACATTATATGAAGTCAACCTACCAAGTTACAATGAAATCCCTTCATAAATATGACCTGTAGACTGTGCTACAGGTTTTCAGGCTTTGAGCTCAGGCAGCCATCATGGTTGATCATCTGGAGTGATCCTACGAAGTTACAATGAAATCCCTTCATAAATATGACCTGTAGACTGTGCTCAAGGTTTTCGGGCTTCGGGCCCCTGAAGCCGTCACAGTTGACCAATCACGACCGAAAGGGGATGTCATCATCTAGGCATTATATGGAATCAACCTAACAGGTTACAATGAAATCTTACCATAAATATGACCTTTTGCCTATGCTAAAGGTTTTTGGGCTCCGGCACCCATCAAGGCTGAATGATCGCGATCAAAATGGGACGTTCTCATCTAGACATTATTTGGAGTCATCAGTTAAAATGAAATCCCTTCATGAATATAACCTGTAGACTGTGCTAAAAGTTTTCGGGCTTCGGGCCCCTGTAGCCGTCACAGTTGCCCAATCACGTCCAAAAGGGGACTTTCTCATCTAGACATCATATGAAGTCAACCCACCAAGTTACAATGAAATTCCTCAATAAATACATACTATGCTAAAGGTTTTCAGGTTTTGGGCTCGGGCAGTCGTCACGGTTGGCAGATCATGCCCAAATGGGGAAATTCTCATCTAGACATCATAAGGAGTCATCCTACCAAGTTACAATGAAATCCCTCCATATTAAACATGACCTGCAGACTGTGCTAAAAGTTTTTGGGTTTCAGGCTTGGGCAGCCATTACGGTTGACAGATCATGCCCAAAAGGGGACGTTCTCATCTAGGCATTATACAGAAGCATCCTTCCAAGTTACAACGAAATCTCTTCATAAATACGACCCGTAGAATGTGCTGATGGTTTCGGGTTTTGGGCTCGGGCAGCCATACCGGTTGACCGATCGCGACCAAAAGGGAACATTCTCATCTAGACATGATCCCAAACCTGCATATGAAATTTCGTGACGATCATACAAGAACTGCAGGATGTAGAACATGCTAAAAGAAAATGTGAACATACACACAGACTAACAGACTTCCGCACATGTGATGGCAATAGCTTATCTTGACTTTGTCAAGTTAAGCTCAAAATCAATTAATCCTCTGCACGCTGATGTTGAAATGCGAAAATGTCAAGCAGCCAGTTTTTTCCATAATGCAACTTGGAATTTAAGCAATTCAGTCTTGCTTGACAGATCAAACTGAGCTCTGTCAAATGAGACGGAAGTGGTTAAATTTCTAGTAACATCATGTGAAAAAAGCTTCTAATGGAAATTTTTATATTTTGACATCAGTGTGCAGAGAGTTAATTGGATATGCATACGAGGTTAAAACAGTGTTAGAAAACATACCTCATCAGCAATTAATTAGAAATATGAATGTTAGTAATCCAAGTATTGCTGAAGTGAATACTGCCCTACCGAATGGAAAGGCAAGTAATGAATCAGTCAAAATGAGTTGTGCACATATAGTTCCAGACCATGTAGCTGATCTGTTTCTTCATTCATCTAAGAATTTGAACGAAACACAGACTAAACAACTGGTAGCACCTCTGACAGAGTATGAAGATGTGTCTGCCAAAAATGAATTTGATGTGGGATTTTTTAAGGAAACTGAACATTCAATAAATACGGGAGACTGTCAACCAATACACCAGCCCATGAGACGTACCCCCCACTATACTTTGCAGATGAGGAAGAGGCCTATCTTCAAAAGTTATTAGGTGCTGGGGTATTCCAACCTAGTTTAAGTGAGTGGGCATTACCCCCAGTATTAGTCTGTTAAAGAGATAAATCATTGAGGTGGTGCATAGATTATTGAAAAATCAATGCAATCACAAATGAAAGTGTCAATGACACTATAGCTCAACTTGACAAACTTGAACTTGTTAAATGAAATGGCAAAAATTGAAGATCATTGGTACCAATGTTATTTGATGAAATTTCTACATAACAGCATTGTGTGTGCACAACATCAGAGTAATCCATGCATTGTTAAATGTACACTGTAAGACTGGCAAAAGGAAGAATGTTGATACACAAATGCAGTATGTTCAGAGGTTATTGTGAATGGCAACTTTTTTCACAGAAATGAATGCTAATCAAGGCTCTTATCTAAAGGTCTTGCCTGATGAGCACACCAAGTTAAAAAAAATTGTATGATAAATATGGCCTGTAGGCCATGTGAAAGAAGAATGTTGATGCACAAAAGCAATAAATTCAAAGATTGTTGCTAACAGCAACAGTTTTTGATGGAAATGAAAAGAAAATCAATAGCTCCTTTGTCACACTGCATAAGCATACCAAGTTTCAAAACAACCTGATAATGAATGGGCCCTCTGATGCACAAATGCACTAAGTAGAAGGTCCTTGCTTGTGGCAATGTTTGTTTTTTTATGGAAATTCATAAATATACCCTGCAGAGAGTGCAAAAGGGATAAGTTGATGCACAAATGCAGTAAGTTCAAAGGCTGGTGATAACGACAGTAATTATTTATGGAAATGAAAAAAAGCAATAGCTCACATCCAGAGGTCACCCTGAACACACATACCAAGTTTCAAAGTGATCCGATCATAAATGTGCCCTGAAGGGTGTGTTAAAGGAAAATTCTGAGGTCTGCCTAAACTAAGTTCAAAGGCAACATCTTTTGACAGAAATGGAAGAAAGTCGATAGCTCCCATATAAATGTCACCACACACAAGCACACCAAGTTTGCAAGAGATCCAATCATAAATGTGCCCTACAGGGTGTGTCAAAGGGAAATATTGATGCTTAACTGCACTAAGTTTTTACTAAGTTCATCGAAGGTCATTGCCAGTGGCAACAGTTTTAGACGGAAATCGAAGAAAATCGACAGCTCCCATCTAGAGGTAACCCCAAACAAGTATACAAAGGTTCAAACCGATCTGATCATAAATGTGCCCTGTAGGGCATGCCAAAGGAATATATTGATGCCTGACTAAACTAAGTAAAAAGATCGTTGCCAGCGGCAACATTTTTTGACGGACGGAAATGGAAGAAAATCGATAGCTCCCATCTGGAGGTCACCCCAATCAAGCATGCCAGGTTTCAAAGCACACCGATCATAAATGTGCCTTGTAGGGTGTGCCAAAGGGAAATATTGAGGTCTGACTAAACTAAGTTCTAAGAACGTTGGCCGCGGCAACATATTTTGACGGAAATGGAAGAAAATCGATAGCTCCCATCAAGAGGTCACCCCAAACAAGCATACCAAGTTTCAAAGCGATCTGAACATAAATGCAACCTGTGAGGTGTGCCAAAGGAATTGTGGATGTACGTATGTACGCCCGGACGCGTGTACGTATATGTATGTACGTTAGTGTTGAATCAGTTATCCGACTAGCATCCGGTTACAAACTCAACCACCGACAACTGGTTCAGAATCATCTTAACCGACTAACCACACTATTTTAAAGTATGCATTAATAAGCGTCGCATTTATCAGAAGTTAGGTGGCTAAACTTTCATTAAATGATTTCAGAACTAATCATAATCGAAACAGCAAAGCTATCGGCACCTTTTCATCTCATACAGTGCAATCTTCGAACAAGTCAGTGATAAAGACGTGGAGTCTATTTTGACTCGTCGTAAGTGAACATTAAAGAACGGTTCACCTAACGTTGTCGATTTCTTAGACACACTGACGCAACAAACGCAATTCCACGTGCGTTGGAAAGCTTTTATCTTTCCAACGCACATGGATCATAAAGGCAGTCAGAGGTGGCATGACTCGAAAGTTGCATTTTAAATATAACTAGAGGCCTACATTCATTTGTTACCTGCTCTCCAAAACAGTTACATATCATATATATTTGTCCATATGGAAAAACGCAAATCTGAAGTTTGGAAACACTTCATGCTAGTTTCTGCCAATGGTGAAAAATCTAAAACAGAATGCAAGCTATGTCACACAGCTTTCGTGTATTCGGGATCGACTTCGAATATGAAATGTCATTTAGCAAAGAAACATGTTGTCGACACGGAACTGACTGAAGAACCGAAAGCTTCGAGTAAAGCTTTCCGGCGATGTGGCTCCGAAACAAATTCAATCCAAAATAAATTTCCAGGTGTCGAAACCATTATGTAAAGCAAAATGGCAAGAAATAACAGACGCAATTGTTGAGTGGTGTGCAGTGGACATGAGACCCATAAAAATAGTCAATGGATGTGGTTTCATAAAATTAATGAAGCTGCTCAATCCTGCATATAAGGTTCCTTGCCATACGACAGTTAAAAAGAACCTACGACATGTTTATGAGAATGCCGAATCTCAACTGCTGAAAGAGATTGTTTGTACCAAGAAAGTTGAAATTACAACTGATTGCTGGACCAGTTGTGCAACTGAGATTTACATAACTGTGACTGTTCACTACATCAATGCTAATTGGAATTTCCAACATTGTGTTCTGTGTACCCAAGAGGTAGAAGATCGTCATACAGCCCAAAATTTGTCCGAAGAACTACTCTCGATAATTGAAGAGTTTGGTCTTAAAGACAAGGTTTCTGCCATATCATCGGATAATGCATCCAACATAGTTGCTGGTATACGTGAAATGAACTGTGATTCAATGGCGCACATTAAATGTTTTGGACACACCCTACAACAACCCTTGAACTTGGTGATGATGTATGGCAAACGATGGAGATAATCACCCTACATTGAAACCCTTACAGATGGCTACTTCCGTATTGTGCTCTGATTATCCTACCTTAAGTATGATAGTTCCAGTTATGTCTGGCTTGTTGGATAACCATTTAGCACAGATAAGCCAAATGATGCAAAGATTTTAAAAGACTTCAAACAGGCTGTACATAAGGACCTGAGAAAAAGGCTCGATTCTCCTGAAGTGTCCGGAAAAACCTGATATTTGTGGCTGCTGCTCTCGACCTGCAGTATAAAACGATGCCCTTCATGAACGACAAAAGTCGTAAAGCTGCGTCTGATAGTGTTATTTCAATCTTGGAGGAACGTTGCAGAAAGCAAAGAAAGTGTCAATGACACTGTAGCTCAACTTGTTAAGACATGTACATGTATAGTATGTGACACAGCAATGACAAACATCTAGGTAATGACCTGATGACAAAGGTACATATAAAGTATTGTAACGGTCTGTACATAAATACTGACCATAGCCTGTAACAAATGTATATTGTAAAGGTGGGTGACAGTCAGATGCTAAACTAGAAAAGAAATGGGTCTGACTGAACCCCAAAATATTTGTTCTCATAGCACAGTGATAACAAAGGCACCCCAAAAAACACTCATTCCTGTCCCAAGGTGAAAACGAAGGGACTCAAGAAGTTTCATGAAGATCAGTTCAAAAATAAGCTGTATAGAAGTTGTGACAAAAAACTGACTGGACCTAATTTCGGTACAAAATGGCCACTGGCAGCCATCTTGAACTTTGGACCACATCCAGAAACACTCATTCTCGTCCCAAGGTGATAACAAAGGTACTCAAGAAGTTTTGTGAAGATCGGTTTATAAATACAGCCTCTAACCCAAGCCGTATTGATATGTGCACTTACAGTGTATAAGTAGCACTGAATAAATCAAAGTTCATCTAATTTGCATAATTTCTGCACAAGAAAAAAACCAGTACTATATGTGATGTATTCCATATTACTAAACATTCATACAAAAATTTATTCAAATCAGAACTTTCATACAGAAGTTCTGTACAAAAGACTGATTGCACTAATTTGGGTACAAAATGGCTGCTGGTGGCCATCTTGAATTTCGGACCACACCCAAAAACACTCGTTCTCATCCCACGGTGATAACAAAGGTACCCAAGAAGTTTCGTAAAGATTGGTTCATAAATACGGCCTCTAGTCTGAGCCGTATAGAAATTGTGTACAAAAAACTGATTAGACCTAATTTTGGTACAAAATGGCCACTGGCAGCCATCTTGAATTTTAGACCTCACCCAGAAACACTCGTTCTCATCCTAAGGTGATAACAAAGGTACCCAAGATGTTTCGTGAAGATTGGTTCATAAATACAGACTCTAGCCCGAGCCGTATTGACATGTGTACTTACTGTGTGTAAGTAGCACTGACAGAATCAAAGATCATCTAATTTGCATAATTTCTGCACAAGAAAAAAACCCGTATTATATGTGATGTTTCCCATGGTACTGAACATTCACACAAAAAATTATTCAAATCCGCGCTTTCATATGGAAGTTCTGCACAAAAATCTGATTGCACGTAATTTTTACAAAATGGCTGCCATCGGCCATCTTGAATTTTGGACCAGACCCCAAAACACTCGTTCTCGTCCCACGGTGATACCAAAGGTACCCAAGAAGTTTCGTAAAGATCGGTTCATAAATACGGCCTCTAGCCTGAGCCGTATTGGCATTTGCACTTATAGTGCTGAAAGTAACACCAAAAAACATCAAAGTTAGTCTAATTTGCATAATTTACGCACGAGAAAAAACCCCGTATTATATGTGATGTATCCCATGGTACTAAACATTCATACAAAAAGTTATTCAAATCAGAGCTTTCATACGGAAGTTCTGTACAAAAAACAGATTTCTGCATCGTCGGTACAAAATGGCGGCTGGCAGCTATCTTGAATTTTGGACCGCACTCAAAAACACTCGTTCTCGTCCCACAGTCACAACAAAGGTACCCAAGAAGTTTCGTAAAGATCGGTTCATAAATACGGCCTCTAATCCAAGCCGTATCCAATTGTTGACGTGCGGACAGGCGGACTGGCGGACAGACGGACAGCGGGCCATGACACAAGCTCAAATTTGGCTTCGCCAAAGTTGAGCTAAAAAAGGGAGTCTATTGAGTCTGACGTGAGAGATAATTCATGTTCTCAGCAAAAAGATTGTGACATGAGCACTTCTGAATGTACTGAAATGCAAATCAACGAAAATGATCCTGGTACCAGCACTTCTGATGATTGCCAGGCTGTGACAAGTCAAACACTAGTGAATACCACTGAGCAAAAGAAAGAATTTTGCGTTAAACCTAAGAAAAACAAACAGGATGCCACAAATTCTGCAATGAAGTTCCTGTTAGAAGATTATTTTATTGCACAGGGGACAAGTGACTCCAGCATGATCCCTGACATTCGCGAGCAATATGGACAGTTTGTTGATGCAAGAGCAACATCAGAGCAGTTGCCTACTGACTGGTGGCGATTGAATGAACATCAGTTCCCAAATGTCTCGGCTTTGGCCAAGGAATATTTAGGAGTTCCTGGAACTTCAGTTCCATCTGAGCGGATTTTTTCAGCTACTGGAAATACTGTGACCAAAAAGCGAGCTAATCTGGATCCTGAGACTGTTGATGCACTTATATTTGTGCGCAAATTCTACAGGAAACGTTTGCATCTGGTTACTGATGCAGCAGACACTTTAGTTTCTGTGGGCAACGATGAGCTATGAAGTTTCGAACTTGTCCCCATTTGAACATCTGAACTTCTGAAGTCGGCAAACTGCAACTACTTGCATTCAATTTCAACATTGGGAATATTCGCAATGACGAATTTCTTGCTTTAAAAGTTTAAATAATCATTTCGCTCTGGGTCTGAAATTCACTGAATGCGATTAGTCGCAGTGGAATGTGAATATTCACTATTCACCCTGGATTAGAAATATTTGCATTGCATTGCGAATATTCGCAATCACATTCATCAAGTATGACGAAGTACCATAACGTATGGAAGGCTTTGGAAGCCCATTGTGACCAACAAGTATAGCAGGTGATTTTGTGATGATCATAAAATCACCCATGTTGGTCACGATGGGCTTCCATATGTTATGGTACTTCCGTCATACTAGATCTAGATGACGACACAGATCATGAACTCGAATGATGATAGCCATTAATTGTTTTTATTTCAAGTGTTGTGTCTTCTATCAAAGTATGATACAAATGAAACTTTATTTTTCACATGAGTACATTGTAATGCAGTTGTGTATCCAAAACACGCTGATTGATAGTCAAGTAATTGTGTGTATTTTCTGTTCTGTCACTTCTGTGGGATTATATGGTAAACGCCTAAATGGGAATTTTAACTGTGCACATTACATATTTTGAATTTTCGATCGGATACAAGGTACCGGTATTTACTTTCAACTTCTTTGTCGCGTTCGTGACTTGATATACAATATATATACATTATCGTGATCATGAGTATGTCCTGTAATTTGTATCAGTTCAAGGTTGGGATTACAAATTACAATCCGGGTCACAATGAGACACAATGCAATCTGATGCAAATTACAGGACATGCACATGTTCACGATTATACATTTATTTTACAATTACATGACATGAACACCATGCACCCCCACCCCATTTCATTTTAAAATTGGATCAATTTGGATGATCTAAATTTTCAGAAACTGCACAGCAATTATACAGCGGTACTGTTTACCGGAAGTTCAGTCTTGTCTGATACGGAATCGGAACGGGGGTCCTTATACAAACGGGTTTTCTTTCGAGTTTTTCGGTGCAAATGAACTTGAATGTTAGATAAACAAGAGGCCCCACGGGGCCTGAGGGCGCTCACCTGATACTGGCCGAGTCATATCACCAAAATAGCAAGGGATTCTGCCTTGTGGTTATTATCAGTTTTTCAACATAAAAGTGTTTTCTCTACTTAGTAACCCAGAGTGTTCATATGTTAGATCCCCATATTGGGTACTCAATAATTTATCTATTTATTTATTGGAATTTAAGGTCACTTTCTAAGGCCACATCATTACAGAGGCATAATTATAATATCAGGTTTGGTCAATCGTTTATGCCTATTACTGCCCACTTTACAGGGCTTTCAACGCAGGAATTGGTTACTGGGCCCAATTTTATCAATAAAGCAGAACTTGAACAAACTTCAATTTGCCACTTCTAAGAAAATCAAAAATCAAATATCAAAAGATTCTGACAGGAGTAACAGAAAAAAAAGATTTTTTAAGAATATTTCTCATACTGAATTAAGTTATACATTGGGCTCCCATAGGGAACCCAAAAATAAAAGCTTCTGAAGCAGTGTTTTGGGAGAAGAAGATTCTTCAACGTTATTCCCATTAGCTACACTGTTAAAAAATGATGACTCGGCACTTTTAGTCCTAGAAAAGAATCTTATGATAAAATTTTTACCATTTTTTTCTTCCGGTCCTAAGGAAGCTTCACACCATATAAAAATTCTCAGTGCCATGTAGTTCTGGAGATATGGGCATTTAAAAAGAAAAAATTTTTTTAGTTCCTGCAGTTCCCGTGGGGGACAGGAAAACAATTTTCGGCATAAATTAGGTACTTATGACCCAATAAGCCCTCATATCAAATTTGGTTCAAATCGACTTTTTGGTTTGGAAAATAAAAATTTTGGTATAATTTGGGCTCCCACAGTGAGCCCAAATATGAACCCAGGTACTTGGCTTTACCAAACTTCACTCTCAGCCCCTAAGAATGCTGTACATCAAATATCAAAACATTTTGACTGGTGGATCTGAAAAAAAAAATTTTTTTAAAGAATATTCCTCATATTGAACTAAGTTATAATTTGGGCTCCCACAGGGAGACCAAATATGAGCCGAAGGACTTGACTTGAACAAACTTGAATCTCACCTCCCTAAGCATACTGTATACCAAATATCAAAAGATTCTGACCGGTGGATGCGAAGAAGAAGATTTTAAAAGAATATACCTCGTATTGCACTAAGTTACAATTTGGGTTCCCAAAGGGAGTCCAAATATGAACTCAGGGACTTGGCTTGAACAAACATCAATCTCACCCCCCTAAGGATGATGCATAGCAAATATCAAAAGATTCTGATTTGTGGATCCGAAGAAGAAGATTTTTAAAATATATCCCTCATATTGCACTAATTTGAACATTTGGGTTCCCATAGGGAACCCAAATATGGACCGAGGAATTTGATTTCTACAAATATGTGAATCAATGTTCCAAAGATGTTATATGTAAAATATGAAAGCTTTTAAAGCAGTGGTTTGGAAGAAAACAATTCTTTATTTTTTTCCCATTGCCTACTGTGTTAAAAAATACTGACTCAGCACTTTTTCAGAGTCCCGAAAAAGTACCCTATGATAAAACCGATAGCAATTTTTTTTTACCAATCCTTTCTGTTGGTCCCAAGAAAGCTTCACACCAAATAAAAATTCTCACTGCCGTGCAGTTTTTGAGATATAGGCGTTTTAATTTTTTTCTATTTTTAGCTCCTGTGGTTCCCACGGGGCTACAGGAAAAAAAATTTCTGCATAAATTAGGTACTTATGACCCAATAAGCCCTCACATAAAATTTGGTTCAAATTGGCCTCTCGGTTTAAAAAATAGAAATTTGGGGTGGGGCCAAAATTTTTGCTCCTCCCATAACATCGCCAAGTATAGACCTACAAACTTCTCTTGAACAAACTTGAGTCTACACCTCAAAAGGAAGCTGCATACCAAATATCAAGTCTCTGCTATTGCTGGTTCTTGAGAAGAAGATTTTTTAAGAATTGGAGCATTTTTGCCCCACCCCTCTGCTCAATATGAGCCGAAACCTAATTTGCCCAAAAATCAAAATGCCGCTATATAACCCCTACTCACATGAAATTTCATTAACATGCGGCCAGTGGTTTGGAAGAAAAAGACCCAAACACCACCTTCACGCCGGACGACGGACGCCGGACGACGGACGCCGGACGAAAAGTGATCAGAAAAGCTCACCCTGACTTTCAGACAGGTGAGCTAAAAACTGACGAGGTTCAAAATTTGCGGTTAGTCGGTTGAAAAAAAACGTTTCAACACTAATGTACGTATGTCGACGGACGAGAAGTGATGGCAATAGCTCAGCTTGACTTTGTCAAGTTGAGCTAAAAATGAAGTACATCCACTGCCTCAGATTGATGAGAGCTTGGATTGGTTATCAGGATACTTATGCTTTGGGAAGGCTGAATGCATGAGTGCCTATCATCAGGTGAATGAAAAATGAAAGTGTCAATGACACTGTAGCTTAACTTGTTTGTGCATTATGTTAGGAAAAGGATAATGTTCAATGTTATGAAAGGATTATGAAATAAGTTAAGAATTGTGATAATTTGGAATATTATAAATTCATAGTAATTTGTATATTTTTTATACTCACCAATGGCCCCGACTTAGCTGGTGCTAATTCAAAAATATCCAGGGCCAAACACAAATTTTGCCCCCCATCCCCCAAATTTGCATGTAAAACCAAAAATTTCATGTCCTATGTGGTCCTCCATACATTTGCATGTGCAGTGTCCAGGAAGTACCAAAATTGCCGCCAAATATCATTCTTTCTACAGTGCCTGCTAAATATTATAATCAGCGGGGAGGTATGAGTGTCCTCTCATGGGAGGGCCATCCCCGTCTGGACCATTGGTAAGTATAAAAATATACAAATTACTATGAATTTATAATATTTTTACACAACAACCAATGGCCCAGACTTAGCTGAATAGTAAATAGGTTGAAGGGCCTAGGACATAAAGGAAAATTATAAATTCATAGTAATTTGTATATTTTTACACTTACCAATGGCCCACCCATAGCTGGTGCTAACTCAACTAGAGGTACTGTGAGCAAGCTCACAAAGTGATACCCCCCGCACCTCAGTTGTTGCGCTTACAAGGACACAATCATATGATGTAGCAATTGAAATGCATAAGTTAGATTATCTCCCCTTGGAAATGTCAGAACGGAATCATATTGTTTCATGCACATCTTCATATGGAGTTCTTCCATTGTGTAAAGTTTTATGAAAATTCTTCAAACGGTTTAGGAGGAGTTGCGCTTATAAGGATGGACAGACGGACAGACAGGGTGATTCCTATATACCCCCCCAAATTTTGTTTGCGGGGGGTATAAAAATATCCAGGGCCAAACACAAATTTTGCCCCCCAATCCCCAAAATTTGCATCAAAAAACGAAAATTTAATGTCCTATGTAGCCTCCATACATTTGACAACTGCGCATGCACAGTGTCCAGGAAGTGCCGAAATTGCCGCCAAATATTCCTTCTAGATTGTCTGCTAAATGTTATAGTCAGCGGGGAGGTGTGAGTGCCCACTCATGGGAGGGCCGTCCCTGTCTGGGCCATTGGTAAGTATAAAAATATACAAATTACTATGAATTTATCATATTTTTACACCAATGGCCCAGTCATAGCTGAATGGTAAACAGGTTGGAGGGCCTAGGGCATACAGGAAAATCCAATAACTCAACTACTACAAATAGATTATCTCCTACAGGAGAATAGGAGAGCATGGAATTACATATGTCCTTGATATTTAGTAAAATAAGAAGGACATAACACCAACAAAGTAATTGAGTATAACTCCATATATAACACTCTATTAACATCCAGCATAACCCATTATGCTAATTCGGTGAAGGGAAGCCAAAATATAAAGAAAGTCCAGAGAAAGAGACTCTTTATATTAAATTAAAAGTGTCCGAGGATTGTATATAAAAGCTTGATTGACATTTGACATACACAAATGCTTCACACCGAGCTACACTTTAAAATTATTACATAATTGTTATCATAATTGCTTCCACTGAGCTACACATTAAAACCATCCCAGTACCGACTCGGAGCTACTGACATTGGAGGAGGTCTTCCCTTGCTTTTCACTATAAAGCCAGGTGTTGATAAGGGAAAACCATCCCCCCTCCCCTTCCCCTTGTTCTGGATCACACAACCACAGAACGAAGAGGGCAGCGGAACAGAAAACCTAAATAACTATAGCTGTTAACATTTTAATGGACGACATTCCGAGCAACAGAAAGAGGATCTAAATTTCTAAGGTCACCAGAGATGGACTCTATATCTCTAAGGTAAAATCTGGTGAATGTAGAAGGCTGTGTCCACTATGCAGCTTTCATGAGATCAGATATGGCTATACAGTGAGAGTAAGCCCAAGAAGTTGACAGCGCCCTGACTTCGAGCGCTGAAATCTTATTGATAGAATGCTGATCTGAAGAAAGATCATCATAAGCAATACGTATTGCTAACAGGATCCACCTAGCTATAGACTGAACAGAAATATCCATTCTGTTAGGAACTAATGATAAAAAGAAGCATTTCCTTCCTTTCCTAATAAAATCAGATTGCCGTTTATAAATGCACATAGCCCTGACTGGACACAGCAATGGTTTACGATTGTCCACAGAAGGCAGAGCCCAAATGATAATAGGCTCTGGCCTTACATTAGGAACTTGATTCCTAGCCAAAAAAAAACAACTCATGTAGTTAAAGTGATGGTATTTCCAACACTGCAATAGTGAGATTCGTCCACAGATAACGCATGGAGTTCACTAACTCTTCTAGCGGACGCAAAGGCTAAGAGAAATGCAGTTTTAAAGGTCAAAAATTTGAACTCTACAATGTCTAACGGCTCAAACGGAGCTTCTTTGAGCTTCAACAGAACCCAGGCTAAATTCCATTTTGGAATTAACCTGCAAGTTCTAGGTCTATTAATCGAGAAATTTCTAACCAATTTGGATAGGGAAACATTAGATCTGATATCCAAGCTATCGTGATGAGCGTAAGTGTCTGATAACATAGACCTATAGCCTTTAATAGTGACGGGCTGCAGTTTGAGAACGTCAAACAAGTAGACCCGAAAATTTGCAATGTCTGGTATGGAAGGATCATAAACGTCTACGGACTGATCCTTACACCAACGGAAGAAAACCCTCCACTTTGCTGCATAATTCAGCGAAGAGGAGGTCCTCCTACAGTTAGAAATTGCGTCCACTGCTCGTCCTGTAAAACGTTTGCCGTGCAAGAAGGACCGCACAACGGAAATACGTGAAGGTTGAGACCTTGCAGGTTGTGATGCAGTGCGTGTGACTTCCCCTGATAAAGAAGGTCCTCCCATGGAGGAAGCAACCGGGGAATGTCCCATAACAGGCACCTGAGAAGATTGATCCATGGTTTCTGTGACAACAGAGATGCTACTAACAGAATCTTGCAATGACATTGCTTGATCTTTAACAAGATCTGTTGAATTAACGGAGTTGGAGGATACATGTATCCTATTATTCCGTCCCATGGAATTGAGAGAGCGTCTGTTGCGTACGCTGAAGAATCCGGACATGGCGACACGTAAGACTGCAACTGATTGTTGAGGTGTGTCGCAAATAAGTCTATCATAGGTTGATCCCACTGGTAGCAAATCTGTCTGAACACTCGCTTGTTGAGAATCCATTCTGAAGGCAACAGGCGACCTTTCCGAGAGAGCAAGTCTGCTAGTACGTTCAGACGACCCGGAATATGACAGATCAATAGATGAACTTGATGTTCCAAGACAAACAGAAGGATTCTTTCCGTTAGTTCGTATAATGGAATCGAATGCGTACCTCCCTGGTTCCTTATATACGTTACAACTGTCGAGTTGTCCGACATTTGAAGATGAGTGTTCTCAATAATGTGAATCCATTGTTGTAGCGCTAGCCATATTGACATCATTTCCTTGATGATTATGTGCTTTCCTAGGAACTCTGGGTCCCAAAGACCCTGGCACTTTGAGTCTGTCGGATTCAGGGTCGCGCCCAACCTGTTTGACTCGCATCCGTCATAATCGTGAAAACCGGATCCGGCAGTTGGAGTGGAACTCCCTGAGTTAACCACTGAATATCTGCCCAAATCTGAACTTTTTGTTTTACTTGGTCCATTAAAACAATATTGGTCTCGAGCAAATGCATCTTCACACTCCAGTTTTGAGTAAAGAATATCTGGAGAGGACGTGTGCGTAAGCGACCCATTGGAATGAGATCCGCAGCCGCTCCGCACCACCCCATCAGTCCCATACATTCCCTCGCTCTTAATGCATCTGAGTGTAGACAAAAGCTAGCATAACAACTGACTAATTTTGCTCTGGGTAACGGCAGACGAACCAGATTGTTGTGAGTCTCGAAGCTCATCCTGAAGTGAATGAACGACTTGGACAGAGCTAGGTCTGACTTCTTCTCATTTACAATGAAACCGAGATGTCGGAGTAATAATAGCAGACTCTGAACATCATTCTGAAGAGTATCTTTGTTGCCGCATCTCTGAAGAATGTCGTCCAAGTAAGCCGGCGTTACCGCAGATGAATGAGCTCGGAAATAAGACATTACCGAGTTCATTATTCAAGGAGCTAGATTCAGGCCGAAGCACGTTGCTCGGAACTGATATACCATCCCCTGAACGATGAACCGTAGGTACTTTCTGAATGACGGATGAACCATGTCACAAAAGTATGCATCTTTTAGATCTATACTTGCCGCATAGTTGTTCACTCGTATGCTCGCCCTTACTGACCGAATGGTTTCCATATAGAACTTTGGAGCTACGATAAGCTTGTTTATCCAGCTCGAGTCTATTACCAGTCGGAACGAGCCATCTGGCTTCGGTACAAGTAACAGGTGACTGTAGAAACCTTGTGATTCTTGGTTCTCTATGACCTCTATTGCATCCTTTTCTAAGAGAGACTTTACCTCCGAAAGGAGAGACTCTCTTTTTGTAGGATTTGGCGGAAGTTGAGTCCAAAGCGGACTCCGTATCAGCAGTGGCTTTGCTCGGAACGATAGCCTTAGGCCGTCCGAGACACCACTTCTCACCCACTGATATTCCAATATAGTTATCCAGTTTCCTCTCAAATATTGATAACCTTCCACCAACTGGGATGCAATAGAGGTCCTGACCATCACCTGTAGGACCTGCAAGGTCTGAGGGAGGAGAAACCACGTCCTTCCCGTGATGAGCCTCGACCCGCCAGCTTCGGGGTGTCTGACCAGTTGCTTCGACCAGACCCACGCACCCGACCTGAGTCGCTAAATTGACGATTCTGCGAGTAATTATAAGAGGATCTTTTATATCCTCGCGTGGAGTTTCCTCTGGACGATTTTTGTTCTGAACCTCCTGCCTTACTCTTCTCTGCTATTGCGGGTTTATTTGATGCCGACTTCAGAAGCAGAGTATTAGACGCTTTCTTTGTAGCTTGGTCATAGACTAAAGAAAGCTTGTCATCAAACATATCGTGTCCCGATACAGGAGCGACTCTAAGAGAGTTTTTCACCCTGTCATCTATCAAGGATGACGACGCAAGGGCTCTGTCACGTCTAACTAACTCCAAATTAGCCACTGTAATGGCTGAGTTATAGGTGGTAAACAATGTAGCCCTGGAAAGAACTCGTAAAGAGGTACGAACGTCCTCAAACTCCCTCCCATTGAGACGTTGCACCATAGCTCTCGTAAGGTGAACTGCGTAAGACATGGCGTCTAAATTCGCTCTGTTAGAAGAAATTGCTGTCTCAATGGTATCCGAGCGAACAGAGAATGACAGAGTCAAGGACATATCTAGGTCCTCAGCCTGTTCATACAAACGCAGAGGAACTCTCTGAACAAATTCCCCTACCGTTTTAAATGGAGTTGGTCCAATAAACGGTATACGGATGGAAGATGAAGATAAAAAGCTGCCTTTTTTTCTTTCCGCTTGAAAGATTAAATATAGCGTTGTTAAGGAGAGCAAAGGTCTGTGACACTTGTTTTGACTGCACCGGAAAGGAAAGGACATCCTCCCTTGACTGAAAAAAGTCTGCGTCTAACGACGCTAGCTGCTTCTTATGAGCAGTCGCAGCAGGCTGATTCTCCGGAACAAAGTCTGGAAAGTATTGATGGATAAAATCCATTGCTACCATATGTTGTTCCGAAAGGGAAGGGTTATTTTACTCCATCTCCCTTTCACCATCCGAATGAATCAGATTAGATTCACGGTCCTCTGCATCTGAGCATGCAGATGACTGGATCGACCCAGCGTCATCGGACAGCTCGTGGTCTGAGGCTGCTGTAAGTTGCTCCTGACTTTGCTGGGATGCTGCGATAAGCTGCGCTATTTGCGACAGCAAGTCCATAACTGAGGCCTGAGGAGCAGCGTCTTTTGTTGCTTGGCCGCCGGCTACTCCTGGGACTGTGTCCGAGACGGCTCTTTTCTGCGGACGTCCCGACGAACGAGGCCTTGTTTCCTTGGTTACCGGATGGTGTGACTATTTTGCCGACGAGAGGTCCTTTCTCGGCGATGCAGGCTGGATATCCGATGTCATGTAGCCAAGGTGCGCTCATGTGTGCTTAATCGATGCAGAGGAAGCCGTTATTATAGCCAACCCCGGCTGTATATTTGACGGAGAGTCCCGGACCTGAGGCGTGGATGTAAGCTCCGTTTGATGCAAGTTCCGAACTACCACATCTGGCCCCAGAAGTTGTTGAGAAAAAGAGGGGACCCTCTCGCCCGCGGTCCTATCAGACCTCGCCGAGCAACTGTTGAACTTGCTTGCTTCCTCCTAACCATCATCGCAGGGTGAGCCTGTTTAGATATTATAGTGCTCGCTCTACCCTTTTCCCTCTCCTTGACCGCAATGGACACACACCGTGTCGCGGTGCCCACCACTTCACCGGTTGAGCTAGCTGGCGACAGGGCTTTGTAACCACCGGCGCGTGGTTTATTGCCCTGTCTAATATTAAGGAGCACTTTTGCCGCTAGCTCTGACTGACTATCTATATGCAACGACGGATGCACACTATCTGACGGAGTCACGAAACCATCACCATGTTCTTGTTCCTCTGAAATAGAAACTGAAAAACTAGAGTGACTCTGTGGTAAGAGGACCGGCATTGTCCTCTCGCCGCTAACAACGTACCGTGACATACGTCTCCGTTTGGCATCCCAACTGACACAAGTTGCACAGGAATTAGTGCGAGTACACTGACTACAACTGATACAATAATCCTATGAATCTGAGGAAGACTTCCTCGAGTTACAATTTGAGCAAAAAGCTTTCATTTTGAATAAACATCAAAGTCAAAAGTACTCAAACTAACTCCCAATAATAACTGAAAAATACATCAAAATATTAATCAATACAATGATTCGAAAAAGATTTTGAAATAAAAAAAATTTTCGAAAAATTTTTGACATGAGCCCAAGTTCCCAAAGGGAACGATGAGCCCAAATGGATCCCGATAGAGCCCAAGTATGGACAAAAAAAAATTTTCAGTTCCAAAATTTAATGCTACAGTACCGGAATATAATATGTATCCTATACTAGTCCTAACATGATTAATTCATAGGAAAATTACATGTATAAGGAAGCATTGTCAATGTAAACAACGTCACATGAAAACTGGAAACAAGACCCCAGGCACTAAAAAATATGGCCGAAGTCAGTAACAGGTTTTAAACTGTCCGATGCAAAGAAGAAAATATGATACATCAGATGGATGATGCATGACCAAAAATGCCTAGGGTGAGGGCATAACCATGGGGATAAACAGAATAAACATTCTGTGAAAAACGTTAAACTCCCGAGAAATTTATAAAAAAAAATTCAATAAAAAAGCCAAAAAGCATGGGAGTTTAACAGGAGGGTTTCAAGGAATGATAGGGAAGAAACACTTAATAAACAGTGGCAAAATCATTAGCAAGAACGATAATATCAGGCCATGTCCCGAAAATGGGAAACCAAAAATAATTTCGTTACAAAATTATCAAGTTACATCCCTGAACATAAAAACCACTGTTTCTTCCTTCCATCATCCTATTCTGTCCTTTGATCCACCATAATCATCATTGATCTGTGTCTGGCATCATTAAAATTGAGATTTAAAAGCACAAAAGTCAGTTTGTTGTTATCTGACAGAGGGCCAAACAAGGAATGATATTTGGCGGCAATTTAGGTACTTCCTGGTCACTGCGCATGTGCAGTTGTCAAATGTATGGAGGACCACATAGGACATGAAATTTTCGGTTTTACATGCAAATTTTGGGGATTGGGGGGGGGGGGGGGGGGGAGGGCAAAATTTGTGTTTGGCCCTGGAAATTTTTGAGTTAGCACCAGCTAAGTCTGGGCCATTGGTTGTTGTGTAAAAATATGTTAATTTCTGTTCCCTGTATTCTATGCTTTCAATAAAAATAATATGAGGTGTAAACTACACTAAAGGGGTGGGTTAATGTGGTCCTCACAGTTAATGTATATCAATGAAAGTTACCCATTTACAGTGAAATTATTCCAAAACGAGTCATCCTATCAAGTTACAATGAAATCCCTTCATAAATACAGCCTGTAGACTGTTTTAAAGATTTTTGGGCTTCGGACCAGTGTAGCTATTATGGTTGACCAATCGCAACCAAAAGGGGACGGCCTCATCTAGACATTATACTGAGTCATCCTACCAAGTTACAATGAAATACAGTAGAACCTGTCTTGAGAGACCACCCCACAAGACAGGTGGTCTCTCATTAGAGGTTTGAGGTTTTTACTAGTCAGTGAATGACCAATCAGACAAACCAGAGAACATTTGTTGTAGAAATGGAGAATTAATTTTTCAACTTTTTTATTATTGTCTTATTTTAATTCAGTTTCAATACAAAGTAAAGAAGTATTATTTGAGAAGTCACAGTTAAAAGTTCATAAATTGAAAAACTTTTTGAGATTATGATGTGAAGGGGCTGCTGTTCCATCCAAAATAGTAATTTCTAACTTTGTACAAAGTGTTCTCCTCTTTCTATCAATATTTTGAAATGAGTTATTTTCATAATAATTTAGAATTATATCTTGATAAGGCTGTTTTTGTGTCTGTCAAGTTTTTTTTAATAGAAAATATTTCAGCCACACTTTAAGTAAAAATAAGCTAAAGGGTGTTTCAGTTTGCTTTATCCTCTTTGATTTTATCACACTTGAGCAAATAATTGACATAAATTAAGTTTGTTATTTTAACAATAATCTTTATATTTTCAAAGGTGTCTTCATAAAAACTTCTCAGGCTTGAAGAGTTATACAAATGAATAACAATTTAATAGAAAACCAATTGATGTTGTTTTCAGACAATCTACAGTGATATTTGTCATACATGTGTATTATTTCAGATATTACAGTTTCAGTTTTAGGGACAATTGTCCTTACAATTTTACTGTTGGCCAGATGTTCTGGTTACATTTTTGAACTATAGATTTCTGCACACATTGCAGTGATCTTAATTGATTTTAATACTCTGAAATTGTAAAAAATGATTTTCCGGTCTCTCAAAACAGGTGAAAAACTGAATTTGTGCCACAGTTTTGCGGTCTCTCAAGACAGGTGGTCTCTCATGACAGGTCCATTATAGAGTGAAACCTATCGGTGAATTGCAAAAGTGGTCTCCCAAGACAGGTGGTCTCTCAAGACAGGTTTTACTGTACCTTCATAAATATGACCTGTAGTCTGTGCTAATGTTTTTCGGGTTTTGGGCTTGGGTAGCCGTCATGGTTGAATGATCGTGACCAAAAGGGGATGTTCTCATCTGGGCATTATCTGGAGTCATCCTACTAGGTTACAATGAAATCCCTTCATAAATATGACCTGTAGACTGTGCTAAAGGTTTTCAGGCTTCGGGCCCCTATAGCCATCACAGTTGACCAATCGCGACCAAACGGGGACGTTATTATCTAGACATTGTATGGAATCAGCCTACCAAGTTACAATGAAATCCCTCCATAAATACAATCTGTAGACCGTGCTAAAGGTTTTCGGGTTTTGGGCTCAGTCAGCTGTCACAGCTTAATGATCGCGACCAAAAGGGGACATTCTCATCTAGACATTATCTGGAGTCATCCTACCAAGTTACAATGAAATCCATTCATAAATATGACCTATGGACTGTGCTAAAGGTTTTTGGGCTTCAGGCCCCTGTAGCCATTACAGTTCACCAATCGCGACCAAAAGGGGAAGTTTTCATCTAGACATTATCTGGAGTCAACCTACCAAGTTACTATGAAATCTCTCCATAAATACGACCTGTAGACTCTGCTTTTGGTTTTGGGCTCAGGCAGTCATCACAGTTGACAGATCGCAACCAAACGGGGAATTTCTCATCTAGACATCATCCGGAGTCATCCTACCAAGTTACAATAAAATCCCTCGATATTAAATATGACCTGTAGACTGTGCTAAAAGTTTTGGGGTTTCAGGCTTGGTCAACCATCATGGTTGACAGGTCATGACCAAAAAGGGGACGTTCTCATCTAGATATTATACAGAGGCATCCTGCCAAGTTACAATGAAATTCCTTCATAAATACGACCTGTAGACTGTGCTAATGGTTTTCGGGTTTTGGGCTCGGGTAGCCACCACGGTTGACCGATCGGGACCAAAAGGGGGACAATCTCATCTAGACATGACCTCAAACCTGCATATGAAATTTTGTGATGATCTAATAAGAACTACGGGATGTAGCCTGTCCTAAAGGAAAACGTGAACAGACTCAGACTTCCGCACACGTGATAGGAATAGCTTATCTTGACTTTGTCAAGTTAAGCTAAAAAGAAGATAGGCGCAAGACTGCATTTATCACAAAACATGGAAGCTGGAAATTTCTTAAAATGCAATTTGGTCTCTCTAGAAATCTATATACCTGGTGTATGGTGATAAATTTAGTACTGCGGGGCCTTACTTGGACTGCTGCTCTTTGTTATCTTGAGATGTAGTTTTTTGGTGGATACTCTTTTGAAAATGACCTTGAAAATTTCGAGAAAGTACTTCAGAGATTTCGCCAGTATTGCCTTCAACTAAAACCTAAAAAATCTGAATTTTGCCAACATAAGATTGAATTCCTTGGGCGAATAGTCAATGAAAATGGCAAAGAGTTAAAAGATGATTCTAAGGAAATTAAAAACTGGCCTGTCCCAAAAAAACCCCAAGAGGTGGAAAGTTTTTGTGGTTTAGGTAATTATCACAATACATTTATAAAAGATTTTGCCAAGATTACTAAACCACTGTATGATTTAACAGGTAAAAAAAACAATTTATCAGCACCCAAAGATTGTCGGAGGGGAAAAACAACAGATTTTAAATCCTCAGAAATATCCTAGGGAGTCTCAGGAAGGGCCCCTGGCCAAAGAGAAGTGTCCGACTGAAATGAGAGAAGTGTCTGATCATCTAGTGGTTGATACCAATATCACAACAGTCAGGGAAGTTAACCCGAAGAAATCTACGGGGTCTCTGACAATTACTGCCACTGAACCAATTAGTGTCCTTCCACAAGCTATTGACTCCCATCATCATCTTAACAGGAACCGGAACAACTTCAATCGTCCGGATATTTCCCTGGCTGATGTGTTAGTGCGGATGCAACAGCATGTCAGACCACAAGTACCTGTTCAGTTATATGCTGTTGGCAATGTACTTTGTGATCCCGAGGAGTATCAGAAAGATCAGCTTCCAATGGACAAGCCAGTAGCCATTGGTTGTCATCCCTCTAAATACCATCTCCTGAATAAAAGAAATAAGCAGCAGTTAGTCAGTCTTGTAAGTGCTCCCCATGTTGCCGCTTTTGGCAAAATAGGGCTGGACAGAACAGATGTCAAGAGTCCAGCAGAGATTGCTGAACAGGGCAGGTTTTTTAGAGAACTTTTTGATCTTGCTCCCAAAAACAAGCCTTTGGTGTTGCATGTTCGTGGGTCTGAAGAGGATCAGATGTCTCACAATATATTAAATGCAGCACTACATGTAATTCAAGTTCTCAAGGCAAAACACGGTGGTCAGGTGATACACCTCCATTATTTTACAGGCTTAGAAAGTGACATTAATGCCTGTCTCCTTCATCGCCCAAATAATTATTTTGGAGTCACAGGAATATGCAGGAGTTTTAATCAAGAACTTAAAATATCAGTGGCTGCGATACCAGTGAATAGGTTTTTAATGGAGACAGATGCTCCTTATTTTCCAATGGGAAGGAGAACCTGGACTACCCCTTTGGTTGTTGACAAGGTAGCTCAGGCAGTTGCTCAAGTCCATGCAGGTATTGCAAAGAGGAACAACCAATATGAGGAAAGCCAAGAAGAGATTCTTCAGGTCACCCTAGCAAATGCAAAGGTGGTCTACTAGATCCAGTAAATAATTAAACAATTTTCCCAGCTATTCTCTCTGATGTGAATGCACAAGAGAGAATAGTTATCTCAGTTGAATAAAACTCCTTATCCTTTCAAGAAGATATCTTTTAATGCAATTATTAACTTCCTGGTGTGAATACACAGGGGAGATTTTAGAATAGAAAATAGAGCAGCAATGATTCATCGCGATTTCAATGCATCACGATACATTTGTACACGATACGCATATCGTATCGTTTCATGTGTATCATGATACAAACAATACACTTCCAGAAGGTTGACATGATGCAGTCAGAAGGTGCATTTTCAGGCCCAACAAGTCTATTTTGTGCTTTTCCAACTTATAATACCACAACAGGAGTCTGAAATTCTATCAGTATAGCTATAATTCACTTTCAACGTGATATTTACGTTCCCAACATAATCCCACTTGTTCATTTGTATTTCAGTAAAATAGCAACTCTGTCTAAATTATAAGCATAGTTTGAGGCAACAGACCTCTCACCTCTGAGTTGAACCCAGACTCCCAGAGATCCATTGGCTGAAACTTGATTGTCTTTCTCAAGCACTAAAAAAGAAATTGGATGTTACTGGCCAAATGAAAGTTGGACTCAGACTCTGTGCAGTTTGTGGGCCTTTTATTACTGATAATTCACTCTCAATGTACTGCATGTAATATATCGTGAAAAAATCGTATCATTAAAAAAAATCGCGATACATATTGTATCGTGAGTGAGATGTATCGTTGCAGTCCTAATAGAAAACAAAATTAGTTTTGACTGGTGTTTTTAAAATTCATAAAATTTGATGTTCCTTTAACATTGTGAGAAGGTCAAGCTGGGTCCATTAAAGCTTTAGGACCTTGAATAGATTGCATTAAGGACTGGACATTTGTGACCAATATGTGAACTTGCTACGGATACAATCCAAATTTACTTATTACATTTTATTGAGTACACTCTTCCTGTCTGACTAAAAAGAATTAAATGAAAGTGTCAATGACACTGTAGCTCAACTTGACAAACTTGAACTTGGTAAGTTATAAATGAAATGGCAAAATTGAAGATCATTGGTACCAATGTCATTTTTTTTGCCAGTGGCAACATTTTTTGACAGAAACCGAAGAAAATCGATAGCTCCCATCTAGAGGCCTCCCCAAACAAGCATGCCAGGTTTCAAAGCAATCCGATCATAAATGTGCCCTGTAGGGTGTACAAAAGGGAAATATTGTGGTCTGACTAGACTAAATTTTAAGAACGTTGGCCGTGGCAACATTTTTTGACAGAAATGGAAGAAAATCGATAGCTCCCATCTACAGGTCACCGTAAATAAGCATACCAGGTTTCAAAGCAATCTAATCATAAATGTGCCCTGTAGGGTGAGCCAAAGGGAAATATTGTGGTCTGACTGAACTAAGTTCTAAGAATGTTGGCTGTGGCAACATTTTTTGATGGAAATTGAAGAAAATCAATAGCTCCCATCTAGAGGTCACCCCAAATAAGCATGCCAGGTTTCAAAGCAATCTGATCATAAATGTGCCCTGTACGGTGTGCCAAAGGGAAATATTGAGTCTTCTGACTAAACTAAGTTCTAAGAACGTTGGCCGTGGCAACATTTTTTGCCGGAAATTGAAGAAAATCGATAGCTCTCATCTAGAGGTCACCCTAAATAAGCATACCAGGTTTCAAAGCAATCAAATCATAAATGTGCCCTGTAGGGTGTGCCAAAGGGAAATATTGTGGTTTGACTAAATTAAGTTCTAAGAACATTGGCCGCGGCAATATTTTTTGACGGAAATTGAAGAAAATCGATAGCTCCCATCTAGAGGTCACCCCAAACAAGCATGCCACGTTTCAAAGCAATCCGATCATAAATGTACCCTGTAGGGTGTGCCAAACGGAAATATTGAGTCTTCTGACTAAACCAAGTTCTAAGAACGTTGGCCGCGGCAACATTTTTTGACAGAAATTGAAGAAAATCGATAGCTCCCATCTAGAGGTCTCCCCAAACAAGCATACCAGGTTTCAAAGCAATCTGCTCATAAATGTACCCTGTAGGGTGTGCCAAAGGGAAATATTGCGGTCTGACTAAACTAAGTTCTACGAACGTTGGCCGTGGCAACATTTTTTGCCGGAAATTGAAGAAAATCGATAGCTCCCATCTAGAGGTCACCCTAAATAAGCATACCAGGTTCCAAAGCAATCAAATCATAAATGTGCCCTGTAGGGTGTGCCAAAGGGAAATATTGTGGTTTGACTAAACTAAGTTCTAAGAACATTGGCCGCGGCAACATTTTTTGCCGGAAATTGAAGAAAATCGATAGCTCCCATCTAGAGGTCACCCCAAACAAGCATACCAAGTTTCAAAGTAATCAGATCATAAATGTGACCTGTGAGGTGTGCCAAAGGAAATTGTGGACATACGTACTAACGTACTAACATACTAACGTACGTACGTACGTACGTACGTACGTACGTACGCCGACGGACGAGAAGTGATGGCAATAGCTCAGCTTGACTTTGTCAAGTTGAGCTAATAATAATTAAAATGGGGAAGAGTGTTGTGAAATTGGTTTTATTTTTATGTCCGACTTGTATTGTCCTGGTTATCGTCAGAACCAGAGTTCCGGAATTAGCCAATCCACTAACGATGATTGGCGACAGAAGAACCTCGCTTGGATTGGCCTCACTCTATCAGAGTACTTCAAGCATAGATGTTTGTAACTGAACTTCTGATCAAGAGATCAAGAAATCAATACAACTGTTACCAGAAATAATCACATTAATTTCACAACAAGCATATAGTATCAGCACCAGATGAGTCCAGTCAAACAGCAGAATGTTATATTGAAAAATAGCCAAATTAAACCCTAACAATTTTTCAATAACATGTCACCCGATAACATGGGCATCAACATGGTTACTTCGATAATCTTGTCCATTTTCATACATATGATAAATCGCGATGACCCAGATATGTTAAACAAACTGACTCGAAGTAGAGCTGAAACAGTTAAAAGGTTTTCTTGATCGATTAATCACATGGATTTACCTCAGTTGACCGATTCATCAGTTGCCCAATAGATCACTGAATAGCTGCCGCGCTGCTGATGATTTAGTGTTAATAATGTCCCATTTTCTGGCTATTGATACAGTGTAACGTTCATGTGAGTGAACAAGTATATCAGCATGCTATTTGCATGCAGTATTCTATTCCGAATCTCACAGGAATCTTAATAATATGAAAAAGAAACATCGTTCATGGTCTAAGATTTACCCATGTGGCCAGGCATGTGCAGAAACAAAAGAGCAGTTAATGTGCATAATCCCAGGTAACAACCTTGTATAAGCTTACAGTTTACTGTTAGATCCACACTGACTATAACTGATATAACTGCATATATTTAAGAACTGGAAATAAATATTGTTTAAACTAATCCCATGAAAGTATATAACTGCAGACCTTCAACTTTTAGGAGCATACGATTGTCCTTGCAGCATTGCACCTGCACCTGGCCCTAGGAAACATGCGCAGTGTGATACGCTCTGGAAACTGGAAAGCCTATGGTTAAAAAAAATCATGTGTGTCTACACTGTCTTCCAATGCCAGACTGCCAGCAGCTTTGAAGTTTTGTTGATTTGGGGATGTGTACGAATAATGATGACTCGCTTGCAGTGCGCATGTCTATCTCACTCAGGGAGTCTGCACACAGAATTAGTTTCGGTGGAATAATGTAGTTTGGTCTTTTCCAGCGAAGTTGCAGACTTGCAGCTACTTTGAGAACATCATGAACCAACAAACAACTCAATAATTAATAATTTATATAGAGGCATAGCTCTTAACATTCCCTACAGTACCCATGTTATAACTGTTGTTTTGCCCCCCCCCCCCCCCCACTTGTTTTCTTGTTCGACTCGATTTGACCTGCAGTTGAAATGATGCAAATGGGGAACATATATTATATATCTGTCAATCTTATAGTGTATCCGCCCCATTCATATGTCACGCTCATGTTTGTTAATGGAATTACTGGGACGTAGGATACTTAACATTCAAATACCGATGATCACAGGCAGCGCTGACAATGCCAATATTGAGTTTTTAGAACATGTGCCTACAAAATGTAATCAAGATTATCAAACGAAGGCCTGGTGTATGATGCCCAGGGCTGGGCCCAAAGTACTCAGTACTTGAGTACCACTTTTATAGCAAAGCACTCAGTACTCGTACTTTACCCATATAATTTCAAATACTTGTACTCGAACTCTTTACTTTGAAAAAAATGGTCAGTACTCCGGAGTATTTTATGAGTACTTTGTAAATATTTGAAATTTTTTTCAGAATTATGCCATGTTCTAGCAGCTATAATAATAATAACTCTTTGGCCAGCCGCTGATTTGTCGCGGTCCTCATAAGAGAAGGCCATCATTCCCCCTGCACCCCACCCCCTCTTCCCCTCCTCTCCTCCCAGCATTCAGATATAAACTGCTTAATAGTGTCCCTCACTTCCTCTTTTTCAATTTCTTCAATAAGCATTCCTACCCACTCCCTCGTGTCCCCCTTCAGCCATCTATCCTTTGTTTCTTCACCCCACTTCTGCATTATTCTTCCAGTAAATTTTATTCTATGAGGTATATACTGTGGGCATTCCAAGAGAAAATGTTCCAGGGTCTCCACTACTCCAGAGTGGCACATTTGGCATCCCTTTTCTCCATCTCTCCCAATTTTTCCCCGAAGCTCCAGTGATCTTGATCTCAGTGACCCTCCAAAGGTGCCATCTAGGTACTTCTCAAAAGCTGGCTTTTCTTTATATTGTAACCCCTGCAGTGATCTTTTCACGCTAACCCCTGCTCGCCAGTTTCGATTGCAATCTTCCATGACTCTCTCTTTGACAAACCTTTTGCCTTCTTTCATTCCTACTTCTATGTTTGTGACCTCTATAGAGTAATTGTCCATTAGTTCCCTCACATGTTTTGACCACCCCGTATCTATATTAGAATTCCAAATGGTATCGAGCATCAATTTGCACCACCGGTTGTCAGGCAGGTTTCTCAAGTAGTTAAAGTAACACAGTTTTCCCAAATCTACCCTGTCCTTGATTTTCATCCACCCAAGTTCCCCCCTTACCGCTTCCAAAGCTGCAGCATTACTCGACCCTGTTATCCATCTGCCGGCATCATTCTGAGTACTTTCCAACTTCTTAATAACGGTTTGGTTGAATGGAATCACGTCCGTGCCATACGTTATACTTGGTAAACCCACCCTCTCCCACAGTGTTTTCCCACAAAGACCTTGTTGAAACTATTTTTCCCTAAAAGTTTTAGTTGGTTCAGAATTCTTTTCCCCTTCAGAATCAGTTTGGCTGAGTAATTTCTGTACACCCCTCTTCCCGTTATATTTATGCTTACCCCTAGATACTCATACTCTCCCGTTTCTCCTACAGTGATTTGTTTGCTTTCCCCTTCGGGGATTGAGAACTCCCCCACTCTCCATCTCTTCGTCATATCTACCTTGCGTCCAACGGGTATTACCTTGCTTTTATTTTCATTTAGTTCGAGCCGCCAAGTGTTCCCATATCTACCAACAATTTCCAGCAATTTCTCTAGCCCCTGTTCAGTTCTAGACATTAACACCATGTCATCCGCAAAGAATAAGCCTGGTACCTTTATGTCTTCAACATTTACCCCCTCCGCACTCTGAATTAGTTCGTCCCCTAAATCTTTAACATACAATGCAAACAAAATCGGTGAAAAGATACACCCCTGCTTGAGGCCTATATCCATAGGGACTCGTTTTGTAGTGATACTCCCTAGACTGAGTTGGCTTTGCACATCTGTATACAGTGCTTTCATGATTCCCACAAAGTCACCCCCCAGTCCGATGCCCTCGAGCTTTCGCCACATACCTTCCCTCCACACTCGGTCGTACGCTTTTTTCACATCTAGAAATGCCAGAAACATCTTTTTCTTTTCAGCCTTTGTTGATTCTATCAGTTGGGTGAGTGTAAATAGGTGATCAGTGACTCTTCAACCTTTCCTGAAACCATTTTGAATTTCTCCTAAAAAATCCTTTCTCTTCAATAACTTCCTCAAGTCTACCGTATATGACCTTACAGAATACTTTTCCGATGTTACTACTAACTGATATCCCCCTATAGTTATCTAGAACTTCCTTATCCCCCTTTTTGTGTATGAACGACACCTTACTTTCCCTCCACTCTCTGGGGACCTTTTGCTTTCGCAGAGCCAGGTTGAAAAGGTTTGTCAGGACTTCAATAAGTGCATCCCCTCCATTTTTGAGGAATTCGTTCGGAATTTCATCAGTCCCTCTCGCTTTACCATTTTTTAATTTCGAGACAACGTTCCGCACTTCTTCTGCCGTTATTTCGCTACATACACGATTGGATAGGTTCTCCTCCACCAGTGTATTTCTTTTTGGTGGGGACCCACTGCCCCATCGCCTATCGTTTATCTTTTCCCAGTGCTTGACTCTGAAGCGATACGGCCTTTATCTTCTGTACTTTCCCCATCCACTTTGATACTCTGCACACTACTTTTCCCCCGTTTATTTACCCAGTTCCAAAATACGTTTGAGCTCGAACCCCCCGTTTTCTTTATTGTTCTGGCAAGACTGCAATTGCGCTCCTTCCTATTATTATTCTTTATCTCATTCACCTTTTTCCGTGCCAGTTCATATTCTCCTTTCATTAGTCTCGTGTCATTGTTATCCACCCCTTTAAGCTTCCTACTTCTTCTGTAAGCAGCGCATTTTACCTTCCTTTCTTTTATAGCCTTTTTCAGTCCCTCGTTAACCCTGTATCCGAGCTCTCTCGTTGGGACCCTCACCCTTCCTATACAATCCTTCCCTGCCTCTGTTAGGCTATTTACTATGCCATCTGAAATACTCTGGACATTTGCATCCCTAGGTATACATTCAAGACTTGGTTTTAGTTTTTCCCGAAACTGCTTCCAGTCGGCTCCTTGTTTTAGTCCCCAAACTTCCTTGAAGGTATTTCTGTCTCTATTCGTCTTTTTGCCCATAATCTTAACTGTTATCAGGTTGTGATCACTACCCAAGTCATTTTTTTCCTCGTCATCTATTTCTACATCTATAACCTCCCTCCATACGCTAACGTCAGTGAGTATATAATCAATTATTGTTTTCTTATCGTTCCTCTCCCAGGTCCATTTACCCTTACATTTCGCATCCCTGTTCAGGATCTTTAAACCAAGCTCTTTTGATAGGTCCAACATCTTCCTCCCATTCGTGTTAATTTTCCTATCACCTCCCTGTATGCCCTCCTCCTTATCCCCGATGTGCCCATTGAAGTCCCCCATTAGGACAATACTGAACCCTCTGCTTTCAAGCTCTGTGATATTCGATCTAAGAGTTGTATATATTGAATCATTCCACTCAGGCTTACTTCCCTCCACTGCTAAGTATACAACACCAACAGCAACACTCCTGCTTCCTAACGTGAGTTTTGCCCAGACTATTTCGTTGGATACTGGAATCTGAGTCCTTGCTTCTGTGAGATCTGTAATCAATGAGGGCTGTAATTCCTCTTTAGCGTAGATGCCAACACCCCCCCCCCACCCCCCGTTTTTGACCCTCAGTTCGCCCAGCTCCTATCCACACGCAACCCTTCATCTGACCAACCCGCTCATCCCGTCGTATCCACGTCTCAATTAGACCCATTATATCGAAGTCTCCTTCGTCCATCATTGTTGATATTTCGCTTACTTTCTTGTGCAGACCCTGGATGTTGCAGTACCCAAACTTAATGAATCTTTGTTTTTTTGTCATCACTGGCACATTATTATACCCCTGGTATGTCCCTGTGTTGTGCATGTTTGTTGTTCTTCCTATGTTCCCAGCATCTGTGCCCCTCTGGGTTATTGGCTGTGGTCCTCTACCCCCCTTTTCTCCAAAAAAGGCCCAGCCACCTGTAAAATTTTTTGGCCCAACAGGTCTGTACCCATCCTACTTAAATGCAATCCGCCTCGCCCATACAACTCTCCTTGTCCCCAGAATGAATCCCAGTGGTCAATGAAATGTATTCCCAAGTCTTTGCAGTGCTCTTCCAGCTCCTCGTTTAGTGCCATAATCCGCGAGTTCCTCTCATTCCCACCACCCATAACAGGGAGCACCCCTGAAACGATGATCCGAGCATTCCTGGTAAGTAGCTTTCTAATTAGGTCCTTGTATGTGTCCACCAAACAAACTGATTTCCTCACCCTGATGTTATTGGACCCCACATGTAATACCACTACCGGATCAGGCCCCGACCCAGCTACAATACCGTCCACTCTATCCCTCAGGTCCTCCACTTTAGCCCCCGGAAAGCACAGAACTGTTCTATTTTTACTGTCCAGACCACAGACAACCTTGTCGATCCCCCGAACTATGCTACTTCCCGCAACCACCAACTTACTTTTGGCCCTCGCCCTATTTATCTCCTCTAGTCTCCTATTGTTTACAGCGTCCTCTTCCTCTCCAACAGCCCCACTCGGAATCACTATCGGTATCTTTGACCTAGGATTACTCCTATCCTTGTCCCTCCGTCTCTTTCCAGGCCCTGAACTACCTGGACTACTCCCCTGGTCTTCTCCCAGATCCCTCCTCCTTTTTCCTGGCCTAGACCCCAAGCTACTATCTGTTGCAACTACCTCCATCCCCTCCTCTGACTCTTCCGAATCGAGCACATCAAATCTGTTTCTGGTGCTGCACTCCCCACTGCCTTTGGGCTTTACACCCCTATCTACCTGCTTCTCTGGCCCCCCTTTCCTACCACTTTTGCTAGTCCACGCCAAACGCTTTACAGCATTGCTCCGGCCTGGGCCCCCCTCATCTGTCCTACGTACTTTTCTAGCAGCCCCCACCTCATCACCTACCTCATTCACATCAAAGGTTCTACCCCCATGTTTCCTCTTGGAACCACCGACAACCATCCATCCTTCTCGGAAAGCTACTTTCACAGGCGTAACTCCAGACAGCCCCGCCCTACCAAGTTTTCCCTTCAGCTCAGCAATCTCCCCCTCAAACTTAACAATTGTCTCAAGTAGGCGGAGGATTTCCTGACAGTTTGCACATACCTCTCCATATCCCATCGAACGACAGTCCCCATACATCATAGAACACTGTTTACAAACTTCAAGCCCAATATCGCCATCGGTGGCCCCACAAACCCGGCTCTGACCGACACCCCCAGTGACCTCTGTCTGCACACCAATACTTACCCCGTTGGCACCGTTGACCTGGACCGCGATATTACACGTATTTACCTCCATGCTTACCTCCGTCTGAACAGACTTGCTCGCCATCATCAAAACAAAATTACGCGATCGGACAGGGAAAACTGTAAACACGCGACAAAAGGCAACACGACGAACCGTTCGACAACTTAGCGCTCACAGTTTTATTTAAGACCTCCTAACTTTGTCCCAGTTACTATACTAAACTACCTCCGCACAAAGTTGAATAAAATAACCTGAAAATGAAATATATATGATTAGTAAACAATAAAAATACTTAATTTCGATTCGTAGCCAAGGAGACTTCTTCTACATACCTGTTTCAGTACAACAGAGGCATGTCCCCTAGTTTGTTCAATGAATGAAATGAATGAATTCCCTCATTGCCACAGAGCAGCACTGTTTATCAATATAATAGTTCAATGACATTCAAGCCGTTAATATCAAGTCTTGCTTTGATCTATCCTGATTAGTACTGATTAATTACAATAGCCAGTATTATAAAGTTAAACGTAGTCAGTCTGCAATGAATTGACTACCAATCTGGTTAACAACTTGTATGTGATGAGGACAAGCTTAATAATAATAATAATAAAACAACTTAATTAGTCTGATGTTAATCGAACTCTCTGATCACAATCAAAACATTTTATACAGAAAAAACTTATTGCCAATCGACTGCAAATAAAGAGGTGAACAATTTTAAATTTCAAATCTACTGCCTATAGGAAGTAGTTCTGAAATTAAAAATTGTTTATCTCTTCATTTTCATCATTCCATTGCCTATTATATATTTTCCAGCAGAGCGAGTCTGAGTGTACAAGAAACTGTCCATAAATAATTGTTTTGTTATAATTTATCAGAGAGAACCATTTAGCTCATTTCAATAAATTGCAACAAAACAATTATATATTAATGTTTATCTAGTAACCTGGTGCATACAGTATGAAATCACTAAAAAAAGCTTTTCAGCACTTTTTAGAGTTCATCCTAGCAATAGATTAAAAGTCAATTGAAAAGGACATTTATTCCTGTAGCGTTTTTTTTCCTGTATTGTTTTTTCCATGTACCATTCCTTCAGGGCACCACTGAAATATGTTGTAGGATAACTACTGGAAAATTATTCTCACATTCTCCCATTAGAGCTTCCCAAGAATCATGTCCAGTGTTAGAATCATCAGCTGAGGGAAAATGGTATAAACATTTACTTGTGGTTATCTTACAACAATTTTCCACTGGTAATGTGCATTATTCAATTACCGTACCTTAGTATATTATTTAAAGAGTAAAAAAGAATCCTTTGTATGTCTGTGTAAATGCATGTAGTGACATAAAATGTTATGGACTTACCAAGTATTTCATACATGTAGCAATAAAAGATATATAGTTTTTCAAGTGTTATTCATTTTACATGTACGGGTGAGTACTTGTACTCCAGTACTTTGCAAAGTATTCGTACTCATACATTCTCCACAGTACTTTTACTCGGTACTTTACTCGCACATTTTCAGAGTACTCGTACTCAAGTACTGGAGTCTAGGACTCACCCCAGCCCTGATGGTTCCCTGAAAGTGAGTATGGGATTAAGTAGAGGACACCACTGGGCGGTGGCATCTACTGAAATCTCACACTCAACGTCACGACTGAGGGAGAGAATTGCATGAAAATACGGAAAGTGAAAGTGACGTTATCAGGAGAAAACACACGCCAACTTCACTGATGTTTTGACAACGTCATAGCGAGTACTGCATGCATTTGAAAGTGACAACTCGCAGACGAGTGAGTGCGGAAATGTCTACATGAGTCGGGGTGTATTTGTTAGCGTGTTAACACCCATAATGCGGTAGTTCAAAGGTAATGGTTAATCGATCAGGACTTTTTTGATCAATCATGATGTTGATCGTCTGTTAATTAACCGTTTCAGCTCTAACTCGAAGATGGTCCCAGGTATTTTTTTTCGGAATAAATAATATTATCATTCTGTATCTGCTTGTGTTCATGTAGTGTACACCGTTTCTGTTAGCCTGTTGTTCAACTCTTTCGGTTTAACCAACATGTTAACAGAAACTGCAAAACAGCGTTGAATTTAAGACATTTGAATTTTATGTACATCAGTGAATGACAGCATAACGAGGAAATAATATGTGATCGACTATCACAGAATACAAGTCGACTCTGAAAACCGATAATCGTGGCAGCCCTAGTGTAAATCGATCAAGATTCTTTTAGACAGACTAGTCTTTGACTTCAGTTTAGAATTTTGTACCTTCTCTTCGAAAATGGCCACAGTACAACCTTGAGTATAACAACAACATGTGACACACGCGGCATCTGTCTGGTGCACAAGGGACTTTAGAAACACAGCTCCTGCTTTTACTGATGAGACAGTTTTTATAATGGAATGTTTCTTTCTTGAAAAATGACAAGCAGTCCCCATCGTATCCGATATGGTTTCCATTTTGCTTTGAGGAACTGTTTTCTCTTCTGATTCATCATCCAATCCTAAACGCTTTTCCAATTTAATTAGAAGATCAGGGTCATCCAGAAGATTTTGCAGTGGGTCATAATCTTCTTTCCCTGAAATAATAAATGGCAACAGCAGAAAAACACCCAAAAGAAGCAACATTTCTGTCAACAATATGGCTCCTCACATCTCTGAAGGAAGTTGTCATCCGGGCGTACTTGATTGCTTCATTCTGGGTTCATAGATTTACCAGCCATCGGTAACACTAAAGTGAGACCACAGGATGTGGTAACCGAGAGCGTAACACGTTGAGCTCGGAGTCCAACGTTTGCGAGTTCGAACACCAGCCGGGGAAACGTAACGTAATGCAATACCGGCGTGGATTCAAAACCACACTGCTCCTCTATAGTGTCATGTACGGGGAGGGTGCTATGCTCGTCCTATCGGGTGAGGACGTACATGGCTGTCCCGTGTGCAGTAATTACTGTGCACGTTAAAGAACCCTACTGTGGCAAAAGAGCTGCAGCTCGGCAAAATTCCCCCGATTCCCCTTGTATATAGTGTACTTCATTACCTGTATAAAGAACCCCCGCAATGAATCAATCATGGTCCTCTGAAAAATCAACGGAGGAGTGACTGTAAGTAGTATGTCAGGGGCTTTTGAGGGAATAGTTGCCGGACCTCGGTGCCGGACCTCGGAAGTGACGTCATGTCACGTGACGTAGTGGCGCCATGTTGTGTTGTCATGGTAACCCGCATGAGCGGCCATGTTGTGACGTCATCTCCATAGTGATGCGTGGTGGTAGTACGCATGCGCAGCGCGTGTTGTTAGGGTGATACGAGCTTCCGTCGTCCATTTTTATACTGGAAGCCGCCATCTTGGTTTCTATGGTAGCACGTGATTTCTATGTTACCTGAGGCCAACAATAGGACAGGGGTATGTTCGGAGGGTATGTTCCTTTGTATACGGGTAAATCTGATTACCAAAAACAACCCGACAATCCCTCCAAATCACCAAAATCCACCCAAAATCACCGAAATTAACTTCATTTCCCCAATTGATCGGCTTAGCACGTAGTGCTATAGTACTAAGGGGTACAAGGGGGTGCATTCGATTGAACAGGAGTAATGTTCTGGATTAGAATTCTCCCAGAATACCTTTTTGGATCTCTATCCCATGACGTTTTTCCTATTAAGAATAGCACGTAGTGCTATAGGACAAATTTACCCAGAATTCTCTGTTTCTATCTATATATAAAATAGTTAACCCCTACCTGACCATGTTCCTTTGTTCTAGAGTATACTCCAGTAACGTAGAAGAGCCTATTAGTTGGAACAGCTTTGCTTATTATCACTATATTTAGCTATTCTGGTCTATTCTTGTTAGTTCTGACCCTATTCCGTGTACTCTTGTTGTTTCATTTATCTAACTAACGAATGAGATTGCTTGATTTCTCATAATCTGTAAGCAGAGTTATCTCCCTTCTGTATAACAAAAGACTATATCCAATGGCCATATCCCATGGAATCCCATTTTGGGGAAACACCTGTGGCTATGAAATCCCTTTTTGTCGTATGAGGCCATGAGGGCTAGGTAAAAGCCCTCAATGAGTCCTCATTTATTATCCCTCATATCCTCATTGAATTTTGAGGTTATGAGGACCTTGAAAAATCCCTCAATGAGGTATAATTTACTACGACTCTTATCCTCATTTCAGTATTTAACAGGTATATCCTATGGAATCCCATTTTGGAAAACGCCTGTGACTGTGGAATCCCTTTTTGTCGTATGAGGCCATGAGGGCTATGTAAAAGCCCTCAATGAGTCCTCATTTACTATCCCTCATAGCCTCATTGAATTTTGAGGTTATGAGGACCCTTAAAAATCCCTCAATGAGGCATAATTTACTACGACTCTTACCCTCATCTCGGTATTTGAGGATACCCATGGCCTGGTATTGTATTATTCGAGGATACCTATCGAGGATACCTTTTATAGGATACTTATCTGAGGATACTATATAGGCTGTACATATCCCTATAGGTCTCTTGCTGGTCCTTAGTACTATTAATCCACCTGATGCTTTATGTTATCCCATGACTGGTATAGGTAGTATGCAATGCTAGGCATAGGGGTATGAGGGATTTTTAATACGACTCTTATCCTCATTTCAGAAAAGGGGGTGCCGAAGGCCATATGCCTTTCAAAAAAGGGGTGCCGAAATTGGGGTGCTGGGGATATTGCCATTGATATAGGTTTTTATTATACAGAAGGGAGATAACTCTGGACGATTAAGTACAGGTTATGGGAAATCAAGCAATCTAATTGGTTAATTATAATTTATATAAATGATCTAGACAAATGAAACAACAAGAGTACGCGGAATAAGGTAGCAACTACAGGTATTACGTACCACCTTACCAGTAACAGGATGATACAAAGCATTTGGTAGGTTAATACTATGAACGGTTAGGATGGAACCTATAGGGGAATATACCTACCATACTCTGCTGCCGTTCTGTATTACCAGGCATTGACCCCACCCCAGAATACCGTTCAATAATATGAAGCATCTGGTGGATCAGTAGTACCAAGGGCCAGCAAGAGACCTACAGGGATATGTACAGCCTATGCTATTCTAACGTTCTAAACTACCAAGCATTACCCCCACCCCCATAAAATCACTAGGTCTACCATAACGTACTACATATACCAGCCATATAATAAAACAAAGCAATCGGTTTGTTAATAGTACCAAGCACTAACAGGGACCTATAGGGGTATATACCGCTATACTATAGTACCGTTCTAAACTACCAAGCAGTACCTCTACCCACAATACCCCTATGCCTAGCATTGCATACTACCTATACCAGTCATGGGATAACATAAAGCATCAGGTGGATTAATAGTACTAAGGACCAGCAAGAGACCTATAGGGATATGTACAGCCTATATAGTATCCTCAGATAAGTATCCTATAAAAGGTATCCTCGATAGGTATCCTCGAATAATACAATACCAGGCCATGGGTATCCTCAAATACCGAGATGAGGCTAAGAGTCGTAGTAAATTATGCCTCATTGAGGGATTTTTAAGGGTCCTCATAACCTCAAAATTCAATGAGGCTATGAGGGATAGTAAATGAGGACTCATTGAGGGCTTTTACATAGCCGTCATGGCCTCACACGACAAAAAGGGATTCCACAGTCACAGGCGTTTTCCAAAATGGGATTCCATAGGATATACCTGTTAAATACTGAAATGAGGATAAGAGTCGTAGTAAATTATACCTCATTGAGGGATTTTTCAAGGTCCTCATAACCTCAAAATTCAATGAGGATATGAGGGATAATAAATGAGGACTCATTGAGGGCTTTTACCTAGCCCTCATGGCCTCATACGACAAAAAGGGATTTCATAGCCACAGGTGTTTCCCCAAAATGGGATTCCATGGGATATGGTCATTGGATATAGTCTTTTGTTATACAGAAGGGAGATAACTCTGCTTACAGATTAGATATTTTTTAGATATTTATTCGTTCAGTAGCATACAGGAAATACAATGGTTACAATCACATAGTTCAATTAATATATAACATTTTGTATACTACTGGGAGATGACATAGCCAGATTGGCTGTCTTCCAGTCATCTCCCTAAGGAATATTTTGCAATACTGTTTACGGGCCCAGACTGTCGACGTTCTTATAAAAATCATCTCATCGGTTATAGAAAATGTACTATGTAAGGGTTGTGCTAGACTTGGCAGTTAAAGTGTTTTCTAGTGGATGTATTTCAGCTTGGGGCCTTCTGGCTGTGTGCTACAAATGAAGCAACCTAAATTGAGCAGTTCGAGTAAAAGAGATATAAAAATTTGCTTCAATCCTTTATTTATCTTGAGAGCGGCCCAAAGCTATAAGACATCCCCTGGCGAGGTCATTTAACGCGGACAAGGTGGGTATAGCTATTTGGAGGACAGAATGTCATTTCGTCTGGTCATTTAATTTGTTCATATATAGGTAAAGTAAAGCAGGAAGACGTGTTATGACGGTGTCCAAATCAGCAAGATCACACCCTCTCTCAATCCAGGGGTGAGAACGGGTCGTACTACCGCTGATGTGATCACCGCCGCTACGATGTTTATATAGTGCAATCTGGACAATAAGGATTACTGCATTCAACATTGTCTGAATAAAGTGCTAGAAGCCTGGACAACAGCTTCTTTTTAAATACGTTTCTATTGTTCATCGTACGTAGATCTCTATCTAGCGCATTCCAAATCCTGGGATACAGGTTGGTAGGTAGACGGTCCAGGGCTTTTGTCCTTGTTCTAGTTATTTGGAGAAGATCACGTTGTCTAGTGGTTCTGACAGGCATACTAGCTACTCTGAAGAAGTTATCAAATGACTGGGGAAGATTGTCGTTTTTCCAATCAAAGACGAAGAGGGATACTTGGAATTTATACAGGTCAGTCACCTTGAGTATTTTGTCCCTTTTGAAGAGTGGTTCTGTGTGGGCATTATACTTTTTGTTATTAATTATGCGCAGTGCACGTTTTTGAAGAGTTAGAAGTTTATTGATAGATCTCGAATTTCCCCATGCTTGGATTCCATATACCAAGTGACTATGTATCAGAGCGAAGTATAGTGTTCTCATAGCCTCATGAGGAAGGATTGCCTTTACCTTGTTAAGAGCAAAGTTTGCGCGTGCAATCTTGGAACAAAGTTGAGCTATGTGGGCGTTATATGATAGACAATTATCAATGGATATACCTAGAAATTTCAGTGATTTTTCAGCTTCATTTGGTCCAACCTTATTTATTATTTGGTTGTTGACGAAAATATTATTGTGAGAGAGCGCTTGCTTATGGGATGGATTAAACACAATATATTTAGTTTTACTTGCATTCAATGCCAATCTATTCACGGAACACCATTCGGAGATGTTTTCTAACTCTTTATTCACAGTAATTGTCAGATTGTCAGTATTAGATCCCGAAAGGTGTACGTTGGTATCATCGGCAAAAGATAAAGGGTTTAATGTGGTTGAATTGCAAAGATCATTTATGTATAGCAAAAATAAAATAGGTCCTAATATTGAGCCTTGTGGAACACCACAGGTTATTTCAGCTAAGTCAGATGTGCCTTCACCGTATGCAACAAATTGGTGTCTATTTGATAGGTAACTTTTGAACCAATTGTTAGAGATGCCCCTAATTCCATACCATTCTAGTTTCTTCAATAGGATATCATGGTTTATGGTGTCGAACGCCTTAGATAAGTCCAAAAATACCGCTAATGTTATGTCTTTACTTTGCCTATTATTTGCATCGGCAATGTACTTTAGGAGATGTAGGACAGGGTGGATAGTTGAGTGATTTTTTCTGAACCCATATTGACTGCTGCATAGAATTTCAAAGCGATCGAGATTATGAGAAATCAAGCAATCTCATTCGTTAGTTAGATAAATGAAACAACAAGAGTACACGGAATAGGGTCAGAACTAACAAGAATAGACCAGAATAGCTAAATATAGTGATAATAAGCAAAGCTGCTCCAACTAATAGGCTCTTCTACGTTACTAGAGTATACTCTAGAACAAAGGAACATGGTCAGGTAGACGTTAACTATTTCATATATAGATAGAAACAGAGAATTCTGGGTAAATTTGTCCTATAGCACTACGTGCTATTCTTAATAGGGAAAAACGTCATGGGATAGAGATCCAAAAAGGTATTCTGGGAGAATTCTAATCCAGAACATTACTCCTGTTCAATCGAATGCACCCCCTTGTACCCCTTAGTACTATAGCACTACGTGCTAAGCCGATCAATTGGGGAAATAAAGTTAATTTCGGTGATTTTGGTGATTTGGAGGGATTGTCGGGTTGTTTGTGGTAATCAGATTTACCCGTCTACAAAGGAACATACCCTCCGAACATACCCCTGTCCTATTGTTGGCCTCAGGTAACATAGCAATCACGTGCTACCATAGAAACCAAGATGGCGGCTTCCAGTATAAAAAATGGACGACGGAAGCTCGGATCACCCTAACAACACGCGCTGCGCATGCGTACTACCACCACGCATCACTATGGAGATGACGTCACAACATGGCCGCTCACGCGGGTTACCATGACAACACAACATGGCGCCACTACGTCACGTGACATGACGTCACTTCCGAGGTCCGGCACCGAGGTCCGGCAACTATTCCCTCAAAAGCCCCTGACATACTACTACTGTACAAGCGCATTGATTCGTGCAACTACCGGAATAAAACGGGTGTAAGTCGCGAACTGCAGCTTCAGTCCAACGAAATATACCTGAGATGATTCTGGTGATGTGGGGTTCTCACATGGTGCAGCTAAAAATTAACACTGGGATTTCATAAGAAGAAGAAGAAGACCACAATAAACAGCAAGCTATCCCTTGAGGTACAGGAAGATTCACTCAGCATCGGGAAGATTCCTCCGAGAAGACTCGACCGGGAAGATTCGGCCCCCAAAAAGGCCGAATCTTCTCACTTAGGCACATTTAGAGGGCCGATTCTTCTCATTCCAGAGCATCGTTTTTGTTAAAATTTGATGTCTTTCCGCTGATTTGTCGCGATCCTCTACACACCGTGTAATCAGATCAACGCGGTTGTGTCGGAAACATGCCTCCCCGTAGTTGGCCGTCCGTTTCCCGTCGTTTATCGTTCGCATTTTTAGTTGAAGTTTACCTGCCGTCGATTTTCAAACCAACATGGCGTCTATCACAAGGTGAGTCTATAATTATTTCATTGCATTAGTTGGAGGTGATATTCAGTCGTAGTTCTACCAATGGAAATAGTTTTCTAGAATCCGCAGTTTTTCTTAAGTAACCCACAATAAGCGGCAACCCGACGTTGTGTCAACATTCGAAAACTGGAAAAGTGTCATCATTTCCATTCAACGGCGCCTCCATCGGTTTATTTTGACTTCTCATTGCCCGAATACTTCAATCCCACCAAAGCAATCAAACATCAGGCATATAAAACAAATATTCGAAGTAAAATTGTGATTATTTTATCCAAAACTTGACAACGCTATGTTCAACAGTTGACAACGCCACGGTTCGAACGTGTGATCTCAGTTATGCTGCATTGCAGCTATAACTATGTAAGAATACATGCGACCACAATGGCGCTATGTAATAAAGGCGTTAAGGGGAATGACGTTGTGCACCTTTGACAATTATTCAACTTGTTTCTCCCATTATTCTGTTTTAAATAGAACAGAATCGGAAGTCAGACGCACGCCTTTCCCAGATTCCCTGGTATTTCAGAATGGATTTTTTCTTTTCATCGTATTTGGTGAAAAACGAACCACATGTAGGCAGCGAATCAGTGCCAGGGGAGTGAGGGGACACGTGTGGACAGATGTTATCATCTTTTTCCTGATGTCATTTTCCTGACAAAATGCATTCTTCCGCACCTGGGACAAAATCCAGCCCAATGTTATATTTCAATTTATGCTTGCATCGTTCTGCGCTATTTTTTAATCTACTGAACACATGTGATAGCTCATTATTTCCCAGGATGTTATCGGGTGAAAGGATTGACACGCCATATTACTTAGTGACTAAGTCGCGGTCATAAAATTTCGTCTCCCCAACCCCATTCGGATTTTTCGGTGCTACCGATCAAAGTTTTGATTTGATTTGATTTGAAGTTCTGCAGTTGCATTCCATATATGGAGCTTATGGATATTCATGCATTCCATATATTGAATGCTCTACTAGAACTATGACCCATCACACTGAAAATGAATTGGGCTGGGTGGATCCAACATGACCACAAAATACACAATGTCATTTATGATTTACATTTGTGGCTTATGAGTGCGTAAGCAAAGTATCGTTTTGATGGCCTTACGTCACGGTTCATCGTGGATCATCATGTTGAATGGATACGCCCGCTCGCTCAGCTGCCCCAATTCAACCCTATTTCAGTTCTTCCCGGGTGATATCCCCCATATAAAATTAAATATGAAGACTCCCATGGTACTTTTTAAATGGCCATTAATTGCTTAATTTGTCTCATTTCAGTTCAGATTTAGCAGACCTTGACTGTAAACCCTTTGATCACGAGGCCTCGACTGCTGCAGCGGATATAAGCAGTGACGGTCCACACGGAAACGTTGAAGAGAATAAAACAATTGACGCCAGAACAGAAAGGTGTGACAAGACGAAATCAAAGGTATGTTTGGAAATGACCCCGAATGGCGTTCATTTTTCAAATGCACTCCGTGTAACTTGACATTCACCCACAAAGACTCTCTGAGAACACACAACAAGAAACACGAAGGAACATTAGTGCCTTGCACATCGACATCGTGTACCAGGAGGTTCTACAGTAGAGCTGAAATGGGGAAGACATACACATGTGAGCAAGATGCTTGCGATAAAACATTCAATTCAAAACAAGGGATGAAGAGGCATCAAAATGAGCACAAGGGGGTGTTTCGCCACAAATATCAGATATGTGGGAAGGGGTTTTCGTACTTGACCCAGTTTACTGATCATGCGACCAAACATCACGATATTCGCCCTCATAAATGCACAAAGTGCACAGCAACATTTGCATGTGAACGCACATTCAAATTTCATGTAACCGTATGTGGCAAGGATCCAGAATTCGAATGTGACATATGTAGGAAGTATTATTTCAAAGCGAAGAAGTATATGATTGAGCATCGTCATGTTCATAACTTCATACATCACCAGTCAAGTACCAATGCGACATGTGTGGCAAGTGTTATACACACAGAGGAGGCCTGAAGAAACACAAAAGTCGTAAACACTGACAATACATCATACTCTGGTCTTACGAATGACATTTTATTTTGTTTGTTTGTTGGTCCAACAGATAGTTGAATTTGCCCAGCATTTAGTTTATTTGAATATAACATTATTGCCTGCAAAAGATGGTTGTAATCTAGTTTAATACATAGTTCTCTCCATTTCGAGTCAATTCAGCATTTCGTGTGGACTCATTCACCACACATATTTTTTCGCTTATAAGATAGGGTGTATTCAGACTCTAGGAAATTTTACTGGATTTGTTAACAGCCCAATTGTCGCAGTATATTCAGTGACGGGACAAGGTTGTGAGGGGCCCCGTACTTACCGTTATAAAACGTTCAAGTACCCACCGGGCTCGTCCAAACTTGGACCCTAAATCCGTAATATATTGTTTCAATGTGGTACGTCCTTTGGGACGTGCCACATCAAAAAAAAAAAAATATTGCGGACATTGGGTCCAAGTGGGGACTGCCCCCCCCCCCCAAAAAAAATGACACATTGATGTTTCCACACTGAATGCATCACAGGAGAGACTCTTCTTTACTGCCACTAACGTAAAGCAGGTATGTATGTACAGACGGCATATAGTGTCAGTGCAAATGAGCAATGATGGCGAGGACGCACCGTAATGGCCCGTGCATTTATGCGAAAATACACTATTGTAAATGATCTCCCATTGTGTCAGTTTTCTAGATAAATTTCCCTATACAAATACATGAATTAATCTATCATGCATGTATAAGCTTTCATTTATTATAGATTAATTTCCGGATTTTTTTCCAGACCCGATCATCCAGTCGTGGTTTCCGTCAATTCTATAAACACAGCATATTATTATCAGTTCGAACCGTAGCTTTGTCAACCACTGAATACAGCGTTGTCAAGTTTTGGATAAAAAATTCATAATTTTACTTCGAATATTTGTTTTTATATGCCTGGTGTTTGATTGGTTTGGTGTGAATGAAGTATCCGGGCAATGAAAAGTGAAAATAAACCAATGGAGGCGCCGTTGAATGGAAATGATGACACTTTTCCTGTTTTCGAATGTTGACACATCGTCGGGTTTCCACTTATTGTGGGTTATTTAAAAAAAACTGCGGATTCTAAAAACTATTTCCATCGGTGGAACTATGACTGAATATCTCCTCCAACTGATGCAATGAGATAATTATAGACTCACCTTGTGATAGGATCATGTTGATTTGAAAATCGACGGCATGTAAACTTCGACTAAAAATGCGAACGATAAACGACGGGAAGCGGATGGCCAACTACGGGGAGGCATGTTTCCGACACAACCGCGTTGATCTGATTACACGGTGTGCTCTAACGGGGAGGCCTACATCAACCCGGTTAAGGTTTGTCGTGACTTCCTCAACCAAAACCCAGTTCTCGATTGACCAAACTACAGTCCAGATTTGTCCCCGATCGAATATCTGTTGGATGAGGTGGACATGAGGGTCAGGAATTGCGCCAACGTCGCTCAGCTCACAGAGGCCCTTCTTCAGGAGTGGAATAACACCCCACAAAGGACCATAAACAACTTGATAGAGTCAACCGTCAATGGTAAGGAGAGTTAGAGCAGCGACTGAAGCCCGGGGTGGGTACACCCTCTACGGATTTTGAGCAAGAAGTGGCGTTGGGTACCCACGTTTGAATGTTATCCATGTAAACGCTGTCTGTGTTAAGACAACAAAACTCGTCAAAATTTAATCAGCAATTAAGAAAAAAACATCAAAATCCAAACAATGAAATAATCATCCATAACACATTTGAAATATTTACGACAGAAAAAAACTCGCGTTTCTTTTTTCCGCTAGTCTATAAAATAAGTCAGTTCAATTTTACTGCAATTTATTTCCAGCAGATCTGTAATCCCATATGAAGCGAAAGCCATGAACCACTTCCATATAACCTTAGTTAAGACATCAAATACCTGGGTCGAATCTTCCCGGCCGAATCTTGTCGGCCGAATCTTGTCAGCCGAATCTTGTCGGCCGAATGGGATCGGGACGTTTCGGCCTTGAGACGTTTCGGCCCTGGGACGTTTCGGCCTTGAGACGTTTCGGCCTGGGACGTTTCGGCCTGGGACGTTTCGGCCTTGTAGAAAGTGGGTGGAGAGACAACGTAACAGCAGTGGCATGGAATACATACATTTATTTGAAGGATATAATATATTAATAATTATAGTACATCATATTGTTCTATTATAATAATCGATCGATATTTACATCAGTTGTATAAAATACCTTTATAATAACATCCGCGGCATGAAATACATTTAAAATAACATCAGGGGCATGAAATACATACATTTTATTTGTGAAATGATTGAAAAATTGCGGAAAGATAGAAATCGTTTCGGTCTAGAGACGTTTCGGCCCGTGATAATAACTTTACCGCATCAATCAAAATGGCGGCTCTCAAAGCTTCACTTCAAATTTTCACTCGATATAATCAATTTGTTCTAAAAACGTTTAATGCAACGAAAATATAGTGTGTATTTTGAATGGATGCCGAAAATCAGAGGTAATTTTCGGCATCCATTCAAAAAACACTTTATTTTCTTTGTTCTATTATAATAATCGATCGATATTTACATCAGTGGTATAAAATACCTTTATAATAACATCCGCGGCATGAAATACATTTAAAATAACATCAGAGGCTGCATCTCGATGTGCGACAGTGTAAATTGTTAATCACATTGCGACTTGTTAATTGGTTCTCTTTGTCGGTGAGACTACTTACCGAGAACAACCGAGAACAGACAAAAAATAATAAATAAAGGTTAAAATAAATATTAACTGTTAGCATATAGGTACTGTATTTGTGTAAAGGCTGGAAAAAACAACTTTAAACCGACCAGGTCTATGGTGAAGCAGGTTATTCATTTATCCTCCGCCTTCGGCGCCGAACTGAGAAGAGAACAAACAAAATAATATATAAAGATCGAAATAAAAGTTTTTTGTTAGCGTATAAAGCATGTATGTATGATATTATGTGCAAATTAGTAACAAAACAATTTTAAACCAGCCTGGTCTATGGTGAATGGGATTATTTATTAATTCCCACATTCAGCGCCGAACCGAGAAGAGGCTATACTTGCCGAGAACAAAACAAAATAATATTTAAAAATGAAAATAAAAGTTTATTGTTGGCTTATAAGGTATGTATTTACTGAGAGCAGGTATCTGACACCATTCATGCCTCGATTGCGATCTAAGATCCTGTCAGCAAGACTATTCCAAAAACGGGTTCTAGTCGTTTCGTCCCATGGTCGTTTCGTCCCAAGACGTTTCGTCCCATTTTGGTCGTTTCTTCCGATTTATTTTGGTCGTTTCGTCCCATGTAGATTTTTCACTTTAGTCGTTTCGTCCCATGTGGATTTTTCACTTTGGACGTTTCGTACCATCCGAGATTGGCTAGGTAATCTCAAATTTGGTTGATTTTTTATGATTATTTCTCAGTGAGACTATGCAAATATGGATATCATTGGAACCGGCTTGATCAGTTAGTTCCAATAATGTACGCATGGTTTTACTGGGGAAAATGTAAGACATTTCAGGCTCATTCATTTGTTGTGCAGTTTTGACCGATTTGTTAAAGGTTTAAGTCACAACGGGACATATAACGACGACGAATCGGGTATTATTGTTTATTATTTACACTTTTTCTTTGAACTCATCATCAAACCTATCGCCCTTATGGGTGCGATGGTATTTCTTAAGGAGCTCAGCGAAAAGGATGTTGTAAAATATATAGTCAAGCATATAAAAACAAGCCCCCTAGGTTTGAAAGGCAGCAGTCGGTCCTATTATGCCCATACAGACATATCAAAGAGACGCACTGGTGTTTATACAAAAAGCCGACTTGATCAATCACACACAACAGAAGGCTGTACTTACAACAACCAGCAAGTAAAAGTGTTTGACAGAACGACTTATTCACTCAATTAACAACAACAAAAATATAATTACAATCCTTATCAAAATTATTGAAAACAAACAAAAAAACTGTGAGTCCACATTGAGATTAGTAACAAAAGACATAATGGTTTGTTTGATTGACCGACAAATTCACATAAACAAAAAAGAACCTAATAACCTAACAAACAACAATTACACGTTTGTTACAGAACAAGATAAGTTTATATAAATTAGGGAAGCTAGGCGTTTTCACGTCAATCTCGGATGGGACGAAACGTCCAAAGTGAAAAATCCACATGGGACGAAACGACCAAAGTGAAAAATCTACATGGGACGAAACGACCAAAATAAATGGGACGAAACGCCCAAAATGGGACGAAACGTCCTGGGACGAAACGACCATGGGACGAAACGACCTGATCCCTCCAAAAACTACAGCAGTGGCCACAAAAAAGCTGACCAGCGAAAGCCGAGTGAAGAACTCAAAGACGAGTAGTGCCATTAAGCACTAAAGGCCAACGTCTGGCCTGAGTAAGGTCCCAGTCCGCAGGACGAGGAACACAAGGGGCAAATGTGCATACCCCCTCCCCCCACCACCACCACCAAAAAGCAAGCAACAACAACAACAACAAAAACCCGAAAAAACGCCAAAGTCGAATTATTTCTCACTATATTCAGCGCTGCTTCGAAGCGTAGTCTATCCCAAAGGAGAAACGGCATATTTACAACGTTTTAACATTGAATTACAATCACTACCGACATTTCAGATAACCGGTTGACGGTTTTTCTCATCAGTTAGGTAAGTAATTGGTTTTAAACCGGTTATCCGGTTAACCATTTCAGTACTACACTACACAGTGTCCACTTATAAAAAAAGAAGTGAGCACCGGCTTTCGTGACAAAAGAGAAGACAATTTTAAACCAGCCAAATCTACATTGGAATTGTGTTTCTATTTTAAATATAAAGAAAAAATTAGACCAGCCAAAGTCTAAGTGATGGGAATTATTTATTAATCTTGTATTTACACAGAGAACAGACTTCTTACCGAGAACAAATGAAACTACATGCAGTCAGTGTTAATTAAGAGTCACAATCTTGTTCTCGGTGAGTAGTCTCTTCTCGGTTCGGCGGCGAATACGAGATTGATAAATAATCCTCATCACCACAGACTCAGTTGGTCTAAAATCTCAAAATTAATTCATACAATATACAGTACCTATATGTTAACAATTAATATTTATTTTTGCCTTTATTTATTATGTTGATTTGTTCTCGGTTGTTCTAGGTAAGTAGTCTTACCCCTCTTTGTGGCTGTCGGCAATTGCAATCAAAGCCTGGTTCGCAAACTCAACACACATATAATGAACCAGGCATTTGAAGGTGAATGCGCTCCACAACCTTCGTAAGACACGTAACAAAGAGACCACAAATAACATGATCAACATTATCTTCAATTCAAATACATGGCTTCTCACGACTGAGGACCCAATTGTATACGAAGAATATAATAATAATAATAATAATAATAATAATAATAATAACTCTTTGGCCAGCCGCTGATTTGTCGCGGTCCTCATAAGAGAAGGCCATCATTCCCCCTGCACCCCACCCCCTCTTCCCCTCCTCTCCTCCCAGCATTCAGATATAAACTGCTTAATAGTGTCCCTCACTTCCTCTTTTTCAATTTCTTCAATAAGCATTCTTACCCTCTCCCTCGTGTCCCCCTTCAGCCATCTATCCTTTGTTTCTTCACCCCACTTCTGCATTATTCTTCCAGTAAATTTTATTCTATGAGGTATATACTGTGGGCATTCCAAGAGAAAATGTTCCAGGGTCTCCACTACTCCAGAGTGGCACATTTGGCATCCCTTTTCCCCATCTCTCCCAATTTTTCCCCGAAGCTCGAATATTCGACTGACCTATAGACATTACAGAGACAGCAACTATTTGGCACTGACATTTTTACCTAAACTAAAATCCAAAGTATTCACACATACTGACATCCCAAAATGATGGACAAATAACAAGTGCAAGAGTATAAATAATTTTATAAAAATTGGAAAATGAATGGAGAATTCTGAAATTGCCAGATTAGACTTTACAGACTTGAAGACATTGTTGTTCACCAATATCGTTACATTAGGAATTATTATTTTCGGAAGTGATTTTTCAATGATTCGCCAACGATGCAAAGAAAACTGGCCGTAAGACAAGAGATGTGGTCAGCACCCACGGATGACTAACGGAATCAACGAAATAATAAAAGGTAACTGATTTATGTTTCCGACAATTCTAAAAAATCAAACTTCGACTGACGGATGTTTGACAGTACATAAATCTGCGGCAATTGCAAAAATAAATAAATAAATAAATGGTCAGGTAAAGAGGGGGAATACCTCGAAAACAAAAAGTGTCAAGAAAAAAAAAACAAGGCTAAATTAAAGCCGTTGACACTGAGACGAAATAGCTAAAAAAAATATACTGTGTATACACATATATTAAATAAGTGGCACCCTGATGGGAGTTTTATTTTTATCAAATATTACAAAGATTTGTCTTGTGATACCCAATTAGCACTTGCTCGCTTCATCCAGACACCGAGGTAGTCTATTAAATACAAAGCTACCTACTAAATACCGAGAGGCAGTTTTCGGTGACAGCTCGGTCAATATGCCTTGCATTTACTCGAATAAATCAACGGTTATATCACATATATTGCTCCAAAGGACAAAATTATTTGTCTGAACGTATATTCAAACATTTAAACAACTCTTCCTTATTCATTTTCCTTCATCTCGGTATCCCTTGGTATACCTCGGTATCCCTAGACTGCCATAGACTGCCTGGATTGGCAATTTCAACAGGTACATGTATTTTTGCTGGAACATGGTTTGTGTTGTTCAAGTAATCATTCCCGACATTTAATCTACCCACAAGCGGCTAATGTGGATAAAACAGAATTCTCCAGAGTTTACAACTGGAATTTGTTCCCATTTCTTGGCAAGTTTATGAATTCATTCAAACTTTCTCACAAACACTGGCAGTTATTGTATACATGGGTAATCGGGAGCGAATACGCCCAAACCGGCCTCCAGCCAAACCAGCCTCCGACATTTTTGCCCAAACCGGCCTCCACTTAACCCAAAACGGCCTCCACATTTTTACCCAATCCGGCCTCCACATTTTTACCCAAACCGGCCTCCAATATTTTCATCGTCGGCGACGGTTAAGCATTGATCATCCAAACCGGCCCACACTTTTTCACCCAAACCGGCCTACATTATTTTAATTGGCTGTCTGCGTTAAACATTGATCACTCAACCCGTCCTCCGCAATTGCATTTTGTGGCGTCTCTAAAACATCAATATACTTAAATAGAATGTCTTACAGCCGCAAAAATGCAATTGCAAAAGAAAAATAATTTACATAAGCGAACTTTTCCCAGGAAACAATTGGGGTAATCTAAGGGATTTTGAAAGAAAAACAACACTGAGTTTCGAAATAATAGCTTTAATGGCATATATCAAATGGCAAGACAAACATTTAGATGGCCCAACATCATCAGACACTTCCTCGTTAACACTTTCTTCCTCAATTGAATGAATGAAAGGTTTTAGCGCGCCGAAGGCGCGCAGGGACGATGTGAGATTTACAAATCCCTTGCGACCCCGGTTAACCTTATTTTATTTCACTTGGATTACACAGGCCTAGCTTTCCTATTGCCCAAAATGGAGTCTGAGGTGGGGGGGGGGGGGGGGGTATGCACGCGGTTAGAATACCCGGCAGTTTACGTTGGAGTGTTAGATGGTCAATACTCAATCCCTCAACGCCTTTAAAACTATTAGAGAGTGGGCTCTATTCGGTTCCAGTTCGGCGATGGTAGAGGTTTGAGTCCCACCATGGTGGCGAGCCAGAATGTAATGTTGTGCGATGGCAAGTTTAAGAGAAGAAGAGAAAAGAAAACCAAACAGCAACGCCGGTTTGGTAGCGGCCCCGGTATATGACCATAGCGGTTACAAAAAAGAAGTGGAGAAAGCTCCAACAGTTTAGTTTTGAAAAACCGGGAGTCATCCATCAAGCCTTCTGGGAGATAGGATGCCATATGTGATTTTGAGGTATCTGGTTATCCTTCGGGAATTCCAAATGACCTCCTCCATCCCCCCCCCCCCCCCCAAAAAAAAACAAAAGAAAACTAGAGAATTGTAATTTGTTGGACAAAATACGGGCTTTCCCAACTTTTTAATGTGAAAAGGCAAACTGTATTGTACACAAACTATCGATCAGTTTAGAAAACAGAAAATTTAGTGGAAATCAAAGTTTTTGTGATGCTGCTAGTTTTTATGCAGCCAAAACAGATATTTGAGATACAGCAGGACACCAAAACATTTAACATAAAATTTGCTCGTCAATAATTACAGAGTATTTTCATAGAAAGCAAAACAAGTGATGTCCTTTCTGCTTTGAAAAAAAATAAGTACACATGAATTATGGGCGTACGGGCCAGGGTTTCATGGAGGACCGTGCCCCAACCCACTCCTGAGTCAGAAAGGAGCTGATCTTTCAGCCACTATGCCAGAAAATTTCGGACAATTTAGTTGCCAGAAATGACCACAAAACATTTTGGTTTTCCACACGAAATGTTGTTTTCCTATCTCAGCACTTAGAAGTTGCAAGTAAACTGACCATTATACTGTACAAGTTGATTCAGTGGAACCATATCCACATTAATATTATTCATTTATAATCACACAAGTACATATAAAGAGTTCTATTACTACATATTACGGTAGCGCGGTGGCGCAGAAGGTAGAGATGATTGTTGCAATCCAAGAAGTCCTCTGTTTGAATCCCGCCTGTGGCAACCACATTGTGTCCTTGAGCAAGACACTTCATCCCAATTTAATTTCCTACGTGGGGGGGGGGGGGGGGGGGTGTGAGGGGCGGGGGGTATGATGGCGATGTGTACTAAGGGTACTTTGAGGGTGCACTTGTCTTCAACCAATGCTAACCCTCCTTTTGTGGAGTTGGTATGTCGGGGAGTCTGAGTCGCTTTTGCTCGGTGGTTCTCTCCAGGTACTCAATGGGGGTGGGGGTGGGGGGGGGGAGACCCCCTCTCCCATACCCGCATTTGGCATTTCCTCCTGAGATTCAATCCTGAGATTCAACTTTTTCGGACTAAAAGGGTCCCACCTTCTCCCCCCCCCCCCCCCCCCGAAAAATAGCCCTGTACGCCTATGCAATGAATACATGGACTTGAATAAATACCTATATTATGGTCATGATATAGCTGAAGATGCTGAAAGTAACCTTAAATATCAATAATTAATTTATTCTCTATCATTCTATCTGTTTGTGAATGTGTGGGATTTGTCAACAAACGAGGGTAAGCTTCCTACTCCATGATTTCACAATTTTTCCAACATATCTCTTTCAGATACAATGAAATACATGTAATATGAGTTACTGTCACACACAAATTAGTTGTTTATTTGATATGGTTTAAAACATCTAGAGAGCTAGTATACACAGTGATGGGTACAGTTCAAGTCAAAATGAGTTGATTAAAGGGATGTTGAACAGCTTGTTAATATTTCTTGCATTACATTACTACTTTGCTATTTATTGACAGAAGGATTTCACGGAGGGTTTCCCTGACGGTATTTATTTATTGGTGTTTGCGGTCACATACTTATCCACAATGGCTAATCGTGACCGTGGCAGTTTTACGGGTGGGGGAAGTCGGAGGCACAGAGAGAACCACTGAGCATCGACGAGCAACTGTCAGCTCAACATTCTAATTATGTTCAAGCTCCGCTGAAGCAGGGTACCAGCGCTTGAAAACATGTGCATGCAGTACGCCTTAGTACATGGCATCATCGTGTCCCCATGTTGGAAACCGGGATAAAGTGCCTTGCCCAAGGACATTACGTGGGTCGTCCCAGATAGGGACCTCTATCATAGAAGTCAAACAGTCTACCACTGAGAAAATGTGCTTTCTTTCCTGGCGGTATTCATATTTGTACAGCCAAACTGGTGTTGGATACAACAGCAAATATGCTCGGTAGGCAATTGTAAATACGAACATGTAAATCATTTTTTGATATTCCTTTCGAAAATGGAAGAAAAGTGAGCTCCACATTAGCCAATTTTATGAAGAATTTTAGAGCACTCAAATTCAAGGCCCGAAAACTGGGTGAAGGTTAAAACTTTGAATAAAATATATAACAGCAAAATTGTTCTTGGATGAAGGCCCAATCCTCTCATGGAAACGGTTTTGAGACAATATGGCCCCAGTGCTGAGAAAGTGCATGTAAACGTTGGCGAAAATAACAATTATTCTGACAGTACCTTTATGGGAAGTCTCAAATCTGCCAAGGATTAAACTTTTAATAATAACATACAGAACAAAATTTGTCATACTTTGACTGCTGCAAGCACCTATAGAAAACATTCAGAGCTCAAGCAATTAAAAATGGAGTAAATTGCCACCTAAATTTACCAAATTCTGAAAAAATTGGAATTTATTTGGACGGTACCTACTTTTATGCAACCAGAATGGGATAGGGTTAAACTTTACAACCAAACTAACAACAGCAAATATGCTCGATAGTCAATTGTGAATACGTACATGAAGAGTGTTTGAAATTAACCCTTTCCAGAATGATAGAAAAGGCAACCAAAAATTGCTAATTTTGGCATTTTCAAACGTTATTCTTATTCTCGGCCTCATTGTGCTAAAGGGTTAAATCTGAGATTAAAAAAGTAAACAGCAACTTTCTTCCACAATCATTGTTGCATCTAGCCATTCCAAAATAATTATTACAACTACCTTGTAATTAGAAAAAAATGCTCTTGAAGTTGGCGAAAATAACAAATATTTCGACAGTACCCTTATGGGAAGTCTCAAATCTGCTACGGGTTAAACTTTTAATAATAACATATAGAACAAAATTTGCCATACTTTGACTGCTGCAAGCAGCTATAGAAAACATTCGGAGCTCAAGCAATTAAAAATGGAGTAAATCGACACCTAAACTTACCAAATTCTGAAAAAATTGGAGTTTTCTTGGATGGTACCTACTTTTATGCAACCAGAATGGGATAGGGTTAAACTTTACAACTAAACTTACAACAGCAAATATGCTCGGTAGTCAATTGTGAATACGTACATGAAAAGTGTTTGAAATTAACCCCTTTCCAAAATGATGGAAAAAGCAACCAAAGTTGGCTAATTTTGGCATTTTCAAACGGTACTCTTATTCTCACCCTCATTGTGCTTGGGGGTTAAATCTGAGATTAAAAAGTAAACAGTAACTTTCTTCCTCAATCATTGTTGCATCTATCCAAACCAAAATAATTGTTACAACAACCTTGTTATTGGAGAAATTTGCCCTTGAAGTTGGTCAATTTTGAAGAAAAATTCTATATTCATGTCATTTTTGGCCAGTGGGGGTTAAAGTTGAAAGATCTGAGTAGTGATTGTGGTGTATCATATTATGCTCTAAATGTGTAGAAAATTTGAGCTAAATAACTGTAAACAATTTTGAGACATTCGAAAAATGGTGAAATTTTGAAGGTTTTGGCTGAAAATACACGTTTTCACAGATATGACGATACCGCATTTCACGAGATTTTATGACATTACATAAGTGTGCCAAATTTGGTCAAAATCGTACAACTTGTTTTCGCGCAGTTCAACAGACAAAATTCAGGGAGGAAAAAAAAAATAGAGAAGAAAAATTTTGAAAAAGAAGAATAACAATAGTCTTTCCCAAACTGGGTTTGGGAAAGCCTAAAAAACAAAAAAAAAATAGAGAAGAAAAATTTTGAAAAAGAAGAATAATAATAGTCTTTCCCAAACTGGGTTTGGGAAAGCCTAAAAAAACACACCCTCTCACTGACACATACCCTCAAGCCCTTAAAAGGGCTGTTAAATCTTTATTCAAATGTTTATTTATATAAAATGTACACTCGTCCCCAGCCAGACAAGCTTGTTTCAATCCTTGCCTAGTGTTTGGTGATTTCTTGTATATGTTGCAGAAAGGTAGGTTGCACCAATTCCTCCTACGCTTTGTCTACCATTTTTCTGCGTCTTCTTGATAAGAGTGTTGCAAGAAAATTTGAGAATGTTCAATTAGAAAAGTTATAGGTAGAGAAAAAGATAGGTATCCGCTATTGTATATTGTGCCTGCTGTGTGATTGTTGCTATGGATGGGGTAAGGGGTGTGTTTCTTTGGAGCCCACTCCTCATACGTAGAGTTGCGAGGCAATCCTCACAGACTCAATCCTAAAGATCTCAATGAGTAGCGAGGCAATCCTCACTGACTTCACGCAGTTTAATTCTATTGAGTAATTTTAATTTAATGTGGATTATTTTGTTTTTCTGTTTAGGGTTCAGTGTTCGTTCAGCTTCACCATTGATTCACTATCCTGGAGTATGTGGAGGGTTTTGTTATATAGATCTTATTAAACGCATTTCAATCGCACTTCAGCAGAGTTGCGAGGTAATCCTCACAGACTCTATCCTAAAGTTCCCAATGAGTAGCGAGGCAATCCTCACTGACTCCACGCGATTTTGTTATATTGTATAATTTTTATTTTATTTTATTATTTTTTTTATTTTCTGGAAAATTATTTTGTTTTTCTGTTAAGGGATCGGTGTTCGTTCAGCTCAACCATTAATTCACTATCTTGGAGTCTGTTGAGGGTTTTGTTTTGTAGGTCTTTTAATCGCGTATCAGTAGTTTCTATTTTTGCTAGCTCGTGAAGTTCCTTTATCGGTGTCCATTTCGGTTTGCATAGTGCCACTTGCAGGGCATAATTTTGAACCCTCTGTAGCTTCTGAATGTTGGTTTTGCTTAGGTCACTTGTTATTATGGCACCGTATTCTAGTACCGGACATATAAATGTTTTGTAGAGCTTGAGAGGCACATCTTTGTTTGCTCCCCAATTACTACCTCTGATCATCTTCAGAAAATTGATACGTTTAGTAGCTCTAACCGTAATTGAGTTAACGTGACTATTTAGACTGAGATTGCTATCTAGGATAAATCCCAAAAATTTGGCCTCTTTGTTTGCTTCTAGTTTGTGATCGTATAACTGGAGATCGATACTGGGGACTGTTTTTTTCCTTTGCTTTTTGAAGAACGTAACTTTTTGAGTTTTGGCGGCATTGAGTTTGATGTGCCACAGGGCGCACCAGCTCTCAAGATCGCGAATGGTATCCTGTAGACGATTTTTAATTATGTTTCTGGACTTGCTGGCCATCCAAATGCCTTTGTCGTCTGAGAACTGCGATAGTTCAACAAAGTTTTTCCCTACTTCTTCTATATCATTCACATATATTATGAAAAGAAGCGGACTTAGAACCAACCCTTGTGGTGTTCCCGCTTCGAGTATTACTTCCTCTGACACCTCGCGATTAACCCTCACCTTGATTTTTCTGTCAGTTAGAAATGATGATATGATCCTTAGAATTTTAGTGGGTAATCCCATTTTCGCTAGTTTATATCTCACGCCATTGTGCCATACCGAGTCGAACACTTTTTCTACATCCAAGAAAAGCGCGGTTCCATTTTCGTTTTGACTAAATGCTGTTTTCATATAATCGACCAGTCTATATACGTGTTCGATTCCCTCTTTCTGACTCCTATACGCTCTTTGCCATTTGTTGAAAAAGTTGATTGATTCGAGATAGCTTCGAAGTCTCGTAGTGAGAATCCGCTCAAATATTTTCCCAACACAGCTAAGCAAGCTGATTGGGCGGTAGTTAGAAGGGTTGGTAAGGTCTTTGTCGGGTTTAGGTATCATGACTCCTGTGGCCACTTTCCAGCATTTTGGGAAGTACCCACAGGAGAGACAGCAGTTTAGGAGTTTGGTAAGTCTGCAGTAGAAGATGTTGGGGCACTGTTTCATTATTTTGTAAAAGACTTCGTCTTCTCCTGGGGACGAAGATGACCTGCATTTTCTGATTATACCCATGGCCTCTTCTATGCTTATTGGTTCGGTTAATTCATGATCGTCCCCGTCTTCATGTCTTTGGTTGAAGTTCGGTTCATTGAAAATTGGGTTGTTATCTTGGGCAAATTTATTTACTTTTACCTTAAAATCGTTGTCATATCTGTTCCCTTCTTGTGGACGATGCGCCTTCTTTAGAAGTTCGGCAAAAGCGCTGGCCTTTGCCTTGTCGTCTATGGCCATAGTTCCGTCACTAGTCTTCAGCGCATTATTATTGGCAATGTTGCTCTTTTGGCCATTAAGACTTTTAAATGTATCCCAGAGCCTCTTAGGTTCTCTCAGCCCATTTAGGTTTGCGGTTGCTTTTCCCCATCTCATGCGATTGTCGTTAGCTATGGCCTTTTTTACTTTCCCATGTAGGCGAATATACGCGGTTTTAAGTTCTGCTCTTTTCATTTGATCAAATCATTAAATCTTTTTCTGCCTCCAATGTTGACACTATAGGCCACAAAACTGACACTATAGGCCAAAATCCCTATGGAGAATCCTATGTTAATTTTTAGCCTATAGTGTCAGCATTGGGGTATGGGGAATTCAGTGTTAAATGCTTTGGCATACAGTGTCAGCTATGGTGTAGAGTTCTAATTGCTTTATACTGGCAAAATATGTTTATTAATCAATCTCTCCATACTTTAAACCGCAAAACACTTTACTGAATGGAGGGATTGGTTGTTAAGCATGCAGTCTCTTACCCACAGTGGAAAAGAGAAGTATCTCTTAACTCTTTTTCACTTATGAGATAGAATGGTGAAAAAAGAGAAGTATCTCTTCTCTTTTTTTACTGCTATGGAGAGCTAGTGGGGACTGCTACTTTTTAAACAGACAATAAGAATTAATTTAGGTACCAATGTTTAATATATGAAGTGAGAAGCATATATACACCGAGATCTGAGTTTGTCTATCTATACAAAATCTTTTTACATCGAGATTTTTTTGTGTGATACCACTTTATTTCAAGATTCCATTTTGCTGAGAAAATATGTGTAGCCAGAATTATGTCTTGAAATAAAGCATTATCGCTTAAGAGTTTTGGAAAAAATGCTAAAATATCCTATCTGTGATACATAATAAATTTATACAATAGAAAAAATGTTTTTATAAAAAACTCTGTGGGTTGTTTTGATACCTGATCATGATTGCATAAAATAATGTCTATAAGTTTGTGCAAACCATCAACAGACTTCTCTGTCATTCTGTTGGAAATTTCTTGGATTGAATTTGATAGTAAGAACTGTCTTCAAATCATATCCTCTTGCAAGATGATCTAAAACAAATATACAGTACATACCACACACCACAGTACGAGCACTTTGTACCCTCATTGTGTTTATAGTCCACAAATCTGTGTTTTTCACTATGAAATTGTATATGTCTTTATGTAATAGTGGTAATCCATAAGAATCAAAGTAGATGGCTGAATGATTGTCTTTGAAATATCACCACCCAATGTTCTCCTGGTTCTTTTGATGAATCTGTGTTCACAATATAAGCGTTTCTGTGTTTATGCTTTTGTTTTGGTAATGAGTCTCTTGAACACACTTTTCCATTCAATGATGATAACCTTGGAGAATTATCAAGAACATATTGTAGTTGAGTGGTGTCCATCTCTTCTTACCCCTAAAAAGGGCTGTTGTACTTTTTTTTAATCAACTTCTTCTTCTCTAACAAGTGGTGTGTAATATCCCCACTCTTTTTCTACTAAATCTGCCCAATTTTGAATGTCTTCTTGTGTGTTAATTTTGAAGTTCACATTCATATATGTAAAACATCCTTCAATGTTCCATTTTTTTGCTTGTTCGAGCAGTTTATATAGTACATTTGATATACACACTTTTTCCATACAGTCTTTCAAATACATTTCAATCCATATTCTTACATCCTTTCTTATACAAAAGTCATGTTTTGCTCCAGGTATTCCTTGACATCCATAACACAGTTTATTCACTTCTTCACTTCTTCTTTTATCAAAGGTGTCACTTCATTTACAACAATTACTTTAAATAATCTAAGGAACAATTTTTCATTTTTTGTCTTCACTCGCCTCATTATTTGTATTCTTCTTCTCATTTCTCTCTGCATCTTGCAATGTTCACATTTACTCATTGTTAATAGTCAAATATCACTTCTCTGAACTTATTGATTTGTATTTCACTATCAAATTCTGCATATACGGCAATGTTGATCACCTGTGCCAGAGCTTCAGCAAACTGAAGATCTATTCGAAGGTTGCCAGACTTTATAGGGTGAGCTAATGGTCCACTGCTTGATTGATCAGGTGTCAAATCAATTCCCCAGAGGGTATATCCTTTTGCATAATCCTGCATTGATATATTAAATGTTTCATTTTGTCCAAAATACCCCATTGCTTCAAACAATGATAAATATGAATTTAGATAAAGTCCACCTTCGAAATTTGGTTCAAAGGGACGTGATTTAATGGAATGTCCATCCACTGTGATTTCCAACTTGTTCAAATTGAAATGTTGAAAATTAAATGGAGATGTACCAATATCTTCATTTAATCTTTATTCAAAACTAAGCCAAGAATTATTCATTTTGGCATCTGTTTATGAAACAGATGGTCTTCTATTTTTGATCGAAGACCGTTTCCAATGGTAAATGTTTTAATTTCAGTACGTCTAATGGGGATTTTATAATTTGTTCGATCTTTTTGTGCATTCAGATCATTTGCAAATTTAGGAATTAAATCCAAGGCCGGTATTCTGAATATGGCTTTTTGAATTTCTATTTTTCCATCTACACCACCAATCAGACAAAATTTAGCCGGAGCACGATGAATTTTAACTCTCATTTCCACACCATTTGGTAAATATTTCTCTTGCACAAACAGAGCTAAATGCAATTTTCCTCTTAGTTGTACAGATTTACTGTTTGCAATTAATTTGTGACGTTCAATCAAACCTTTGCGGAATCTTTAGCAATTGCAGTATGTTGACCAGGGGTATCTATATACCACATCTCACTAGCAGCTAGATGTGTTTTTTTCACATCTTTTGAATAGCTTAACAGATTTTCAAAAAATGCTCGATAAGGATACATGTCTGTTAGAGATGGACAATATACCGAAAAACCGAACCGATACCGATATCATGGGGACACCAAAAAACCGAACCGACCCAATCTTTGAATACCGAAACCAACGGTATTTTCAATTTTCCCTGTGCATTCGCTATTTATAAGGCCTTGATGAGGATTGATAGCAGCTGAAGTGTTCATTTTCGTGAAAGAAGTGACTGATTTTATTTTTCAGTTTTATTGATAGCAGTTGAAGTGTTCATTTTCGTGAAAGAAGTGACTGATTTTATTTTTCAGTTTTGTTAAGCCTTAAGGACCAGGGCAGTTATACTAAATTATCAATAGTCTACGACCTGTACATGTGAAGTTGCTTAGCAGTGATTTCTAGCCAAGTCTTGGCTGCCTTAACAGGCAGCCAAGACTTGGCTAGAAATCACTGACCAGATAATTTTACTACTGTCATCAGGCCCACATAAAGATGACATCTTCAGGACACACATTCTATGATTACAGACGCCTTAAGTGGAGCTTGAAAAGTTAAGGCGTATTTAGAACAAGTCACCAAATTACTGTAGATATGAGCTGTGTTGACAAAAGAATGACAATGTTGAGCCCATCAACAATGGAATATGTAGCACTGTGATAGAATGATACAAGAACAACTTCTTCTGTATTTTTCTGACATGGATTCTTCTTTGGTACTATCAGTGAATCTGAAGTCACATACCGAATACCGAACCGATACCGCGGTATGCCCACACAAAAATACCGAAACCGATACCGAACTCAAAATTCCGATACCGCCCATCTCTAATGTCTGTATTGGTGGTTATCAAATTACCGTTCAGTGTCACATCAATTTTACTGAACATGCTGTGAAAGAAATTATTGATAGGAGTAATATTTGTATCATCTTCCATTTCAGTCCAATCTTGCTTTGTAATTTTGAACTGAACCTCAAGTGTAGATGCTGCAAGATCTGACCACTTGGTTGTTTGTCTGGGGATTAAAAATTCTATCAGTGAAGAATTGTTTAAAGATGCAATGGGAAATTGCTCAATCTCACCAATGTTTTCGACACCACTTGATGTTGGTGATGCATTATCTGGATCAAATCCACTACAAAAATGTTCGCAAGATCCATGTAACATCATGATTTAATCGAATATATCAAGTGGTCTTGAATTTCGTTTTGAATAAGATTGCCTTTTACGTGTCTTCCCTCTTTGAGAACGAACAGCAGAGTGATGTTTTGGTTCTCGTTTCTGTCTTTTTATTCCCAATGCAGCTTTCCCCATAGATGTCATAAGATCTTTTGCATGAGTGAGCATTACTTCTTTAGATGGTTTACAATTGCTCAGCAATTCATTTGCTATTTCTAAACCATGTTTTAATCCTTCTTTTTTAAACTTCGAAATGCATTTTTTGCAATTGGTTTTATTGATGGTACAGCTGATCTTATTGCTGAGTGAAAAATAGACCCTAATCCATATCCGTATTGCCGTGCCACACCTCGATATACTGGAGGCATATTTTATAAATTGAGTTGATGTCTCTGTCTAAAATGCAACTTGACAACACTCTTACCACTTGAAAACTGAATGTTTTTACCAGTATTCCCAATTATATTCATAGTGATATGATCAAAAGAAGATTTTGATACTGGTACATAATGTACATTATCAAATTCTTTATGAGTGTGCAGAGATTCGTCACGTGTTTCAAAGGGTATCACACATAAAATAGGTGCTTCTATATCACCAAGAAATGTATAATCTGCAATATCAGAATAAATAAAGAGTTGATTAAAATCCATATTTAAATCCACATTATATTTAAAAGCATTCTTTCCCGTGTTAGGAAAAATTACTGGAAAAATATCTTTACACCCTAATTTTGCTGACAAACTTTGTGATAATTCAATCCCAACTGTTCCAATACTATTACCTGAAATTTTTACACTTGAATTTCGAGATGAATAACCAAGATGAAATGACACACCCCAAATTCTTTAAAAATTTCACCCAGTTTGTCTTGAATTTCTGATTCTGTTGCTTCTACAACATGTCCACCATTTGCATATGCCCCCGGCAAAATACTTAGCTCAACAGCAGCAACACCCTTACGTAGTGTATGTTTGAAAAACGATTTATTAATATTATTAATGCATGCTGATATTTTTGGATCTGTTACAATGATTTTAAAATTTGTTTCATCATCTGTTATATTTCTTGCCTCAGATGGTAAAATTACTTCAACTAATCCCACTTCCCAATGTTGTTTATTAATATGAATCGGTTTAGATAATTTTGTTTGAAAACAACATTGTGTGTTATTTGGGAACATATCCATAGAACTATCACTCAGTAGTGTTACGTAAAACAAATTCACTTTTTCTTCTCGTGTGGTTTCAAATATTTTAAACCTGGGCTTGGAAGAATATATCCTAAAGAACTACTTAATAATACTAACCACAATTCTTTGTTTGGTGATTGTAAACTAAGGTGAATGATAGCCGTAATTATAATTGCATAAATGACAATTATTTGTGTGAAATAAGATACTTGCTTTTTGCAACAAGACTTCCACAACAATTAAATTGTGGTTGTTGATTTTATACTTCAACACTTGCACTTTCACCTCTCAATGTATTTTCATTTAGTGACATATTCTTTTTATACTAAATCTGTTTCTACTATCCAACTATCAAATTTTGTGGGATAACCTTCCCAATGTACTTTAAGTTCCTTAATGAGTTTCTTACCAATACGTCTCGAACGTCTGGCAAGAACCGAATCAATGATATATTTTTTATCATCTTTTATATTTTGAATTTCTTGTGGGTAAAATGTTCCCTGTATACTTTCACCACCCATATCTTCAAGTTTATAAGTGGGTGGGCGTGTATGTTTTATATGAGTGATTTTGAATAATTCTTTTGTCCAATTTGGTAAATATCCTTTTTCAAATGTACGTTTGGTTTTGTTAATACGTACTATATCGCCAACTTTAAATTTTATTTTTTTCTTTTTAGATTTTTTTTTACCATACAAATTTTGAGTTACTTCTATTTCATTTTCTATTGACACAGATGCAGGAGTTCTCTGAATACTATGATGGAAACTGTGATTGTATCCATCAACTAAATTTTGTAACACTTCAATATATCTTAATGTACGTTTGTGAGTAAAATATTTCCACATTCAGGTTTTCAATGTGCGTTGGAAACATTCAACAATACTAGCTTTTGTTTCGGGGTTTTCTGTTGTGAAAAAATGAATTTTTTGTTTCTTTAAAAATTTCTGCACCTCTTTATTTTTAAATTCAGAACCTTTATCTGATTGTAAAGATAATGGTTTACGTCCGGAAGTTTTCAAAAGTCTTTGGAAAGATTTTGTTAGTGTTTGTCCTGATTTATTGTGTATGGGTATAACCCATGCATATTTTGAAAAAACATCAATGACACAAACTAAATAACGAAATCGGTCATTGTAAGATTGTAAACTTTGTAAATCTGCTAAATCAATTTGCCATTGATGATCAATTCCACCCACTACAGTCTTTCGTCTTGCAATTGTTTTTACAAATGGGTTTATGTAAAGTGTAAGTCCTCACTCCTTTCAACCATTTTTTAACTTGATCAACTGTAACAGATTTATCTTTACTGGGGGCTGCTTTGTATAATTTATGTATACCACTATACCTTGCGGGGGTGATTCATATTGTAATATATTTCGGTTAATAAATTATTCAGTAGGCCTCCCATTTATTAGAAATTTTATTTTTTGCCAATCTATGTCCAGGTGTTTTCTTTACTCGAAGAAGTTTACGTTTTGGAGATGTTAAAACAGAACTATCTAACCAACTATCTTGAGGAGAACTTTGATATTCATTGGGTATGCCATCTTCTCTATTCATCCACACCCAAAGTTCACGATTTCCAACAAAATCTTGAGGAATATTTATATCTTTTAATCCACAATTGAATATTTCCCAACCTCTTGGTTTAAAGTCTTTTCGATGCCTGAGAACATCATTGACTAAATCAATAATATTTGAACCTTTTATGGTTTCTCCATCATAGCTTAAAACACCCTGATCATCCCAACTCATGTGTGGGTGAGACGATAAAGCAGATAATAATGAAGTTGCTTTACGCCTCATTGTGACAGGAACACTTTCTATAATGCGATCTCGTAAAAACAATGACTTTCGGTCTACCTCAGGCATGATCAATGATGGTTGTAATGCCTTCTTATATGACATTTGAAACTTTTGTAAATTTTCACCATATTTTTGTTTTCTCTCACTTTCTGATAATTCTGAATTTTCTAACACAGATGATAATTCATTCTGCATCTGTGCTGTATTAGTAATTTGAGGGTCAGGTGGTAATCTTCGATGCTGTGATTTTTCACTTCTGTATTGTTGCATTTCTTCCATCATTTGATAAAGTACAATAGCCATTTTCTTCATATTTTACTCACCAATTTATTTGCAAGATTTGTTGCAAGTCCTACAGCGGGTGCAAGTAACCCAAGTAATGGTAAAAAACCACCTTTTTGATTTAAAATTTGTTTTTTCTTTTTAAGTGATAACGATTTACTAGCAAGCCATCTTAGTTGTTTACGTTTCGGGTGTAATTTTTGTTCCTGAGCAGGGGAACGATGTATGTTCCCTTTTAAAAGATTATGACAACATTCTGCCACGCAATTAATTAATTCTTTAGGTGCATTTTTCATAATTTGTTTTTGAAATGCTGGTGGAGTTTGACTTAGTGCCATTAGAACCCCACTATATTTTTTGACTGGCGGAATTTTACGAGATTGTTTTACCATCTTACCTCTACAAAGAACATTTATAAAATGATATATTAGTCATATGTGTCATCCGTTTTTATTTTAACGAAAATAAGATCTTACCCCCTTAACAGTTTTGGGTGCATTCAAAGCTGTGAATTGTGCTGTCATTGGAATATTTTCTTTTAGCGGTACATGGCTCATACTCTGTCTAGACATCATAGGATCATGCGATACTCTAAATCCACCAGATGTTTCACGCATTAACTTTAATGGCTGTACTTTTTTCTGTTTTTGAAGTTTGCTAACTAAAACAGATTTTGTTTTTGTCTCTTTCTGAGGAGTGACTAAGACATTTGCATTCGTGTAATTTTTCTTAGACACTTTGTTTTTCTTTTTATGTGATTTTTGTTTTTTACCTTTGTTTTTTGTAAATGGTGAATAAAAATTTCTACTTGTCTTATGACCATCCCATCGAATTAAATTATGAATGATAACACCGCAAAAAAATCCACCACCACCTGGTTTTAAAATAATGTTTCGTTTGGTTGCAAGATCTACTCTTGGATTCGCAAGTTGTTGTAGATCCTGTCTATGCCTATCCAAAAATGTTAAAGTTTGTTTTGGCAATTTAATTTTTTTTTTTAGTATGATTTTACTTGCTAATGTAAACCATTTTAAAATTTTCTTGAAACCTTTTTTAAGTAATTTTTCTCTTACAAATGGGTTCAACTGCTGACTCAATCGTTCTAATGATCGGATAAAAGTTGCCATTATGATGTGTATACGTCAGCAATTTTTTTACCAAGTGATACAAAAAATTGTGGAGTGTAGTTTTTATAGTTTTGTGTAAATGATGGGACCCCGTTCATTTTGTGTCACCCAAGGATGAAAAATATCAGTTCTTAATCTCAAAGAGTCAGGTGTTTTAGGATGAAAATCAATTAATAAATAACCATGATCAGCACTCGTTGCATCTTGATCAGATGCATTTAAATGGGGTAATTGAACTTGATTTGCTAACGCTTTAATCTGTCCTTTATCACTGGTATTTTGAAATAAAATCATATAATGTGCATTCAAACTTATGTTACGACTAGATTTAGATTGTTGAAACATATTTTGTGTGATGTATATGACACTTGCATTTTGATGATGGCCTTTTCGCGTGAACCATAATTTAATTTTTTCTTCATCTTTATCGCCTAACATATCATCAAAAACTACAAGATGTGGAATGAATGAATGAATGATTTTATTTTGTAATACAACATGTATACAAATACAAACTAAATACAGCAACATACAATTATTTCAAATACAAGGTTGCACTACAGGGAGATGGCATAGCCACTAGGGCTGTCTTCCCGCCATTCCCAATAAAAACAAAGATGTAAAATGTGAGACAATCCTGACAACGCCTTTGTTAATGAAGAGAAAAATGAATGGATTAATTTTTAAAATGGTTTTTTCCATATAAATAAAAATAATTTTCCATCATTTTTAGAAAATGAAACAATTTAGTGGTAGTTAATAGATAATGATGAGATTACAGAGCTAGGACCTACAGTTAGGGCAAACTGGATTATTACACCTGACGCGAAAAGAGTACGAATTCAAGAATTGCTCCATTAGAGAATTTTTGAATGATGATCTGGAAGAGTTTTGAATCGATGGTTCTAATGAATTCCACATCCTAGGGAAAGTATGAATTGGAAAGTTTGCGGAGAACTGAATTCTTGGTTATAATGTATGTAATTTACCCGACTGTCTTGTGTCCATTCCTGAGGGGTTTTGGTAAATTCTAAAAGTGTCCACAAAGCTTTTGGGTAGCATGTTGTTGTACCAGCCATGCATAAACAGAGAGATCTGGAGTTTATACAGGTCTGTAAATTTTAAAATGCCATGTTCTCTAAACAGGGGATCTGTATTCATTCATTCATACAAAACACTTCACTTTACCACCCCAACACAGAAAAATCCAGCTTTGGCTGTAAGACTGGGTAGGACATCCAACAAAAACTTTCAAGAAAACTTTCAAGACTTTTTAACTCTGATAAATAATTAGGGAAAGCAGGCTCAAGTGGTAAAGACATCTTGTCTGTTCTCTGTTCAAAACTGAAATGAGTTTTTGTGACGAATATTTATACCTTAAACCCATAGGGGAGTGTATCATATTATCTACTACAAAACGTTTTGTGTATACAGATCTGAAAGTTTTGGTTTGTGCTTCACTTGTGACTTGTCTGTTTTTATTTACAAATAAATAAAAAATCCTTTCTGTTCATGCCGTATGGTATGAGCATCTTTAGTGTAAAAATCCATTGGATTTCTCGGTGGCGACGTTTGTCAGTGGTGTGTGGTGTGTCCGGATTGGAGTATAAGATTTGGATGATCCGGTATGTTAAATCCGAAATTTGATGGACAGGTTGGTTGAAGTGGATAGCTATGGGAGTGTCTCGTTAGTGTTTAATATCACTGAGATGTTCTTTTAGTCGGATGCGAAAGTGTCTTTTAGTTTCTCCCACATATTGTTTATGGCAGGAGTCGCATGTACAATTTCTACTTACGCAATTGGTGTAGAGGGGGCCTTTGTGGCGTTTGTGGGTAGTGGTACAAGACTCTTCTTTCGTAATTCGTTTTTAGTTGGAGTTCTTCTCTGGTTATGTTTGTGGAGGACTCCATAGCCGAGATCTGATCTGTCGGGATGTTTTGTTGGATAGATCCCGACTCCCGGGTTATCCTGTCCTTGGTGGTGGCAAGTTCTTCTATTACTTGGTCGAGTGTGGCCTGAATAATTTCCCCTGTGTCTCGGATTAGGGATTTTTGGATTCTGTTTTTGGTAATGTCTGTTCGGATGGAACGTGCTTTTGAGACTCGGGCACGGAGGCCCATAGGTGATATGCCCAGTCTCAGACATTGTTCAAGGAATTGTTGTTGGTAAGTAAGTTTGAGTTCCTTGACTTTGAGATTTCGGATTTGTAAGTATGTTTGGCGGAGAGCTGCGGACACTGGGGTAGTAAATGAGGCGTCATCAGTTTTTGGGCATTTGGTGCTCCTTTCTCCTTCTGTTGTATATATAACTGTTGAGTTGCTGGTGCTACTACCGAGACTAAGGTCGCTAAAGCTAACGGCCGGTGTTGCAGTTGCCATCTCACTAATTCTGTACCTAGATAATGAATGAACAAGTAGTAGATCGACTCAAAAGAGTGCGAGAGGGTTACAGAATGTTGTGAGGTCCCGTATGTTGTTGAAATTAAGCCTGACCGGTTTCGTCTCTATGGAGACTCATCAGAGGCAAGTGGTGGTGAAGCTGCTTGGAGGGTGCCCCTTTATATACTCTGCTGGGCGGTTACAATTGGGCGGTTACAATTGGGTGGTTACAGATAGGGGTGTAAGCCAAGTGGGGCGGTTACAATACGTGGGCGGTTACAGGCCGACCCCAGGCGGTTACAGTACCGTTAATGTTGAACGGGTGTGGATTCTGATTTTTTAGTGAAATAAAATCATTTTTTATCTTTAATCTTTTTAGTGTGGGGTGCCCCAAGAGGATAGTGAGAGGGGTGCGTGCAGCTGGTGTTCCGATGAGGAGTGAAAACAAGAGGGTAGACGGACGATATATGAGTATGGACTCGGTGACCAGTGATGTTGAGAATAAAAATAAAATGAGTAATAAAGTGAAGATCTGACTTGTTGATTTTTTACCCATTTATTTTGTTAGATTAATAGTAATGGGAGAAGTTAATTATGCGTATGGTAAAGGGTTTGTGACGCATAGGAAAGAACATTGGCCGTGTTATAAAGGGTTGTTATGTTTATATTTGGAGGAGTATTCCCCTCATGTGAACCGATCCGAGGGTCGGTTAACGGGGTATCTTGTAACGTCAATGTATATACCTGTGGTGGCTGGTCTGTTGATCCACGGGGAGTGTCCATACAATTGTTGGACTCTAGATGTATGTTGTCCGGGTTGAGCCCTAAGTGTATTCACAGGTCTATTCACAGGGATAAAAGTTCAGTCTTCGGGTAATGGCGAATGTAGTTTGGGCAGTTCTAGCCAGTCCGGTGGTACGATGTGGTCGGAATAGGTTGAGTCTAGGTCCGATGCAGAAGTGCAAGTTGTAGGTTCACAGGTCGGATCTGGTCGAGAGATTTCCAGTATCGCTGTTTGGAGCGTATCTCTTATTGGTGCACTGGGTATGTGGTTAAAGATGCGTTGATGTTTCGTTTAGGTATTCTTTCCGTTTAAATTGTTTAAGGCAGATTGCACAGGAGTGATAACCATGTAGGAGGTGGGAAACTCGTGTGTGGCGAGCAAGGGCGGTATGCTGGGCATAGGCTCGGCCACAGGCTTTACAGATGAATATCGCCATATTACATTAATCTAAAAACTGGTGGCATAACGTGATTCCTCTCGAATGAATCTATTGTTACGTCGTACTGTCTGTGACGAAAAGGCATCATCAGATGTATACCCTGACGCGGGCAGGTGGTGTTGAAGAACAGAAAGTAGAAACTGGGTTAATGAAACAAATAAATCAAAAATCCTTTCTGTTCAAGCCGTATGGTATGAGCGTCTTTAGTGTAAAAATCCATTGGATTTCTCGGTGGCGACGTTTGTCAGTGGTGTGTGGTGTGTCCGGATTGGAGTATAAGATTTGGATGATCCGGTATGTTAAATCCGAAATAAATGAAAAAAATGATTTTATTTCACTAAAAAATCAGAATCCACGCCCGTTCAACATTAACGGTACTGTAACCGCCTGGGGTCGGCCTGTAACCGCCCACGTATTGTAACCGCCCCACTCGGCTTACACCCCTATCTGTAACCGCCCAATTGTAACCGCCCAATTGTAACCACCCAGCAGAGTATATAAAGGGGCACCCTCCAAGCAGCTTCACCACCACTTGCCTCTGATGAGTCTCCATAGAGACGAAACCGGTCAGGCTTAATTTCAACAACATACGGGACCTCACAACATTCTGTAACCCTCTTGCACTCTTTTGAGTCGATCTACCACTTGTTTTTATTTACATTTAATTTTATGTGTGTATTCAATGTTTATTTTGTAATTCTCTCTGTCTCGTGCGCACTCAACCATTCTCTCAAAATTAACTTTTTGTGATGTTTTGAAATCTAATGTGATCCCCTTAACTTTACATGTGGTATGTATTTCTCCATCTTTAATGTATTTGTATCCATAATTCTTTGGCCCTAATCCTACAAACTCTGTGATTTTTGCCTCTGGATGTTCATCTGTCCACTGACCTAACCTGCTATTTACAATTTTTGGGTTCCAAAGTGTGGGATTATGGATGTAAATACAACTGTCTGTGTCAAAGTATAAAACTCGTGTTTCTAATTGTTCTAAAACTTTGTTCAATTCTAAACGCCCATACGGGGTTACAAACGATGCTACCACGACATTTGCTGAATTGTGTGGTGTGAAAACATCTGCAGTGTCAATATAGTTTACTAAAACAAATTGATCATGCTCAAAAAATTCCACATTGTTCACAATTTTGTCTTTGCTCTGTATTATATCAAAATATTCTGAGGCTTCATTTAAATATTTAGTTTTACTTTTGACATTGTTTTATGCATTCTTTCCCCAGAGACAATTTAACATGGTTTTGGCAAATGATCTTTTTCCTGGATTTTTTTCAACATTTTCTAAATAAATGTTTTCAATCTGTGCACAATCTTTTTTAAATGTGTTTTTGTCTGTTTTTGTTTTCACCCAATCTGGAAACCCACTAGCTTCTTGTTTCATTTTTAAATATTTGTTCACATAATGTTTGTAAATCTCTGAAGACCATTCATCCCAGTGCCAAATCTGATAAGTCTCAATTAGGGTATATCCCAAATCCAGTGATTTGGCAAGTTCAACAGATGTCCATGTACCCACTATCGCACGTTGTTCTGGTGTGTGTTGGCAGTGATCTGTTTCATGTTCTGTACACGTTTTGCAAAGTGTAAAAACCATTTTCTTGTTGCAATGAATGGGGAGAACTGGCAGAAAAAGATTTTGAGGTGGTAGAATCTTACTCTTGATAAGGCCTCTGTATTGCCTTATTTTGTTAGTGTCTATATTTTCCTTTGTAAGAATAACTGGATGAGAGACTGGATATTCTCTGTGTTTATTGACATACGGGTAGAGTGAACAAATGTCTATGCATTTAATTTCTGTGTCTGTATTCTCATGAATTTTGTAATGTAATTTAATGGCATTTGTTCTCCCGCCAAACAATGCCTCACGTGGCAGAATGGGATCCATGTGTGGAAAAAATGTATCTATAGAAGCTTGAACATCTGGCTCTGTTTTGCATAGATGATCAAATTCGTGTTCCCATATTCCTCTTATATTATACCCCAATGATTTGAAATGTTTTATGCAATCTTTGGTTTTGTTGTACAGAGATTGATGGAATTGTGAATTGATTGGATTTTTCTCGAATCTGTCAGGATAGCAAGTCTCACATCCATGCCACATACATCCATAAAATTCATAGATTGTGTTTGTCTCTTTGTGAAAACCATCTACATGATAATTTCCAATTCTAGTTTCCCCACCATTTAGTGCATGTTGAATGTGTATGCCTTCTTCTTGTGCTAGTAGCTGTAAGAATCTAATGGCTTTTATGGAATATCGAATAGCAGTGGGATATCCTTTGTCTGAAATGATGGCAACTGTGTCTTCTGGCATTGAATTTTTCCGCGAAGCTTTATTACATGCATCAGCTAAAGTCACAGCTTCCCTGAAAGGATCTATCCCATCACATTCAATAAATTTTTTCTGAACTCCCCGCACCCTCTACGGGGGATGTCTTCATCAGATTTACAGTACATGTCCATTTCTTGGGCAAAATTGAAAGTGGCGTTACTTGTATATTTTTGATTGTACCATTTAGTGAATTCTTCTCTGGCTGAAGGGGACATAGAATCAGGCATGTATAATTTTGCATCTAAATAAGGGCCGATGTAATTTTGATATGCTTGTGTGCTTGCAAGATGAGGGAAATAACCTTTTGCAAGTTCACGTAAACCAAATGTTTTAGGGAATTGTGCCATTCTCATAGAAAGGAAACTCAATGAATCGATGAGTATAACACCACAAGCTTTCAGAGAAATAATTTTGTTTCCATTCATGATGACATCAGGTTTTGATGTAGCAGTTTCAATGAGATGTCTTAAGATAAATTGTGCATCAAACCCTCTTGAATAGTGAGCAGTTGCTGTTACCCCGTCATGTTCTTTACTGAAAAGCCAATTGCAAAAATCACTCAAAGTAGAATCTCCTTTAAAAATATATTCCCTTCTTCCATCTTTGTCACAGAAAATACATTTTTGATCTATAGGCTTGCAAATACACTCCCCAAATGCATGGTGTGCAACACAGTAATTTGGGGTGTGGAGACCTGAGTCTTGAGTTGTTTCAAAATCATAAAACACAAAGGGTACTTTCGGCATTTTGTCTTTCTTGGGTGGTTTGTATTTTGGAATGAAACAATAATGTTCGCTTTTGACTAATTGATGGCAATATTTGCATTTCTTGAAGCCAGTGCAGATGTGTTCTCCGCTCCCTGGATATATGCGCATTTTACATGATGGACATTTCTTTACTAATTGACAGATTGATTTTTCTTGGTTCTGTAATAGAGTTGTGTGATTTCTGTAACAAGATGAACTTACAAAGTCTCTATTACATGTGTAACAGTGAACAGGATGTTCAGGTGTACATGGTAGTGGAGAATAACATACACAGCCTTTCGAATATCTGTGATGTTCTCTGTTATTATACCCTATATTGCAATATTCACAATAGTAAGCACATCCTAAAAACCCTGTAATTTTAGTGATGGTGTCAAAATGTTTCTCGTGGTGGTAAATGTGAATAACTTTACTATCTTTTGTAGTTTGGGGTGGTTTGTATAAAAACTTTTCTTTGACAAATTGTGGATGAATTTTGATTACATAGTCAGGTGAGAGTAACTCTTGAATTTTATGATATTCCTCATACCTACATTTTAGCTTCCCACTCCTGTGTCGGTCTATCAAAATATTTTATGTTTTTCCATTTCTTATGCCAAAGGTCTGATTCATCTTTATCAACATAGCATTTCCCTACTACAACAGCGCGTGCGAGACACATGGAATCACAGGGGTTTTTAATTTCAACAACACTTTTCTTATTTCCAACCATTTTACCAACAGATGCAAATGAGATAGGTGTATTTCGCCCAGACCCTTGTGGTAGGGAAGTGTGTGTCACTTCCGAAGATAACTGACCATTGTGTATAGTAAACTTATAATTTGATTGAATAACTTTTTCTATTTCATCTAACACTGTTTTCCCAGTAACATCCAAAGCCTTGGTAAAAGGAATAAATATACATATATCTAATCCTGGATGATCGATGGATATTCTCACAGGATCTCTGACTTGTATACCACACTCTCGCTTCACATCTCTCACTAACGAATCAATTATTTCAGTTAGAAACTCGAGTGGATTGTTGACATCGAATTGATTCAAAGTCACTTTGCATACATGTGATTTTGAGTGAAATTTTCTGGATGTGCGCAATAACTGTGGATGAATGGAATACAAATTCTGTACTCCATTCATCCTCAGTCAATCTCGACTTCTTGGCATCGGGCGTTTCAGGTTCTGTGTCACTATCCTCTGATTCGCTGTAGTCTACTAATGCCCTCTTCATCTTTGAAAAGCACGTCTTTCAGCCTGGTCAACTCAATCACAAGTGTGTTTCACCCCACTGCCTCCCCTCACTTTTTATACTTTTTTCAACGAACAGAAATTTGTGTTTCAGTGAAAAAAAACACAAAATTCTGGTCATTGAAAAAAGTATAAAAAGTGAGGGGAGGCAGTGGGGTGGATCACACTTGTGATTGAGTTGACCAGGCTGAAAGACGTGCTTTTAGTCTCCTCCGAACTTTTTTTAAAAAATGAATAGAGATCCAAGAATGGACAAGACAAATGATGTTAAAAGCATATACTACAAGCCATCCAGATGGGGTGAAGTGAAAAGACTTGTCAATGAGTTATATAAGTTGACACAACCAAAAGATGGTTGTTCGATTTGTCTAGAAAAAGATCATTGGAGTTGGGCTTGCCCCAATAAAGGAGAGTGCTTTTTTTGCAATGAGCGAGGACATTACATGAATGAATGTAAGAAGTGGAAAATGTATTTATCAACAGCAAATAACATGACTCCGCAACAGATAGAGCATCCACCTCCTTCAACAACTAGAGGGTACGGGTTTAATTCTATGCATCCTCTAAATAATACGTTTTACCAACTGTGGGATTTACCTTACATCCAAAAGCTGAGCAGACAGTGTTACAGGAATTCAACGATGATGATGATACTTTATTGTACAATGTGGATATACCTAATGAATCAAAGATGGAAGCTGGTGAAGAAAATTTATTCCCGGAGACAGAACCACCCCCGTTGAAAGTGTCGAGAAAACGAAAAGCCAAAAAGGACATTCAACCTAAAATGGCAAAATTTGCCAAGAAGATGTGAACATTTCCAAAGTGACACTACACTTATGTAAAATTTCATGGAATAAAAATTCTAAAATGTGAAAATGGTGTTTTAGATATTTTTTTTCTTTTCAGAGTTATTGTCCTCTGCCTTCCACCAACCATTGAATGGATGGTGTAGGCAAGGGAAAATACCACTGATTACAATTTTCACAAGTCAACCATTCACCAATAACACAATCCACAGAAGGCCAGTAGTGCATGATTAGAGTGGGTTTGTAGACAGAGTTTTTTTTAATCACCCTTGGTACAGCCAAGGGTGAAAAAACTCTGTTTACAAATTCACAAGTGAACCACCCACTACTCACCCGTGGTATAGAGGGTCGCCACTGCATGACTTGAATGGTTTTTTTTTTGTAATACCCCCTGGCTGTACCAACCATTGCATGGATGGTACACTCAGGGGTGAAAAAACTCTTGATTGGAATGGGTTTGCAATCAGTATTAATTACCCCCTATCTGTACCAACCATTACATGAATGGTGCAGGTAAGGGGAGAATAATAGAGAGGAATTTTAGCATTGAGAATATAGACTGCTTTTTAAAAAAAATTCAGAAAAATAAAAAAATAAAAAATAAAAAAAATTATTTTATTTTTTATTTTTATTTTTTATTTTATATTTTTTATTTTTATTTTTTATTTTATATTTTTGGAAAAATAAAAAATAAAAAATAAAAATAAAAATAAAAAATAAAAATAAAAAATAAAAAGTAAAAAAATAAAAAAAATATTTAAAAAAAAAAAAAATTCAATTGTATTCTATTATATTGGTTGAGTGCATAAAGTTTCTCTTTTTAAGATGTTGTTGGCCTTTAAAAAGGCCGTTTTTATGTTTTTAAAATAAACAATATATGTTTATTTTGGCAAGGTTATCCCATGTCTCTTCCTAGCAGCTCGTAGAACATCGGCTCTTGTAATATTGTGGTTTGGGTGTCTGACTCTGTCTGTGGCATAGCAGAAACTTTCTGTCATCAACCTTCTAAGAAATAGTTTGAGTGCTTCCCAAGCTTCATCCACCCTATGGCTTGAAATCGACTCTGCACCACCTTTCTTCGCCAATTCTTGTAGATTTTTCCTTGGAATGACTGTGTGATCGATGATCTGTTCCCTACAGTCACTCTCCTGTGCTGCTGTCTCTACTTCAATGCTTAATTCGATTTTTATGGCTGACAATAACACAAATGTGGCTTTATGAGCTTCCCAGGTGTATTTATAGTAATTCAACAGAAGGAAAATGCGCCAGAAATGTTCATTGTGAAAAATGAGCAATTCTACAGCCATCTCTTGAGATTGGTTGATTTTAGGCGGGTTTTTTTTTACCATTGGATATTTTTGGAGCTAAAACTTCCTGAATGAAAAAATCCGCCAGAAATGTTTATGGTGAAAAAATGAGCAATTCTGCCGCCTTCTCTTGAGATTGGTTGATTTTAGGCGGGTTTTTTACCATTGGTTATTTTTTGAAGCCAAAGTTCCCCCCAAATGAAAAGGAGGGAAAACAAGTCCTAATAGTATAAATTAGTGGCAAATTCTCTTGACTTTATCATTTCACTGAAAAAGATGTCTGAACTCGCCACCATCAATTTTGAAGATCTGCGGGCAATGGATGCAGGCCATTGGAAATCTTTTGATTTCCTTCCTACTGATCCACCGACGAAAGAAGTAGGCACGCAAACAGATGAGCCTGAGCAGGGGAAAATTCTTTCCCTTTTAGACAAGATTATGGCCAGATTAGATGAATTGAAGAGCCAGAAACAGCCACCACTTTCAACACTTCATTTCATGCCCGAGAAAATAACCATTCCTGCGGGGTTTCAGATGCTGGAACCCAAAGAAGAAAATAAGAAACGGGGAGGATGAAAACGAAAAGCTGCCACCACACAGCAGAGAATAAAAGTGAAGAAATTAGAAGATGCGGAAGACGAGATTGTGCAAACCCCTCATCCTATACAGATGAGACTAAGGAAATAGCAAGTAGTCAGGAACGATATGGTAAAGTACTGCCTGAGTAATTCACCACCCTGTCAGTGGATCAGAGAAAAAAAACGGCCCTTTTAAGGGCCAACAACATCTTAAAAAGAGTAACTTCATGCACAAATCAAACAAAAAAACAAAACAGCACCCTACCCACGTTTTTTCAAAATATTACCCAGTGTAAGCATAAGAGTTGAAATAAAACAACCTTTTTAGCTGGTGAATAGAAATATGTCGACCACAACACTCAATGATTGGAGAACCAATCATTGAGTGTTGTGGCCGAAATATTTCCCCCCTACTACTGCAAATAACATAAACCTCCTTTTTACACTCTCAGAGTAAGCCTCTGTGGGGAGACAGGAAGTAAGGCAGTATTTGTTTTACGGTGGTAAATAAATTCTGTTTTACTTGTAAAATGGCAACTGAATCAAACATTTTTCGGTGGAAGGGGAAGAACTCTATCTCATTTAGTAGCAAGTCAGATTTTTAAAAAAAAATCGATTTTTCTCTTTAGATCAAATACATCAGTTTTTTTCCAGCACATGCGTAAATAAATGTTCCACTGATAGTAAAGCGTGAAATTTTCGCCAGTCAGTGTGTATATTTAAATTGTATTATATCGCTTTGTCGCTGAACAGTGGAGAAAAAACATCTCCACTGTTCCGCCTGAAGCGATAATAATGCAATTTAAGAGAGAGTCACACTATTATTCATGTCAAATGTTTTTTCACACTGGCGATATTTTCCCTCCACAAATTAAATAACATCTGGTATTTAATTTGTAATGGGTAAATACCGCCACTGTGAAAAAACACTTGACATGTGTGAATGTTAGCTGGATCATCTTTCATGGAAAATGCAATTTTGATTGATTTTTATCTGCGTCTGTACAAACAGCCTTCTGTGTTCTAAAAAGCTGGATGTGCAGGTATAGATAAAAAACATTTTGTCTGGGGAAAAAGGCTGAGGAATACTTCTTTCAAAAAAATGTTATAAGCTGGACAACCCAATAAATTCATACCCACTTTATTTTGCCCCATCATTTTTTTTATTCATTTTTCCATGTTAATTTTGAAGACTAGTTTTCACTTGAACACACACCACCGACTTCAAAAAAGTCAAATGAATATGCTTTGTCATCATATGTTCATTCAACCACATGTAATTTTCGCTCGTGGTACCCCCCCCCCCCCCCTCCCACCCTGCAAGTAAGAACAAATTATTTCACGGGTTTCTCCTACTTTTTCCAAGACCGAAAAAACTAAAAAAAAAACCTAAAAAAAAAGAAGAATATGTACACAAAACCCTATTTTTATGATTTTTGTTATTTCCTTTTAACATAACTGACAGAGACTCAAAAACCGCCAAGTCAATAGGGGGTGAAATACATGAAGTTTAAATACACAGAGATAAGAGATTTTTGCGCGAATTTTGTTTTACCTCTTATGCCTGATTTTTTCCGCACAATAAAAAGGAGCAAAACATAGAAGGAACGCGGTATTAGAGCATCTGGGTAGATGCTTTAATACCGCGCTCCTTCTATGTTTTTGCGCCTTTTTGATCTGTATAAATACACATATATTTCCAACAATCTACTTCAGCAAAAATGGAACCAACACATGTCGATTGCAGCTCAGCGGAGGCTTGGGAGAAGTCTAAAAAGAAGGGGGCAGAAGAAGAATTCTTCGTGGCTCTGAGAAAATACTGGTGGAGTACTCTTTCCAGAGAGGAACGAGAAAAGAAAATGGAGAACAACCCTGCTATTATGCGCATAAGAAGACCATTCGGCGAAATACAATACCATCATAGAGCTCCTCAATGGTATGATTTACCTGTTCCACTGCAAGAAGAAGCACTTTTAGGCAAACCAGTTTCCACCATTTCAGTAAACCCAAAACAAGATGCCGAATCGTGGGAGGAGGCATTCTTCACAGAAGAAGAGGTGGGGATAAAGAAGTAGCTTTACAGATTTTATAAAATAATAAAAACGGCCCTTTTCAGAGCCAACAACTTAATAAAAGAAATTATTTCACGCACACGCGCTACCATTCCTCCCCGCCGAAAGGTTGAATGCTATTAGACATTTTTGCCAGTATAAAGTAATTAGAACTCTACCCCAGGGCTGACACTATAGGCCAAAGCATTTAACACTGAATTCCCCATACCCCAATGCTGACACTATAGGCCAAAAATTAACATAGGATTCTCGATAGGGATTTTGGCCTATAGTGTCAGTTCTGTGGCCTATAGTGTCAACATTGGAGGCAGGAAAAAGATTTTAATGTCAGCCTTCACTACTCATGCCCTAAAGGAAGCCATGTCCAAGGCGCGCATAATACTTCTAATAGTCGCCATGTAGGGCATTCCAACCTGTTGTTTGCACCTAATTAGCATGCACCAGACACAAAATTGGTCATGCTGGGAACGAATCGGCCACGGACCTCCAGTTGCATGAGATGACCCCATACATACAGAGAAGGAATGACTTGATAAATACATGTAATTTTAGGGATGCAGGGCTTCCCACTAACATGTTATTCCATCTACATCATCAAGGCATGCCTCCCCAGAAGGCACGGCTTGGTAAAGACATGTAACTATCGTGCCGCAGGGTTTTCCAATAAAATGTTATGTATTCCAACTACATTATCTAGGAATGCTTCTCAAACGGGCATTCCGAAAGCATTCCTTGCTTAATAAAGACAATTAATTGTCATCACGCGGGCCTACGCAACCTGTTGTTTAGGCCCAATTATCATATACTGGACTCAAAATTGGGAATGAATCGGACACGGATCTCCATTTGCATGACCCCCCCCCCCCCCCCCCCCCCCATGCAATAAATAAATGTCAGAACATGCAACTGTCGTGACGCAGGGCTTCCCAATAAAATGATACTGCAACTGTATCATCAAAGCATGTCTTCCCCGAAGGCATGAGAAGCCCCTTCAAATTTAACGCATTTTGAAAAGTCTTCGTTTAGTACCGGTACACGAAAAACCCCGAAACCCACAACGGACAAAATATTCATACAACTGCACCTTTTAAGGTGTGCTTTTAATAAAAATAGCCTATAAATTACGCAGCTGTGAAACTCCAACGCCATTTTACAGTCGGTCAAAATTGTCAATCTCTATTTTTGGAATTCAAATATCAACAGCCGATGTCACCGATGCCGATTTTTCGTCTTTCCTCGACCTTTCAGTTTCCTCATTTTGAAACCAAACTGGCTCCCAAACCAGCGACTGTTTGGGTTTCTTTTTCTTCTTTCTAAAACAATCATCAAACAGCGGTTTCAATATTACCACAAATATCCCCACGTTTCCAAGTCAAACATGAGTAGAATTCTTGTCGTTATGCACAATTCCTGGTCACCTTCCACTTTTAGGCTATCGGGGGCCTGACCCCCCACTATCCTACCAGTGCGCGCACTCAAATGAAATAAGATTATTGACCCTCGCTTCCGTCTGTCGTGGGTTCATAAACAAATAAAGTTATTCGGGTCGATAGGGATTTCAAATCTCACATCGTCACGCTGAAAACCTTTCTTTCATTCATTCATTCATTGCAAGGATATTTTACAATACAATAGATAATATACGATAAAATTTAAAAAAAAAAACAAATGAATAATTAGAATGATGTCACGCAGGGTAATACTTTTTGCCGGTAAAAAGGACGGTATCCGGTAAAAAAGGACGGCAAGTGTATAAAAAACTACGTTTTAAAGTACTAAATATGTGCCTCTGAATGTGTGAAAAGTGATTAGTTAAGGAAGCTTACGCAATGATAAATATATAGAAGGAAGATTAAGTATTGTTTGTTTTATTGTATACTATTTTCAAGACAAAATAAATCATTTCGCCATCGACACTGATCGAAACGCCATTGTCTTGTCTTGGTTAAAATACTTAAAATCCTTGAATAAATCTTCTTAAAACTGTCTTGTGGAATGTAACATAGAAATCGGATATAAAAAGTCTTTTTATATCCGATTTCTATGGAATATAAGATAAGATAAAGTTTATTGCTCAACCAAGAATATATACAGTGTTGTCCGATGAGTTTGCCCGTCCGGTGAGTTTGCGCAGACGTTTTTACGCTACCGTTAGAAACAAAGCAAATGTATCGTTTTTCGCATCGAAAGTTTTCAAGAGGTTTACCGAATTTATAAAAAGAAATTAATGGCCAGATTGTAGTAAAGTTCCCTACAGGAACATATTTTGAAGGTAAGTTGCTATTTAACTGACTACATTTTCATTTTGGACAAGCAACGCAGTGTTTACTTTCTATTGTTATCCTGTGTTGCAACTTGCATTGTCTCATTCAGTGATTCACAATATGACCTACGTTGTGATCTCGAGTTTTTCGCGAACTGTATGAATTGTTATGGGTTAAATTCAGATGAAATATTTTTTTTTCATAAAAAATAATTGTTAACATACACGTAAATAGTTGTTTTAATTGGTTTCATTTGGTATGGAAAGTTTATAATGCAGACGACAGGTCCAGAAGTACCACAAGCATAATGGGCCCCTCAATGAGCATATATAAAAATTCAAAACTGAAAATCCCTGACCCCGATCTAGAGAATCAAGCTTGAAAAAATGTATGGAAGCTCAGACGTACAAGTCCTAAAATGCTATTCTTAATGAGTTTTTTCTCCTGTTGAAAATGTCATTCCAGCATTTATTGTGTAAAACAAAATATTTTAGACCCATTTATATTTTCATTTAAAAGTTTTCTAGTAATCACCTATCAGCTTAATACTTAACATTTAAATTGGAGTAATTTTTTGGAGTCGGGGGTGGGGGGGGGGTATGGTAGTTGGATATGTGTATAGATCTATGCAGGTTGGCGATACTGGCAGCGTCAGAAAATAATCTACAGGGGCAAGTAGGGAACATGCTTCTTACAAAGGGGTGGGGGCAGCCCATAAAGTATCATATCACTTCATTCTTAAGGCACAAGCAATCCTTGAGGGTCTGGTGGGCTGCTCTTTTTTTCTCCGGGGTGGGGGAGATTCATTTTTCTTAATCTGAAATGTTTGTGCTAAGGCCCCCCCCCCCCCCCCACACACACACACACTGGTTGAAGGACATATTATTTGGAAATGTGCTTTTGGAGAAATATACTGAGCAATAGGTAAGTCTGAGTACCATTTTCCAATTTCAGGAATTCAAACATGCCAGCAATTAACGGCAGAAAACCAAAGTATACATATGGTATGCTGAAGGAGGTATACTCAGATGTGAAAAAAATGTTATGCTATTAGAAAGGCAGCAAGAATACACAATGTTCCAGAATCAGCGCTTAGGTCAAGGTTGAAACACCCAGCAGGAACGGATAGAAGATGAGGGGACCAACTATATTTACCGCGGAACAAGAACTGCAGTTGGGAAATTATTGCATAAATATGGCAAATATAGGTTATGGTTTCACAAGATGGCAGGTGCAAGTGTTAGCAAAATCGATGTGTGAGACAATAGGAAAACCCCAAAGAACCAACAAAATATTGGTTTTACAGTTTTCTTGGACGGCATCCAGAATTAGGGATGGTGAAACCGAAAAGAAGGGAGTTAGCAAGAGAACTTGCTGTCACTGAGGATATGTTAGACAGTTACCATAAACAATTAAAAATAATATTAGATAAATATGATTTGCTCAACAAACCAGCTGGCATTTGGAATGTCGACGAGACGGGGATTTCTTTGGAACATAACCCACCAAAAGTAATCTGCCGAATCGGAAAAAAAAACCATACGTCACCATGGGGAGGTCTGCCACCACAACATTGATCGCTGCAGCAGGTGCTCTTGGGGAGACAATTCCACCATACATAATCTTCAAAGGAGTACGGATTTCTAATGAGCTAAAATCGTGTAAACTGGAGGGGAGGGTCTACGGGGCTTCAGAGCCCGGCTGGTCAAACTCGGATTTGTTTATTGATTTTTTCAAAAACCATTTCCTTAAACATGTCACAACAAGACCTTGTATTTTGATGTATGATGGCCATTCAACTCACATTGCGCTAGACCTCATTTAATCGGCAAGACAAGAAAATG